>QODF01000211.1:384480-435803 GCA_024372805.1 Oostethus manadensis | reverse complement strand
AACCTGGAGTAGTGGGTGTTCAGTCTTTCTGCTAGGTGACGGTTGTCAACAGCGGGGGGGGGCTTTGGGTCTGTAGTTGGTGATTTCCCTCGGACCTTTCCAGACAGAGACAGGGTTGTTGCTCCCGGACTTCTCCTTCAGATGTGTGTTGTACCTTGATTTAGCCTTCTCCACCTCCTTACTAAATAGGTACTTGCTCTGTCTGTATACGTGAGGGTCGTTGTTCTTGTGGGCCTTTTCTTTCACCAATCCCCTTTCTTAAAAAGTATTCCTTCCACCGGTCCACAGCATCTCAAGTCAAGGTCATCAGCACACCATCCCCACCATACAGTGTTGACTGTGCGCTGCTTCCCCCCGCCCCGAGATGGCGGTTGGTGGTCTAGAATCTCCTTGAAGTCGTTGTCCATGGCTTCTCCGAACTCCTCCCATGTTTGAGTTTTTGCCTCAGCGACCGCTTGGCCTGCCGGTTCCTGTCAGCTGCCTCTGAAGTCCGACTGGCTAAAAAGGCCTGATAGGACTCCTTCTTCAGCCTGAGGGCATCCCTCACCGCCGGTGTCCAAAGGGTACGAGGATTACCGCCAGGCCAGGCATCGATCACCTTACGGCCACAGCTCCGATCAGCCACCTTGAAGATGAAGGAACGAAACTCCCTCTCGGACTCAGTGTCTGCTGCCTCCCTCTGAACATGGTCAAAGCTTTTCTGTAGGTAGGAGTAGGCGATGGGAGAAACCCCTGTAGCTTTACACTCTTGTTCCGCTAACCTCTGTGGACGCACATCGGCTGCTCACGTAGCATATCGGACATTAATGCGCCTTGGCCGACCACGCCTTCTCCTGGCCAACACTCTGGTGGTTCTCTCGACCTCCGCGGAAGCATGGCGGCTGCTTATGTAGCGTGTTCGACTTTAATGCGCTTTGGCCGACCACGGCGAGTGGCTTCTCTCGGCCACCGCTGTGGTTCTCCCGACCTCCGTGGACGCGTGGCGGCTGCAAAGTGAGTGTGCTGCACGGGCCTCGTCCAAAGCCCACACACGTACATCCCCAGTGTGTGAGACGTTTGACAGCCTTACATGAAGCACACCCAGCATGCACGAGTCAGAGGTTGCACTAATGATCTAAAAGCTACCTATGGAGGGCCAGCATGTTGGTATGACAAATGACTTTCTCCATAAGTAGGACACACTTGCACACCTTGATACCCTACTTCCTGTGCCAATGGCCACAGGCAACACGTTTTCCCAACCTTATGGGATGTAAGGACCACTTTACATGTGACGCACTCAAAGCAGGAAGAGGCTCAGGAAGATGAAATTAGGGCTGCAGCTGTCTAATAATTTTGAAATCGAGTATTCTACTGAAAATGTATTCGATTTATCGAGTAATCGGAAAAGCATATTTTTTCTTGGTTAAAAACACACAACAAAAAACATTTCAGTAAATAATGAATAACCAAGAAAATCAACTGTTTTATTTCTTATATTGACATTGTGCATCGGAACAAAGTCTATTTTCTTGGGTCTGATGGAGTACATGATGGTGCTTTTTTAGATTAATTTATCCATCCCAGACTGTGACTATCTACTGGAAAGAGAGAATTAATAATTACTTCAATAGGACATTACTATGTTGACGGCTGTGCATTCAGAAATCCTAAACTTAAGACGGAAATAAGACAAATATTCTTTACAACAGAGCTCTTAAACTCAATTTCCCTGTGGGCCGCTGGAGGTTAGGGTCTGGGCGGGGGCTGTGCTGCATGAAGTATTGGGAGTACTGCTGGGTACCCCACCGTACAGTACGATACATGATGCACGGCTCACAATAATATCTCTCCACGGTGATATGGTGAAGCAAAAAAATAAGTCCGTAGTTGGTGTTTTGCTGCATTCAGCAGGGATAGGCTCCAGCTTACCCGTGACCCTAATGAGGACAGGGGGGGGGTAGAAAATGGGTTGAAATTTTGCAGCATATTTTAACCAGAACACAAACCGCCTCTTCAATTTTGCCGCTCCTTCAAACCGTTCCCGTTCCCCGCGCGGGTGACGCGAGCGAAGCAGAAAAAAAAAGTCCTCGATTATTATTTGTAATCGAGGTACTCAGTTAATTATTCCGGTAATTGTTGCAGCCCTCTAGGCAGATGGCGGAGCCACTTTCACAAACAACTCAACAACATCGTTGAAAGTGATGGTTCTACCCACTCACTTGTAGTGTTGCCATGGTGGCCATATTGGAAGTGTTTGTTTGTGTCACCCTTTGAGCCAATCATGCTTCATCTTAAGTGCGTTCAGGCTCGTGCTGGAGGCATGTGTCTATATGAAGGGGTGCACTTTGGCGCTGATCCAAACGAGCATCACTAGGTCTGCAGCGCTGCGTTGTTTGTCGCGTTGAGGTGTGGAATGAGTTCGTGTGCGGCTCAGTCTCCCACAAGTTGCTCACATGTGGCGTCCTGTGATGCAGAGGCAGCACTGCAAGTCACACTTCACCTGAGGCTGTCTTATGCTCGAAGCGCGGGGAGTAGTCCCGGTCGACTGTGTTGCACGTTTCAGTAAAGCGGAGATAAGGTCAGGAGGGCATTCAGCTGTCGGCCGGAAGAAGCCAAGAAGGTGTAACGGTGTGTCCTCCCTTTTCGGCAGCGCATCAAGGAAAGCAGCGTAGTGGACAAGGTAAAGGTGATCTGCGTGGGTGACCACATCCAGTGCATCAACGGTCGCGACATCATCGGCACGCGGCACTACGAAGTGGCCCGCATGCTCAAAGAGTTGCCCAGAAACGAGACCTTCACCCTCAAGCTGGTGGAGCCCATGAAGGCCTTTGGTGAGTGGGACCTTGACTTTAGTGTTGTGCCTTTAGCCTGCACTGACAGATTTTGGCTATTCGCTCTCGTTTGTGGCCTGAAAGAAATGCTGGAGCCCCGGTCAAAGCCCGGTGCCAAGTCCAGCAGTGACGGCAAGCTCGCAAACGGCAAGGGAACGTTAAGACTTCGCTCCAATAGACCAGCAACAATAGAAGATGAGGTGAGTTCATCCCAGACCTTCACATAGGTATTCCTGCTTGTCAGGTCCAAGTGAGTGGCGCTCTCTCAATGTTCTCAAGTCCTCTTTCCATGCCAGTATCGTTTGGACTAGAACAGGTCTGCCACAGTTTATGCCTGCAAGGTTGCTCAGTGAACCAACAGCGCCTCTGTGGGTTGCAGCCAAGTACTGCACTCCAGTCTACCTGTAGATGTACCATAGATGGAATTTCCATCCCGGGCTCTCAAGTGATTGAATACAAAAAACTTTTCTGCTGTCTTCAGCCGACAGAGTTTGAAGAGAAAGCAGTGAAGAAGGTGGACGACCTGCTGGAGAGCTACATGGGAATCCGAGACACGGAACTTGGTGAGTTCCACCACCCGTCTCATCCTCTACCTTCTGCTACAACCCAAGTCCAAGATCCTCTACATGACAGGAGCGCATTGCTGTTTTTAAGTATCTGGTCCAACGTTATCCACATCCTGGGTTCCCAAAGTGGGGTACGCCAATTGTGACAGTGTGATAGAGTACGGGAATATAAATTCAAAACAGTTTGCGTCTGACGCTCACAATTACAAGTGCGCCTGAAGGTGTCACGGCAAGAGGATAACAGCACGTATGTTGTGCTTTGCTGTTTGCATCACATGACAACTAAGTGTCTTTAAATGATTGCTTTGTGCATCAGGAGTGCTTATCTTGAGCATTTCATTTATACTGGTGGCCCAATCCCTGCGTAACGCACCAGTGAAAACCTGTCACAGTGAGTGAGCATCACCGTTGGTTGAATTGTATTTTATTTTTTTACTTCGGATACCGCTTGATGGTGATTCTTAACATTTGATTGTGCTCGATTGGTAACATTTCCCAGCCATGGTGAGTAGACAAAAAGTGCTGCACTCATTCAAACCATTCATCAAATCATATACATGGAGGTATATCTATTTATGAGTTGTCATGTGAAACTTTATGCAAATATCACCATGCAAAGTACACACCATACTCGGTTCTAAAACCTGCATCAAAGTTTTGTGTCTGGTCCGAGATCCTCTGCTGGACAGGAACGCTGTGAAGGTCCTTAATGATTATTTTTTTTTGTTCAGCTGCCACCATGGTGGAGGTGGGCCGTGACAAGAAGAACCCAGACGAGTTTGCCATGGCACTGGACGAGACCCTCGGTGACTTTGCCTTCCCAGATGAGTTTGTCTTTGACGTGTGGGGCGCCATCGGAGATGCCAAGCACGGAAGGTTCTAGATCGGCCCCTCCCCCCAAACACCCACCTTCTCTTTTTATCCTAATGCACTTTTTTTTTTTTTTTTAATCCTGGAGGAAGCTCAAGCGGTGATAGTGAGGGCGGGGCCAAGTCTTGTTGCTGGCGGAGACTTGTAAAGGTCTGCGACACGCGCACAGAACCTGTCTTCCCGCACGGTAGCTGATCTTTAAATACATTTTTAAAAACTGTTGCTAGATGTGTCATTTGGAATGCCAAGATCACACAGCTTTTTATAGTTTTTTCATGTGTAAGATTTGGGGGCTGTCATTTTTGGAGCAATGGTAAAGTCCACGGTGTTGTGCATTTCCTTTTCTGGAGCCTTGCAGCCTAAATAGCTAAAGAAATTACACAGATTTTTTTTCCCCACACAGCTGGACTTTGCAGTCCTTAGTTGTCTTTTGTCTTCACCCCACTTATTTAGGCACACATCTGCTGTATTACACGGAAAGGTCCACAATGTGAGAAGCTTCATCCACAATCTCCCATGCGTCTACACCTAACACCAATTATTCATTCTCTTGACATGCGTGGGTTCCCATTTTCTGGTTTTCTTTTACCTTAAATTGACACAAAACATACTATCCATTCATTTTGCACACTAAAGATGCTACGAGCAATCCAGTGTAGATCAATCAATACACTAAACTATCTCAACAGCCACATCCCAGCTTTGTCTTGTACATCCCAAAGCTAATTGCAGATACATCTTACTCATAATTCAAGCGTTTCATTCATAAAATATACATA
This sequence comes from Oostethus manadensis, assembly GCA_024372805.1. Taxonomy (NCBI): domain Eukaryota; kingdom Metazoa; phylum Chordata; class Actinopteri; order Syngnathiformes; family Syngnathidae; genus Oostethus; species Oostethus manadensis. The sequence continues at coordinate 430,775 of QODF01000211.1, read as the reverse complement.
GGGCCAATCTTCTACTGCATTCCTCACCGGCAACATTGATATGCCTGCAGAATTGCACTAATTAGGGACATATCTGCATGAGAAGGTAATACGTTACCATTGAGGTTAACCACTACAAAGTAAAACTAAAACTGGAAAAGCAAGCTGACAGCGTAGATAGTTCCTTCCGTATACAAGTGCACTGAGCATTTTTGTGGAGGTATATGCACAAACGCCATAAATGGCATCGCACAATGTCAAAGAATCCTTCAACAATTCCTGGATGCAGACGGTGATCCACCCCCAAAAACTCTTCATTTTCCTATTTCTTACAATTCCTGAAAATTGTATCCAAATATTCTGAACACCGACAAACGCCGGCAAAAACATAACCTAATAACTCGCCCTTTGAAGATGTATTAAGTGATTCTGCCACTTTTTTTGCAAATATTGCCAGAACGAATGAATAAACGTTGTATTGGCTTGTTCATCCTTCCGTTCCTGTTCTTCGATTAATCGCATTTCTCCTCTTGGCCGTCGGTGGTACCCTTCTGCGGGGGCATTACAAATGAAACTAAAGAAAAAGCCAAATACACTTGATCATTGGTATTCAACATGCGGTTTGGAAGGGCCATTGGCGGCTTGCGGCACATTGTAAAAAAAACCACCACTACTAATCTGCTTGACACGCAGACTGTTTTTTTTCTTGGAAATTAAGTATACAGATTGGTTCCACACCCCACCACAATACATTAATTTTTACGATATAGGGTTCATTTTTCATAAACAAAATACTTTTGTAGTTAGGGCATAGAAAATATGACATTCTAAATAATGGTTTTACCATTATTAGAGCCCTGAAGACATGAAACTTCTATAGTCACCTTTGTTTACAAGACCTTGCTCAACTCTCATGCTGCAGGGACTCGAGGTGACTGCAAGTTTAACACTACAACTAAGCTACTGCAATGTAAAGGAATGTCTCAATGTTTTGTGTCATTACTGCTGCCTAGTGACCAGAATACTACATATCATTTGCATTTCCATGTTTTTACTCATCATAAACCATAGTTTACTGCAAAACAATCGTTTATTAATTTCTGAAAAAACGTGATATAGTAAGGTAGCGCTCATCGAATTGCCATGTTGCAAGGGATGTGTGTGTGTGTGTGTGTGTGTATATAACTCTCTGAGCTAAAGTCTGACATCCAGAGCGCTTTTAGGGACGGGAACATTATACAGCAACGTCCTTGTGTCTTTTCCAGCTACAAGGTGCACTTGAAGGCAACATTTGTCCTGCTAACTACTGTATTTAGTGTGGGACACAATCAGGGAATCGCTGTTGTTGCCGGACAATAAAATGTGATCAACTCCAATCCCCACTGCTGTGTAATAACTAGCCCAAATTGTTCATTACAACAATTTCATTTGCACACGTGTATATTGCGTGTGCAAAGTTTTTCACCCCATGCAGAAAAAACGTACAAAATAAAATTCACATTTTGCAAAAATGGGAAAATCTAGACATCAAAATAATCTTTGGAAGCATCAACAGCTTTATTAGCTTGTAGAAGGGGGTTGTGGCTTTTGGCTCATAACATCAAGAGCTTGTATTTTGTCGAAATGAGCACATGTGAGCCTACAGTACAACGTGGAAGTGCTCTAACAAAAATATTCATAATTGTGCATCAATAAGGCCAAGCATTTGGCTCTTTGAAGTCTCCTATGGTTTCATTCTGTCCACAACAATCATTACAGTTCTGCATATTACAAATATCCAAAATGTTAAAAAAGCATCGTTCTTGTCACCACTATGAGAAGAGTAGTGTTGTAAAATCCTAATAGGAGAAACAGCGCTCATGGTTGAATAGTTGGATGACGAACCCGTCCATAGGGGTCTGGTTTGTGATGTAGGAGGTGTAGCCCTTGCAGCTTGACACTCGCCGCTTCCTCACAGCTCGTCTCCGGTGTGGCTGCGATGGAAGATGTCGCCCATCAGCTTCTCCTGTGCCTCCTTCATGCCAGACACCACTGAAACAAACCAAATCAGTGATCAACAAACTACAGTACATTCAGGACAAGCAGAACTGGGATTATTTACCCTTTGGCTCCCCCCTCAGGTGTGACGTGCTACTGCAACCAGCAAGGGTATGTACTAAACACTTTTCTCCTCACCAGCCTGGGTAGCAGTCAAATTCTCCTTCTTTGCATGTGCAGTCACACTTACTAATTGCCTTTTAAATGTTGTCATTTGCCTTTGAATGGGAAGTGGAAAATATACTAATAGTACTTAATCTGGTTAGTCCCATTGGACTGCTAAATATTTTCAACACTAACTGTACATATAGTTTGCACATGACTTCAGTTATTCAAGGCTTACCTTGCTCTGCGCTGCTGTAAAAGTATTTATAGTTGGGGTTCCCCATTTTGTTAGTGATTTCGGGGTGAACTTGGCCGCTGGAATCTGCAAGCAGGGTGCGACTTATTTATGCAACCAAGCATCAGTCTGCCATGTGTCTCTGCTGCAGAGCAACTTGGATTTCAACTTTCATCTTACCGAGGAAAAGGATACGAGGAATGTAGCCGCCGTCAGGACTGAAGGCCTCGTCCTTTGGCTCCTCTTCGTCCTGTCAAAACCAGAGATGGAGCTAAAGTGATGCACAAGAAGGTCTCCACTGGATATTTATTCCACCTGTGCAGCCATTTTCTAAAGCCAATGTAGGCAAGTAGGCTTCGATTTACTGTGGAGAGGATTAATTGCACTCTGGAACATAATTGAATAGGGTCACATGGTCTCATGAGTCCACTTTCATACTGTCCAGGTTAGGTGTGGTACCCACACTGATAAAACAAGCTGGACCTTGGGTGCCAAGTGTGACATGCGACTAGTATTTGTGCAACTTCAGTCAGGTTGCAGGTAGAAGCTGAGCCCAGCTAACACACGAATGCAACTTTTCCTTATGCTAGACTCGTTTCCTCACCTCCAGGTTGACCATCACAAAGTTGTGGGCAAGCTCTGAGATTTCCTTGGACTCTGCAAATTTGGGTTTCAGCGCTGCAAAGAGTGAAAACAGACAGGGTTCTGCCACACACTCCCGCCATCTTCACTGTGCTGTGTACGGTGCATGTATGCTGTACCTTTGCAAGCGCCACACCAGGTCTTGTGGATGATTACCATGATGGGCAGCCCACTGGCAACACAAAGCTAAGTAAGTTAGAGGACATGTGTTGTGAAAATGTAGCTCTAATTTGGAACTGTCGCAGAATTACCCGGCCTCTGCCTCACTTTTGCCATCTTCCAAGGTCCTCCAGTTGATGTTCTCCCCAAATCCTGCAATGCACAGAATGCATTAGTGTGACATCTAATGGATCAGTACATAAGTGTGGGTCCACACCAACTTCTTCATAACAATGCCCCACAAATGATGGCAGGAATCAAAACCACATGTACTGCTCTCCCCGTGCGTGTGTAGGTGTTGACACAAGTCAACAGCAGGCCAAACTTCCAAGTGAATACAGGAATCAGGAAGTAGTGTTCCCACTCCAAGTGCTTTATTGTCCAGCATGTCCTATCCGGTATGAATTAAGAGTGAAAGGTGCTAAGTCATGAGTATCATTGTGTGCTAATTAAATAGCAAATGTAGTGAAATTGTTTACAAACTTAATTGTTTCAATTTGGCATAACAATACCATACTGTAAATATATATATCCATTTTCTTCCACTTATCCAAGGTCAGGTGCCCAAGCAGGGAAGTCCTGACTCCCCTCTCCCCGGCCACTTTGTCCAGCTCTTCCCAGCGGCTCCCGAGGCATTTCCAGCCCACCTGAGAGGCATAATCTCTACGACGTCTGGGAGGCATCCTAACCAGATGCCTGAGCCACCTCATCTGGCTCCTCTCATTGCGGAGGAGCAACGGTTCTACTCCGAGTCTCTCCCAGATGATGGTGCTTCTCACCCTATCTGTACCACCCAGACCAACCTGTGGAGAAAACTCATTTTGGCCGCTTCATCTTGTCCTTTCGGCCACAACCCAAAGCTCATGACCACAGTTATAGTGTAAATAGTTAAGTAACTTCTTCAAAGAACTTACAGATGATGCTTTTGAATGCCTGGAGTATATAACAGCTGTAACCTCTGCCATCAATGCACTTGGGACTTCATGGGTTAAGCTCAGGCCACTTGTATGCACCAGCACTGCATACAAGTGTACTTGTGCATGGTAGTGCCGTATGGCAGTGCACAGCTCCAATCTAGGTATGGTGGGCTTTGATGGTGGTGCCAAGCTCTGCCTTTCCAATGATAAAGCCAACATGCATTGTACCGTCGCAATCAGTTTCCCGCAGGTATGCCATGACACCCATGGTTTTCGTTGAGGCATCTGAGAAGATGCAGATGTCTTTCCGCTTGGCACTTGAGGGAGAACTGGTGTGCAAGCACGAGGAATGTGAACTTGCAAGTCTTTAAGTAAGCCTTTCCATGCACTACACTTCTCTTGTGGCAGTGGGTTATCCCAGTCAGATGTTTCCGCAGTCAACTTGTGAAGCAGGACTCTCCCTCGAATCGTAATAGGACCTACAAATTGTAAAGCAGGGGTCTCAAACTTACAGCGGCGCGGGCCATTTGTGGCCCGGCCGATGATATTTTATGGCCCCCATCTTCATATGAAAATGTAATGTTAATACTGCCCTCGCAAGAAAGTGATGAAAGGCCAAGTATTTATTATTGAGAAGAGTAAGATTAAAGTTCTCAATTGTTTATTCCAGCAGCAGAAGCGCGGGATGTCAATACTCAACGTGACGTTATACAGTTAACAGTCCAGTATGGTGCATACAAACTGACCAGGCTCCTTGTTCCTTTTATTTTGTGTTTATTTGTTGAGATTTTTAGTGGTTTTACACACAAGTTTTTTACACCATCTTATTTTGTGTTAAAAAAAATCTTCCTGTGGAAACGCTTTCAAGACTTCTAGGCTGTTGGATGAGCTCTTGTGAAGCCTCAAGTTAGATTACAAACACTTGCCTGCCTCCCCCTCCCTTGCTCATCCAATCAGCAGTGAGAAGGCAGTCTAGACACATTCATGGACTTGGCGGCGAGCCAAATATTTTACATTCTTTTCAAAAATGCACATTTCCCCTACTTGGGTGTTTTAAAAGAAAAACATTAAAATCATCACGCTCCGCAAAGGGAGCCGCAACAAGGAGGCTGTGGCTCCACGGCAGTCGTGGGTTGCCAACCCCTGCCCTTAAGCGGACACAAGTCAACAGCAAGCCAAACGCCAGTCAAGTGGATACGGCAGCCAGGAAGTAGCACCCAAGCTGCAAGTGCTTTATTGTACAGCACCGTCCCATCCAATATGAATTAGAGTGAAACTAGAACAAATAAACATAAACATGTCAAAAAAAGATGCTAAGTATCATTGTATCCTAATTAAATACAACATCAAACGGTCACATCAAGCAACTGTAATGAAACGAATGTTTACACACTTACCAGTTGTTTGAATGTGGCACAGTATAACTTACTGGAAATACTGATAAATAGCTTCTACCAAGTACTTACAGATGATGCTTTCAAAGGCGCAAACAGTTGGAAATGTGCAGCTTTCAACAGAATCGTAGCTGAGAGACCGACTAAGATGGATGTCAGGCTCCTTCCTGCCTTCAAAATAAAAGGCTTGATGAATAAAGGTGTGCTTTACACATCAAGGGCGGAACACCACACCTGTCATCAACCTGTCATTCAACTAAACAAGGAAGAAGCAACATGTTCGGAAGCAAGGTCTAAACCCAAAGCTGACTATAGGTAACGAGCCAATCGGTACCCCCGTGGGAGTTGGTTACATGGGAGTGGGGCAAATGCGCACTTTTTAAAAGTATCTACAGTATGTTTGTGTCCATCCATCCATTCATTCATTTTCTGTACTGCTTGTCCTCACTAGCGTCGTGTCTACTTATTCTTGCTTTAAATGTCTTTTCGGTCTTCAAGGGCGGAAATGCATTGTGACTGCTGATTGGATGAGCCAAAAAAGGGAAGTGATGGACAGCTGCGCATAAACTACTTTTGTCGTTTGTTTCAACAAAGAGACTGTGAAATCGACCAGCTTGTTGTCATCGTCTCAACAGCTGGTGAGAAGTGAGCTCACCACTCGTAGGAGGGGCCAAAAGGGTCGGGTGCAAAGAGAGCTGGGTGGTGGCGGAGACCTTGGCGGCCCGATCCTCGGCTACAGAAGCTAGTTGTCGGTACGTGGAATGTCACCTCTCTGACGGGGAAGGAGCCTGAGATGGTGCGTGAGGTGGAGAGATTCCGGCTAGATATAGTTGGACTCTCCTCAACGCACGGCAAGGGCTCTGGAACCAGTCCTCTTGAGGGGGGCTGGACTTCATTCCACTCTGGTGTTGTCAGCAATGAGAGGCGATGGGCAGGGGTGGCAATTCTTGTTGCCCCCCCGGCTCCAAGCCTGCACGTTGGAGTTTAAACCCAGTAAACAAGAGGGTAGTTTCCCTACGCCTTCGAGAGGGGGGACGCGTCCTGACTTGTTTGCGCTTATGCACCAAACAGCAGTTCAGAATACAGAATACTAGGGTGAGAAGCACTGTCATCCGGGAGAGACTCGGAGTAGAACCGCTGCTCCTCCACATTGAGAGGAGCCAGATGAGGTGGCTCGGGCATCTGGTTAGGATGCCTCCCGGACGCTTTCCTGGGGGGGTGTTCAAGGCATGTCCAAATGGTAGGAGGCCTCAGGGAAGACCCAGGACACGTTGGAGAGACTATGTCTCTGGCTTGGGAATGCCTCGGCATCCGCCAGGAAGAGCTGGACAAAGTGGCCGGGGAGAGGTAAGTCTGGGCTTCTCTGCTTAGGTTGCTGCCCCCGCGACCCGACCTTGGATAAGCAGAAATAAATAGATGGATGGTCACATTTTGATAACGTATGATGTGCACAAACTGATAAGTAATCATCCTATATGTCTTTCAGTAATATTGAAAATAGTTAATTGGTTATTAATGGCCACACAGTGGACAAGTGGGTAGCACATTGGCCTCACAGTCAGGAGGTTCAGGGTTCAAATCTCCGTTGGGCATCTCTGTGTGGAGTTTGCATGTTCTCCCCGTGCGTGTGTGGGTTTTCTCCGGGTACTCCGCTTTCCTCCCACATACCAAAACCATACAGTACATGTTAGCTTCATTGGTGACTAAATTGTGTATAGGTATGAATGTGAGTGTGAATGCTTGTTTGTCTGCCCTGGGGCCACCGTCACGGTCAAACACAGACCTGTACGTCTCCAGAACTCGGGGGCGAGCAGCCCGGATACTTGCTGACTCTTCCCACCCTGGACATGGACTATTTGAGCCACTCCCCTCTGGCAGAAGGTTACGGTCCATCGGGACCAGAACCTCTCGCCACAAGAACAGTTTCTTTCCTGCTGCTGTTGAACTCATGAACACTTTATAACATTTGCACTATGCTCACTTTATAACCAGTACTTTTGGCACCTTATACTACCTGCACTGAAAACACCCTCATGCCTTTACTTACCAACTTTGTACTCAGGGTTCTATGTTTAGTTAGTTCTACGTTTATTTCTTGCTCTATGTTTTCTTAGGAGTCGCCAAAGAAAGTTCCTAGTTCGTGAATTGTTCACTGAACAATGGCAATAAAGTTTTTCTGACTTCTACATCAATCAACATCGGACAAAACGTAATGCATGTCTTGGAAAGCATGCAACTTAGGAAAGCAGCAGGAAATTCAACCGCAACGCCGCCGTCAAGTTCAATGGAGGACCAGAGGAACCGGACAAATAATGACAATGACGTCATCTCCACTACAAGACAGGAAAAGACCACTTACACAGACTTGATGCAGCTTGACGTCACCACCTCTACAATAACCCAACAACATTATGGCAACAAGGGACGCATGACGTAAGCGAGTGGAGATTTGGGCGGGAATCGCACAATTCATGAGTCGTTTGTGGACGTCAGTGGGGGGGGGGAAGAAAAAAGGTGGTTGGTGACGTTCAATGAATGAAATGCAGAAATGAAGCATAGCATAGCAAGCGAAGTCGAACGGGGCGGAGCAGCACTCACCTCTACCGCTAGCTGCTTCGACGACATGTTGGAAAGCCCACAAAAGCAGCACGACATGCAACGTCACGTTTGACCAGGAAGTCTGCATCTCGGCCGGTTTTATGCTGCTCGGTGGCCTTGATGGGGACGACAAAACCACCGCACGAAGGAAGCGTCGGATGTAGCCCTGACCTGGACGTACAATGCTTCGTCGTTCACAATAAAAGTCTGGCCCGGACTGGCTCTCCGTCTGCCTTTTATTTTTCTGGACACGTTCACGTGACACACGAGCGCGTGTTCCTGTGTGGGTCTCGGCAGCGTCAAGCTATACAACAGCATTTACATTCCCCGGCCGGAAACGAGGGCTAAACAGACTTTGGTGGCGTTCAGGTCGAAAACCCCCCCAAATGTGGACGTCTCGTCGATGTCGTTGAATTGGGTGTGCGTTTATTTGGGGCAATATCGGAGACTGAGAGCGACGTTCAACATTTGATTGTGAAAGCATCGAGCGGAAGTGTGGAGTGACGGCGCTTATCTCATCGTTAGCGAGCTAGCACTGTAGCCTATCAGCCTCATTAGCCGACCGCACCAGTTAAACGGACTGCTTCCACTATTTTGACGGGTAAACCCAACTTTCACCTTGTTCTGTATTTATTGGTTGTGGGTCACTTGTTTTTTGAGTCGAGTGTTAATGGGAAATCGAGGTTGAGGAGGCTTGCCTATATTGTTACTTGCTATGCTATTATTAGCCAAAGTAGCCTTTTTTTGGCTAGCCGGGAACCGCAACATCGACGCTCGACCTGTAACGTTCGTTAAAATGTCCCGATTTAAAAACGTGTATTTTTTTATTTCAACCGTGTTTATCTCTCTGGTCGAGCTAGATTCCGTTTGTGAGATTTGTGGGGGCTCGCTTGAACATACGCTGGTGCGTTCAAACGCATGCTTTTTGGCAAGGAGCTAACGGGTGCTGTCAAGTGCTTAAGAAGCAATGAGTTCATGTTATCCCCTCTTTTTACACGCAGCACTATGAATCAAGAGAAGCTCGCCAAGCTCCAGGCTCAAGTCCGGATAGGTGGAAAGGTGTGCTTTGTTTTTTAATATTTTACTATCATCTAACCGCAACTTCACTGACGTTTTACCTCTAGTTTCGAGGCCATGTTGCCATTGAGCACTTTCCTACTGAGACAGCATTTTCTTTTGAAGAGAGAGAGAGAGACTACTACTATCCCCACCCCCTTGGCCCCACTTCCCTTTTTTCCTTTTTGTATTCCCAGATGAACGTTTTAAACTAATCTGCCCCTGATCTCAATCGCAGTTCAGCATAATTTTGAGCTTTACCTTTTTTTCCCATTTTACCTATTCATCCGTTTTCCCTTTTCTTCCCCAAGTCCAATTTTCATTGGAAAACATACTTGAAAAAAATGGACACTTTAAAATGGATCAGTATTTGAACCCTGTGCACAAGTTCAGTCATATGAAGATGCAAAGTTAACCTATAACTTCTTCTTTTCCTTTGGGCTTATCCCTGCAGGGGTCGCCACAGCGAATCAATAGCCTCCATCTAACTCTGTCTTCTGTATCCTCCTTCATGTCCTTTTTCACTACATCAATAAACCTCCTCTTTGGTCTTCCTTTAGGCCTACTGCCTGGCAATTCGAAACCCAGCATCCTTCTACCAACATATTCACTATCTCTCCTCTGGACATGTCCAAACCATCTCAATCTGGCCTCTCTGACTTTATCTCCAAAACCTCTAAACATGTGCTGTCCCTCTGATGTGCTCATTCATGATCCTGTCCATCCTGGTCACACCCAAAGAGAACCTCAGCCTCTTCATCTCTGCTACCTCCAGCTCTGCCGCTTGTCTTTTCCTCAGCGGCACTGTTAACCTATAACCTATAACCAGAAAGTTAACCTATAACTACATAGAGGCAAATATGAGTACATGGTGACGTCAACTGTAGCTGTTCTTCTACCAGGGAACGGCTCGCAGGAAGAAAAAGGTGGTCCATAAAACGGCAACAGCCGACGACAAAAAGCTGCAAGGCTCCCTGAAGAAACTGTCGGTCAACAACATTGCAGGCATCGAGGAGGTGACGCATGCATCCCAATGAATGTTCCATAATAACAATATACGTGCTTCTTTGTTTCTGGTCAGAATGTGGTGCTACTGGGTGTTAGCGCCGTCTAAGCTGCTGATCCTCCCCAATTCAGGTGAACATGATCAAAGACGACGGCGCAGTCATCCACTTCAACAACCCCAAAGTGCAGGCATCTCTGTCAGCCAACACCTTCGCCATTACAGGCCACGCTGAGACTAAGCAGCTGACGGAGATGCTGCCCGGCATCCTCAGCCAGCTGGGGGCTGACAGCCTCAGCAGCCTGCGCAAGCTGGCCGAGCAGTTCCCACGGCAAGGTGCGTGCAAAGCCACCTCACATTTGAACAGAAACAAGATCCAGTTGACAGAACACAGGTCTGCATTTTGATGTGCAGGAAAGCTTTTTTTTTTTAATTTTTATTTACAAATGGGTTGTTCAGCGGCACTACAGTCATCCCTCGTTTATAGTGGTTAATTGATTCCAGACCCAACCACGTTAAATTTTAATAAATGGAATATCTTCATAGTTAGAGCATAGAAAATTTGTTTGTCTTAAATTTATTTCTTTTGAGAAGCCAAAAACGTACCACTTCCACACGGGATGGGAAGAGAGCTTTTTTCCCCCCACTCTATCATGTTGGACATGCCATGGCTGACTTTGGGCAGTGTTAAGGTAAAGTAATGTATCAATATTTTGTGTCAATACTGCCACCTAGTAACTACAATAATTCAATCATTTGTATTTCAATATGTTTTGACTATTAATAGACAACCACTAAACAACGATCATTTATAATTTTTGAGAAATCACGATTATAGCGAGGAAACGATAATCGATCCGTCGTATTGTGAGGTAAGACTATTGTGTTCATGAAAATCAATCATTTGTACTTGTCTTCTCTCAAAGCTGTAGCAAACAAGATGATAGTTTTTATCATGTTTGGTGCTCATAAACACTTTAGGACGTCATTACAAAGTCACTTTTGTATAGTAGGTGACCTTGCGTATGTCGTACACAGGTGTAAAAATAACCCAAGCATTGTTAATAATTCGGCTTCATCGTCTAACCTGTTCCGTAAGATTTTGTATATAGTCGACAAATAGTCAAACATATTTCCTTATGAGCACACTAATGGCGATGCCTACGAATAAACACATCTCTTTGTGACTTTTTCCACTTCAGCTAAACAACTTAACATGGTAGGTGTGCAACAGTAACTTTATTTTTATTTATGTAGAAGCATCTTTCTCACTGATCATCAGACGTCAAACGTTTGCCAAATCAAAACACAAGAATCAAACAGAAGGAAATCAATTCGCTGTGGCGACCCCTGAAGGGATAAGCCGAAAGGAAAAGACGAAGAGATGCAGAAAGAAGTTTACACAGACGCACAGTGCCCTGTTCCATTAACCTTATGTGTGTGGCAGTCGGCTTGCTCAATAGCATTGTCCGCTACTCTGCTGTTTAGTCATGGCTGCATGAAGATGACGTTGCAGTCCAAATCTGTTACTGTGGGTGATGTGAAGTCCTAACTTGTACATTTTATTCACCAGACCATTTTATGTCTGGCGGTAGCAGAACCAAATTGTTGGAGAAAAATCAAGCAGAGTTGCCCCAGCGGTGCTGCGAAATCCAGTGTCCAAAAGCTCTTTTCGAGTGTAATGTGTTAAACCTTGACCTGATATGAACAAAATAACAAAAAGTGCTAATCTGGAAGAGACACTGGCCTTTGCTGTGTGTACATCTCTCTAATATTTTGTATAGGTCTTCTATTCACTGTAGCTTTTGGCTGTCATAGGATGTCTTTAGCTAATTTGCATATTATATGCAAATAATGTACAAATACTGTAGGAAAAAGCAGAACCTTATAAGAGAGACCAAGTGAGTAAAACATCAAAATTATGTTTAGAACTACAAATAAAATTGATTCTTAGTTTGTTAATTTAAAATTGGCCATCACTTCATCCAAATAAAATTATTTTGATTAGGGATGTCTAATATCAGACCAATAATATTGTCATAAAAATGTTCTGTCGGTATCAGTTCTTTCCCTGTAATGAAAACCGATATAGCCCAATAAGCGCCAAAGTCATAACAGAATGAAATTCCTGCCAATATGATACCTCATGTAGTTAGTACTTTACACCAGGAGATGGCCAACATCTGTAACTTCCGTTTGAGCAACATTTGTGGGCTTGTTCCTGTGCAAAGTGTAGGAGTTTGTAGACTTTGAACACGTGCGGCTGCTTGTGCGCTTGCTGTCACTGGATTGTCAAAGCACCGAAAATGGTGAGGGGGGTAGCGTTGGAGTGTACGACTCTTTTTACTGCCCCAACCAAATTCCAGTTAATAACATTTCACAGGTAAGACTTATCAATTACCTTTAATCGTATTTGACCCACAGACTGCATGACTTGGCCGTGGTAATATCATTTAGAGAGCATAATTGCAGACGTGGTGGAAAACACTGTATTCATCCATTCATTATGTAAACACTGTTCATTCATTATGTCTATGGGATAGCGGGAATGTAAAAAAACCCCACAGAAATAGCAGCAGGCAGATACAGTATGTGCGGGAGACTCCTCGGCCGAAAATGCAATATGTTGCACAATATTTATAGCCATGTCGAGAATCGAATTGCTGATGCTCTATCCATTAGCTTCCCAACAGATGTGTTACTTTCACGAGGAAATGTGATGTTACACATATAGCAGGGGTGTCAAACTCGTGTCATGGGGGGCCGAGACGCTGCAGGATTTCTATCAGCCGGTGACTACAGCAGGTGTTTTTAATGATCAACACCTTCAGTTTGAGGGAAGGAGCTCATCAATCACATCACCTGCTGGAGTAACTGGTGGGTGAAGAAAATCTGCAGCATCTCAGCCCTGCAGGGCACGAGTATTAGTAATTCTGTAGTCAGAAATTGAGAGATGGACCATATCGGACATTCCTAATTTTAATATTTTATCTCAGCCAGCTCCACTCAAAGTTTAGACTGCGTAATAATTACATCCGGACCGCCTCCGACCTCCTTTCTATTTTGTAGATAGGATACTTGTTTAACTTATCACACATCATTCTCTATCGCACGTTCTGATACTAGTAGTAAAAAATAAAATAAAATGTGACATGTCTTTTCCAGCAATGGACATGAAAGCAGTGAAGGAGGAAATAGCCGAGGAAGACGACGATGCTGTCCCAGGTAGACGAAGATTATCCCAGGAAACGGGTTGTGTTGTAATTGAGAAGCCTCTCTTGAATTCCTTTTATTTTTGTCGGCCAGATCTGGTGGAGAACTTTGATGAGGCCTCAAAGAACGAAGCCAACTGATCCTTCCCTCCTTTCAACTGTTGCACACTCGCGCTCCACAATAAAATAGCGATCCTTGTGTGTGTAGACTCTTGTTTCAAGGTGCAGTGCATCATCATCATCATTTTCTTCTTTTTGTGAGGGCGTGCACCACTTCAGAATAAATTAGGAGGCACTGCAACGACACGCAGAGGCAGTCTGCTGACGGGCTCTTTGTCAACAGTTGGTACCCAATGGAACGGCTTTGAGAAGACACTTTCTACATGCTCCACCTTGCTGACTATTTAAGAGATTCTTTATGAAATGGTGACAAGAATTCATTTTACAGATTTAAAAAAATGATGGTGAAAATGATTTAATAAAAGATTTTCTTTGGATACGGCCATGTCTGCTTGTTGATTAGTTTTTTCTTCAAACGGAACAATTAAATCTAAGGTTGATTAGACATCCAGTAGTGGCAGTCCAATGTGACTAACCAGATGAAGTACTGTTATTAGTATCTTTTATTGCTGCACAGCAAGAGTTACCAGTAGGTGCAGTAGATTCTCAGAAATAACCCAGCATTCATGATATGCTGTGCAACTGGACAGTTAGTTGAAAGAGCTGTGTTAGATAAAATAAAAAGTGTGGTATTCGATGAGTAATCAATTTTGTGAAAAAACAGGCGTGAATCAGATGTGCTCGAAGTATGAAAGCACTTGTTGAACATGCATTTCTCCTTGAAAGCCTGAGGAAAATGGGTCATTCAAGACATTGTTCAGAAGAACTTACTTTGATTACAAAGTTGACCGGAGAGAGGGAAAACTTGAGTGCAAGAGAATTTTGGCTGTTGAGCTAAAATGATCTCCAATGGCTTAAAATGGAGAGCAAAACCAAAGATGTGGCAGAAAACGGAATACAACTATCAAAATGGATCCAAAAATAACCTGAATGGCAAGGGCTCAGCCAAGGATCAGCTCCAGGAGAATCAAAGACAGTCTGGAGTTCCCTGTAAGTACTGTGAATGAAGAAAGAACCCCCGGCAAAGTCCCTCTGTTAAAAAGGCATGTGCAGAAGAGATTCCAATTTGCCAAAGAACACAAGAACTGGCCTTAAGCGAAACGGAGGAACGGGCCACAGACAGTTTGTGAGATGAGCCCCAAACTCTGAATTCAAGCCACAGTACACAGTGAAGCATCATGATATGGGCATGTTTCTCCTATTATGGTGTTGGGCCTTTTTATTGCATACCAGGAATCATGGATCATTTTGCATATGTCAAAATACTTGAAGAGGTCATGCCCTTGACATTTTCAGCAAGACAATGACCCCCAACACACTAGTAAACCAGCAAAATCTTGGTACCAAACCAACAAAATTGATATCATGGACTAGCCAGCCCGAACCCCAGACCTTAATCCAATCGAGAACTTGTGGGGTGACATCAAAAATGCTGTTTCTGAAGCAAAAACGGAATGTTGTTAAAGAATCTTGGAGTGGAACAACAGCTGAAAGGTTCCACACGTTGGTTGACTCCATGCCGCACAGACGTGAAGCAGTTATATTTAAAAAAAAAACTGTGCTCACACAACTAAATATTAGTTTACTGACTCACAGCATTGCCAAATCCTAGAAACCAAAAAGTTTGTACAAAAAGGTTTGAGTTTGAAAACGCAACGGCAGACACTGCTATTTTTTTTTAAACACACCCCTTTCAACTAATTGCCCAAGAGAGTGCATATCATGCATGCTGGGTCTTGTTTGTTTGCGGGCCACCCAGGGCTTATTCAAACCAGAACTGCCACTGCATCTACCATTTGAAATGTTTTAATGCGCCTTTTGCCAATTGTCCCTTCACATGATGAGATTGGGATACTGAATGTACGGGGGGGACAGTGAATGAGCGACAGACTTTGCTCATTCACGGCCTCCGTCAGTAGGTGGGGTGCTTTGCCCGTGTGGGATGGCGGTAAGGATCCGCTCCTGCACCGAGCACCTCCGTTCCGCGGTGACTGGCCTGAGGAGACTCAGCCCCGGGTTCCTTCTGGATACACCCCCCCCCCCCCTCTTCCCGGTTGCCGCAGCAGTCCAACGGGGAAGACGACTAGTTATGACGTGCGCCGACGAGGGCGCCCCTGCTCCTCCTGGGCCATGAGGATTCCGGTGGTAAGTTCCATCCGCCTGTTCTCGCCTCGGCGTTCGATCCCGTTGCTCCGCCATTGCTGCGGCGCGAGCGAAGGGCTCCGACGGCCGCTAGCCGAGAACGAGCCGTCGGCGCCGCGGCGCTCTAGCTAGCCAACGCCGGAGGCGGATTATTAGCGTTCAGGCAACACACCGCTCCCGAGTGTCCCGATTTAGCTCCCCCGGAGGCAAAACTGCAAATGGTTTGTTTTTCGTTTGGGAAGAAAACGGAGCGAGGCTACACGCTCAGTGACGCCCGCCGAGCTAGTAGCAGGGTTGCTAGCCTTCCGAGCGTTGGCTTCGACGGCTGCTGGCGTGAGGCTAATAATGACGAGAAGAACCCCGCTTCTTGCCCCCCTTTTGACGCAGCCTGCTGCTTGTCCTTGTCGCTGTGACTCATCCACCTTGTCACCATGTTGCCTTAAACGGACAAAACCGCCATCGATGGGCAACTTAGATACTTTGCGGCTGCCTAGCACGTCAGGCTAATCCCACGTGCATTGCCAAAACCGTGTTTATCCTGTTATACGATATGGCAATTTTGTGCGTTGGGTTTTGTTCAAATTGATTAATCGAAACTATCTAAAGAGCCGTTTGGGAGCCGAAAGAGCCGGCTCTTTGTAGCGAGCCGAACCGAAAGAGCCGGATCTTTAAAAAGAGCCGGAATTCCCTTCACTACACAGAATACAGTCAGCGACTCCGCAGTTATGTGAAGCGTGAAAGGTTTTTTGATTTCCGGTGTGTGTGTGTGTGTGTGTGGTGGGGGGGGGATGCATGCATGCATGCATGCAGAGGACAGTTTGCTGATGTTGTTTTGGCGTGGTTTCGGCCAACGGCAGCCTGTTTTGTTTTTTTGCAATAAAGACATGGTTGATGGAGCGCCGCCTCGTCGTAGATTTAACAGTAGCAGCTTTATCCTGAATCACTCGCCCGTGGTTACCATCATTGACTCAACTGCGACCAATATTGTGCACATAGTTTTTTCCTCCACACTGCATCACAGCGTAACTAGTTCTCCGGTGGTTGGTCTCCCGTTTATGGAGGCAAAATGACATTTTCAGTGAATAACTGGCAGCGCGTGCGGTAGAAGAAGTGAACTGAGGAGCACCTGTATAGCATTCAAAGCCTCAGCGTCCTGTCATGAAAATATGCCGTGAGTTGAGATTAGAACGAGTGCACAAATCAATGGCTAACAGTCTGCCTTTAGGACAGCCTCCCAACAAATTGCACATGTCAGGAGCAGATCCTTCAAAAATTCAAATCTTGTCCCCATCCGATCTTCAGCATTGGAATCGGCCGTACGGTATTTTGAAGATCGGCCTCCGCCATGAGCTCCAACGTGATAGGCGCGGTAAATGTGCCTCAAAGCCGGTGTCCACCGGGATGAAAACCACCACCATGCAGACATGTTCCGCGGTGGAGTTAGTTGCGTGTTGGACGCTAGATATTCGGCTCTGTAGTTATAGCGGTGGATTCCCCTCACTGTGGCGGGAGCTCGCACAGAAAGTGCCGCTCTAACCACTGGTTGTTACTAACCGTCAATAATGGTGAACTGATTGGCAAGACTCGAATCGGAAGGCAAAAATGTGGATCGGGACACTCATTTGATCGTTGGAATGTCATTTTCATGTCTATTTTGGTTTGATGTTTGTATATTTATATGTTGTTCTAATGTTTTTATCATACCGCCTGGGAAATAAGCAGTTTATAATCTATAATCTGGATCATTTACCGTCTGTCTGCAAGTATAAGATTGTCCATTAACATAAACTGTCCCCAATAAATCAAGCAAATATACTCGTAAATGTTTTTGGGGCTGCTCATTCAGGGCAGCGTAGGACTTTAGTTGTCATGCGGGCTTACGTTAGTCAGGAATAAAGATGCCAAAGTCTCCCATGTCCTGGTTGTGGTAACCGTATGATTTTCCAGCCATGCCGGGATGTCCTTAGACTATCTAGCTGAGTTGCACATAGCATGACACAACAGGCGCGTGAGTCACTGTGCGCTTTCACAAAGTATTAGCCGTGTCTCCCTGACGGCGGCCCTGCAGCCCGACACCCTTGGTCTGCTTCTTAAATATGAATCTGAACATATGGCGGACTGGAAGCCGCTTAATAGCGTTTGAACGTGGCAGTGAAACTTGGATTTGAAGCTTTGTAAAACACTGGGCTGGTTTGTGTCATTTTGTTCTAGATGAGAAAGGTGCGTTGGTGGTACCTGCAACTGAGGAGAAGCACGACAATTCACACATAAGTGATGTTTTTCCTAGTCCATTTGAATTGTTGGAGCAGAGCAATACATCCGTATTGATCATCACACATCATCACTGTCTGCTAGCCAAGGAAAACATCATCACGCTGCCTCACACAGCCCAGAAAGGACACGGAGAGTCGATAGGAACGCCGTTTCATATTTCTAATATGATTACAAATGCCCCCACTGTCACATAACAGGTATATTTTACATATGAAATAGACAATTATGCTGAGTTTATTTATTGATTTATTTCAATAAATACATTTATTTATGTGAAATTGCTATACTGGGAGAAGGCACCAGGGCAGACCTAGGACACACCGGAGGGATGTCTTGCAGCTGGCCTGGGAAGGCCTCGAAGTCCCCCCCCCCCCCCCCCGGTGGAAGTGGAAGAGGCGGCCGGGCACCAGGAAGCCTGGACTTCCTTAGACTGTTGCCGGACTGGGATAAGTTATAGGAAACAGAATGCATGTAGGGCTGTCACAATAATAGATTTTGGTGGACGATACAAATTATTGTTGATAATTGATATTATTGACAACATTTTTGAGACCGTTTCTTCAGTTAAATACGGTACATGGCATAATAATGCAAATACATTTTATCAACAGGAATAAAGTAGAATTTCCTAAAAGTATTTAACATTGCCATTGGAATGTCTAGAGATTTTAAATAAAATAAAAATATTATTATTATAATAAGCTATTTTTATGACACATTTTCCCTGGCTCGCCACAGTCAGTCAGTCGCAATATTTTTTCGGACTTATTTTACACTGGATGCCCTTCCTTGTGCAAGTTTGGCGGGGAATCACACCTGTACCCTCTGCCATGAGCGTTCTCCCTGTTTCTGATGGATTAATTTATATTTTAAACATTTGACTGCATTCTTCACCATTAAATTAATCAATCAATTAAAATAAATCACTTCATTCACGTTTGTCATAATTAAGATTTTATTATATGTTTGATTATCTTTAGACAGCATTCGTCCATCCATTTTCCATGCCGCTTGACCTTAGTAGGGTCGCAGTGGGTATGCCGGAGCCTATCCCAGCTGACTCCGGGGGAGAGGCGGGGTACACCCTGGGCTGGTCGCCGGTCAATCACAGTGCAGACAACAAGCATTCACAGCAAACTGGTTGACTTATTCAACAGCGCCTCTGCTGGTTGCAGCCCAGTATTGCGCTCCTTTTTGCCTCACCGGTGCAAGATGCAATGAATCAAATTCTTTCATTGTCTTTTTTATGGCATTTAAGCCACCCCGGTTTTGGCAACTAATCGTTTGACAAAAAGAGACCGTAAGTCAAGTAATATTTTCCAAGTGCAACAGCAGACCGTTAAAGTGACTTGGCCGATGGCTGCGAGCCGGTCACGTGGCAGCGTTGTTAGAAAGCCATGTCAGGCCCTCCCCGAAGAGAGGAAGGTCAGCAGGGTGGGTGTCAGGATGTGAGCTTGGAGGAGGAAAGAACAACCAAAGTGCACAGCAGAAAATACAACACATGAGGTCTTTGTAGAAACACTACAGAAGGAAAGGGCTGTTGTCAAAAGATTTACCATGGAAGTCAAAAATAATCAGCGCTTCCCTCCAAAAAGCAAAAAGTGTCATCGCACACCTAATCCCCCTGAAGTAAGCCCCAGTGGAGCATCCTGAAGCTACCGTTTGTCTCGCTTTCATGCTGGATTGCCCCAAAACCTTCATCGTTCATCAGGCACATTTCAACTATAGAGGGAGCGCTAGCACCGTCAGGCTGTCAGACACGTATGAATAATAATCCACAGTACGGAACAGCAATGAATGAAGGATGAGGGCTGCGAGGGAGGCTAACGGCTCAGCGTGAAAGGTTTTCGGCTTCACGCTGCCGTCCTGTCGGCTGAAATAAGAACCCGTGCGCTTTTATTCCTTGACGCTCGCATGTTCTTTGCACGCGTGCGGCCAAAAGTGGTCTAACAGAAACACTGTCAACCGGTGGCATCACATAGCGCTGGGAAAGTCGAACTGAGCATGGCGCTCGAAAACATGCGCATTTACAAAGACTTTACACTGACTCCTATACAGTAGTAGCTGGGGAGTTTTCTACAAAAGCAAATAACCGCTGCGGTGTCTAATTAACAACAGGTGAAAAAAAAACTTTGCCGTTAGCAGCTGTGGCTGTAGGCAACCTCCTGATGTAGCTGCATTTGAGGTATCACGAGTGGCTTTACCTAGCTCTGTATGCGCTTTAAAACGTTTCAACACAGCTTCTGGTGCGAAAGTCATCCGTGTTACACTTGCTGTGCTGTTCTGTTTCCATTTGTATGGAAGTATCCGCAGGGTCCTAAAGTCTTGAAGTCCGAAATCCAGTCATTTGAATTTAAAGCCTTAAAATTTCTAAAATTATTTTAAAATTTCCTAAAACCGCTACCAATTTGAACTACCATTTTGAGAGGTCCTAAAATGTATTGATAGTCCAGTCTTGCTTTTAAATGTTCATATTTTTGTCATGACTACCAAATGGAAGTACAAATTCCAGCCTGGCCTCACAAGCAGCTACTGCGGTGTGCAATTTCATTCTGGTATTTTCACGTTTTTGCCAGTGTGGATGTTAAATGGGTCTGAAAATATTTTCAAATGGTCTTCTTAAGTTTAAAAAAACCCTTCAAATTTACTTCATGCACTCCAAATCATAAATAAAGCTCAACGTTGAACTTGTTATACTGTAAACACTCCTGATCAAAAAGACCATTTGAAAAATGGAAAGAAGGTATATTTTGCACTGTTGCATCTGAAGGAGGAAATGGGAGTGAGACAAAAATCTTTACAATAACTTAGTGGTGTGAAAAAGTATTTGCCCCCTTCTTTTTGTCACGCTTAAATATTTCTGCTCATATAAAAGAGTTAACTATTAGTCAAAGATAACATAATTAAACACAAAATGATGACTGCCAAGACTTTTGGGAAAAGATCTTGTGGACTGACGAGACGAAAGTAGAACTTTTTGGAAGGTGCGTGTCCCGTTACATCTGGCGTAAAAGTAACACAGCATTTCATAGCAACAGTCAAATATGGTGGTGGTAGTGTGATGGTCTGGGCTTGTTTTGCTGCTTCAGGACCTTGAAGGCTTGCTGGGATAGATGGAAGCATGAATTCTACTGTCTAGCAAAAAATCCTGAAGGGGAATGTCCGGCCATCTGTTGGTCAACTCAAGCTAAAGCCATCTTGGGTGCTGCAGCAGGACAATGACCCAAAACACACCAGCAAATCCACCTCTGAATGGCTGAAGAAAAACTAAATGAAGACGACGGAGTGGCCTAGTCAAAGTCCTGACCTGAATCCCATGGAGATGCTGTGGCATGACCTTAAGAAGGTGCTTCATGCTAGAAAAGCCTCAAATAAAGCTGAATGACAACAATTGTGCAAAGATGAGGGGGCCAAAATTCCTCCAGAGCGTGTAAAAGACTTGTTGCAAGTTATGGCAAACGTTTGATTGCAGTTATTGCTGCTAAGGGTGCCCAACCCGTTATTAGGTGCAGGGGCAATGACTTTTTCACACAGGGCTATGTGGGTTTGGATTTTTTTTATCCCTAAATAATAAAAACATTCATTTCAAAACTGCATTTTGTGTTTACTTGTGTTATCTTTGACAAATATTAAAATGTGTTTGAGGATCAGAAACATCTTGTGTGACAAACATGCAAAAGAATACAAAGTCAGTAAGGGGGCAAATACTTTTTCACACCGCTGTATATATTGCTTAAAATCCCTAAAATCCAGATGGTGTAGATGACTTCATGAAGGGCATCCACGGCCTGGAACTGATGTCCATTTTTGTATTCGTAAACTTACCTTGCCATTCATCCCCAAAAGTTCTTAATTGGATTTAGATCAGGGGAACATAGCAGGATGTTCCACAAGAGTGAGCGTATTCGGTCAGGAGTCCTCTGTGAACTGCACCGAGGTCCTGATGGAAAAGCCTGTCATTACCATACAAGCGAGGGCCTTCAATCACGATGGGTCCTGCAACATCTCCACATAGGATCCTCCAATGGGATTCTCCGGCTCAGGGCTCAGCACATTTATTTTTGTGTCTACCACTAGACTTTTTTTTATTCCGTAACCCTCAGGATCCTTGAAGAAGTTCAAATGACTGTCTTACTGTACGTAATGTTCTCAACCTACATTTTGCCAAGATTTAGTATATAGTAAATGTCACTTGTATAGTGCTTTGCCATCTTAAGGGACTTTCACGTGGTTTCCGCATTTGCCTACTCACGACACAGCTTCAGGAGCAGCTAGGGGTTCAGTATCTTGCCCAAGGGTACTTGATCGGACTTGATCGAACCCACAACCTTCAGGTCGGGAGACGCCCACTCTTACCACCTGAGCTTTGGAGTTTTTTTTTTAATGTTACTATAGACTGCTCATTCAGGGGATAACAAGGACAAAGGTGATGTAAAAAAATAAATGTTCAAAATGAAGAATATATCCTTTTCATATGTTTGGTGAAAAGGAAATGACTTGACGTTTTGAGCGCACAAACACGCCTCAACGACGGACAGGAGACCTGATGAAGATTTCATTCGCTCGCAGGAGTACTGAATAATTCAGCGCTTGTATTTTTAGCAAACTTGGCGTCTAGCTGCATGTTGTTCTTCAAGAGTCAGGAAGCAGCTCCTGGAGAAGCATGGTGTAGCGAGTGACCCGGACGGGATCGGTTTGATATACCGGTGTAAATTCCTCCAATGATAAGACAATGACCAGCATGGATGCTACATGAAAGTGGGAAGACAGCTGGGTTGATGGCGTGTTTGTCCTGCACAGACAAGAGAAAATGAGCGTGGCTGAAGGCGGAGGAGAGGAGAAGACTATAGACGAAGAAATTGTCGCTAAACGGGGAGGCACTGCAACATGTCGGCTGGCCTATTGGAGTAATGTTTGCACCTTGGCCGCCCCAATCAAAACATTTGGCTCCTCCCCTGCTGGAAGGTACCTCAGTAATATGGAAGTGGTTTGGTTTCGATAGAGCAGATGTGGAGCAGGGTGGCTGGGCTCTCCCTTAGAGATAGGGTGAGAAGCACTGTCATCCGGGAGAGACTCGGAGTAGAACCGCTGCTCCTCCGCATTGAGAGGAGCCAGATGAGGTGGGTCGGGCATCTGGTTCGGATGCCTCCCGAACGCCTTCCTGGGGAGGTGTTCAAGGCACGTCCAACCGGTAGGAGGCATCGTGGTTGACCCAGGACACGTTGGAGAGACTATGTCTCTCAGCTGGCCTGGGAACGCCTCGGCATCCGTCGGGAAGAGCTGGACGGAGTGGCCGGGGAGAGGGACCTCTGGGCTTCCCTGCTTAGGCTGCTGCCCCCGCGACCCGACCTCGGATAAGCGGAAGAAAATGGATGGATGGACAGATGTGGAGCAGGAGACCACAATATGCAAAAGTTGTAAAGCAAAAGGGAGGGAAAAATGTTCCACCATCTCTAGTTGAGTACGAAGAGTGTGTCATGAAGTGTGAGACCAAGCCAGCCAGCACGTCTACAGTACTTACCAAGTCAAAAAATACCAAAATACGGCCTCCCTTGCGGCAATACATATTGCATCAAAAGCAATAAACTGTTCTTTTTCAAGAGTGTTTAACATTGCAATCGGAATGTCAAGCGCTTTGAAAGAAATTAAACAATCATAATAAATTAACCAAAAACAACCTTCAGTGAAAATCATATGAACGTTTCAAAAATTGCACTTATATAAAAATCACAATTATAACCAGAAGCAGTAAAAAGTAGACCCTCGGCCACGCCAGTGCTGCGGTTTTTTTCATTTGTTGGCAGTTTGACATCTTCGAACATGTTCATTTGTTTGGTACTTGCCGCTTGGATTGCTGCAACGCCGTGCGTTGTGGTACGGACCAGCCCTCTGTACATTGTCTCAAATGCCGCCGCCGGCCGGTTCACTGAGACATATACGGCAACCCCTGTTGCCTACAGGATCCAGGTTACATTTCTCCGTTTAGTTTTTCAATCACTGAATGGTTTGCTGTGCTGCATGTGCTTTTCTTTACCTGATAAACACACCACACGGTGGCGCTGTTATTAAGTATAATCATACTCGCGGAGCGATCGCAGCGGCAGTTCGCGGGCGTAATTAATTGTTACTCGAAATGAGCTAATAAAAATAGTTTGTTTTACATGCCGAGCGAACGCGACCGCGACTTGCTCAAAAGAAGGAACAGCTGATTTGAGAAAAGTGAACATTTAAAAGTGAATGGGCATCATTCAAAGGGGCAATATCTACGGGAGTCTGATGTGAGAGTGTGGAAAATAACAGCGTTTAGATCCCAGTATGACAAATCTACAAGGCTCAGAGCACACTGGTTTCCAGCACAGCGACGTGCAAGTTAGTGTTCACGAAGGACTGTGTGGATATTGGAGCAAAGCAAAACGTAGAGCTGTGAGGTGTGCTTCTGCCAAGATCTTTCTCAAATATAAACAAAAGAGGAACTGTGTGAGAAACTCAGGCAATTGCAACGTCAGCTACAACAATAACAAGAAAGACTTAATATAAGTTTTTTCTGAGAAACCAGTGCAGTTTGTTTACTTTAAGAATAATTAAAAAAAAAAGAATAAGCCTCATTGATTATTTGTACAGTCAAACATTTTATTATTTATGTGAAATTTGGCCCTGTTTTTTTAATAATGCAATTAGGGGCCAAAGTAATTGTGTGTAGGGTGATGACTTGAACTGGGAATGTTGTGGAGCTTCACTGCGGAAAAAAAAATGGCATAAACAATTTAAAAAGGAAGACCCCTGCGCTAGAGCAACAGATCAGGCAGAAAAGAGCTGAACATTTACAGCCATACCAAAGGACATACTAAAGCATAACAACCATGGCAGTTCTAAAATACTGCAAACTAAACCAGAAGTACGTTTTAAGTCTTAGTTAGACTTGTCAACATTATTATTATTATCTTTTTTTTTGCAAAGATTTCACAATATGTTGAAAGATGTCCTGTACATATTTGTTTTTTGTCGTCTTTTAATATGACGATCTAAAATGTAAAAAAAACTATAACGAAATAGACTTTGCTCTTTCATTCAGTACCTCATCTGTTGCTCTAGCATATGTGTAATGTTGGTAAAACCTTGAGGAGATCTGTATTGCACGCATGCTAGTGCGTCTTCCAAAGCCTTCTGAACACAACCAATAGGGGTGCCCTAAATGTCATATATGCCCTGTTGACTTGAGTTGTTTGCCTGTCCATGCAAGGTGCAGACGCCTGCTAGAGCGGTTCACTGAGAAGAAAAAAAGTGCTGACAACCAAGATTGGCTGCGCCCGCTGAGGAGGACCTCTGTGCAGGTGCGGTAGAGCTTTTGAACAAGTTGTATGCTTCCAACTTTGTCTGTTGCCAGTGCATAAAGACATGTTTGGTGTGGAAGAAGTCTGTTGTTGTTGTTTTCCTTTACCTTTAAATGATCCCATGGCCCAATACTTTTGTCCATAAAGTTCCCTGACTGAACACCATGCGCCATGGGGCTTTTCATCCGTGCCATAACCAAGAAGCTCGGGGGCGCCAAATTAGTCGCGTAAGCAAAGGATGCAGGAGGACGGTAGAGGGCACATAAAATGGACAAGCCATCTCATGGGGACATCTTTGCATAAAGGACAGACTTTGCCATTGACGGCATGCTATTCCCTGTTTGAAGGTTCACGCGGGCGGGGCGTAGGATCCTGATCCATGGAGAATTACTTCCAGGCCGAGGCTTTCAACCTGGACAAGGTGCTGGACGAGTTTGAGCAGAACGAAGGTGAGTCGAGAGCGGACGGCGTGGAGTGAAATGTATGGAAAACGTTTCAGACTTTTTTTGCCGCGCCCCCTTTTGGAGATGAAATTATTTTTATTATAGACTAAATTGATCTTAAACAGAGGTGAAAGTGATTATTGTAATATTTTAATACATGGACAGATATGCTCATTGACATAACTTTTTGTCTTCTTCTGGATTGTTTTCTTTTACAATAAAAATATTTAGATTAGGGCAGACAAGCAGAGGCTCAGCCGCAGGAGATCATCCATCCTCTCGCAGCAGACCTTCAAAATCTTGTCTCTTTTAATGCACATCATAGGGCACTTCCACTACAATAAAATAATCAGATTAGGGCAGACAAGCGGAGGCTCAGCCGCAGGAGATCATCCATCCTCTCGCAGCAGACCTTCAAAATCTTGTCTCTTTTAATGCACAGCATAGGACACTTCCACTACAATAAAATAATCAGATTAGGGCAGACAAGCGGAGGCTCAGCCGCAGGAGATCATCCATCCTCTCGCAGCAGACCTTCAAAATCTTGTCTCTTTTAATGCACAGCATAGGACACTTCCACTACAATAAAATAATCAGATTAGGTCAGACAAGCGGAGGCTCAGCCGCAGGAGATCATCCATCCTCTCGCAGCAGACCTTCAAAATCTTGTCTCTTTTAATGCACAGCATAGGACACTTCCACTACAATAAAATAATCAGATTAGGTCAGACAAGCGGAGGCTCAGCCGCAGGAGATCATCCATCCTCTCGCAGCAGACCTTCAAAATCTTGTCTCTTTTAATGCACAGCATAGGACACTTCCACTACAATAAAATAATCAGATTAGGTCAGACAAGTAGAGGCTCAGCCGCAGGAGATCATCCATCCTCTCGCAGCAGACCTTCAAAATCTTGTCTCTTTTAATGCACAGCATAGGACACTTCCACTGCAATAAAATAATCAGATTAGGTCAGACAAGTAGAGGCTCAGCCGCAGGAGATCATCCATCCTCTCGCAGCAGACCTTCAAAATCTTGTCTCTTTTAATGCACAGCATAGGACACTTCCACTACAATAAAATAATCAGATTAGGGCAGACAAGCGGAGGCTCAGCCGCAGGAGATCATCCATCTTCTCGCAGCAGGCCTGCAAAATCTTGTCGTTTTTAATGCACAGCATAGGACACTTGGCCAAGAGTGCTGGTGATGCTAAAACGCCGCCCCTCTCTGACAACAGCTCTTGGCCTCTCTTAATGTGCAACACATTCTATGCAAATAAATTATTATTACCATCAACACTATACGTATATAATATAATAACCATTATATATCTTGTATGCATAAAAGTTATATATACTGTTAGCTATAATATATGATGGTATAATAGTGAGTAATGCCACATTAGTGTTAATAAGAGGTGCAGTGTATATAACATTAATAATGCATATTGTACGTGTGTGGGTGTAATATTTTGTTTATGTATTGCTGCATAATTTCTTAATGTAGCTGGCTTTTGTGTTACGGAAATGGGGTGGGTGTAAATAAGCTTATCTTCTTCCCACTCCTTTTCGAGCCAAATAGTTTTCTGTCTTTGTGTATTTTGGTTATTTTGTGTGGCTCGAAATAAACAATCAATCGATAGATGGCTCACGATAACACTTTGATACAGCGATAGGGTGACAAAAATAAATAATGATAAACAAATAATGTCATAGTTTGTATGTTGCCGCATTCAGCTGGGATAGAGTCCAGCTTACTTGTGACCGTTAAGAGGAAAAGCGGTATCGAAAATGGATGACATTTTTACGGCATATTTTAACCAGAATACAAGCAGCAATGCTGCAAAAAGAACGATGTATGCTTTGTTTTCTGCTTTCATTTCTTCTTCTGTTGTTTTTACCCAATTGTCTTCGTTCTGGCTGCTCCTTAACCATATATAAGTCGGTGACTCGGCCGACTGAGAAGGGAACGGCGATAGAAGTTTATAGCGGCTATATTTTAATACTAATACCGTATGAGCCGGGGGGGAGGGCATGACTTTTGTCATGGGATCCGGATTTCCTGGCTGCACCCCTGTTAATGGCTATATGATACATGAAAAAGAAAGGAGAGTTTGGATGTGAGAGTACATTATTGGAACTGCCATGCACGTGAAAAAGCATGTTGGCCATTCAGTGTTATATTAATTTAATACCAAATTGAAGGGGAAAGTTTAACAATCAAGACAAAGCAGTATCTTCAATACAAAAATAGTGGTGTGAAAAAACTATTTGCCCCCCTTCCTGCCTTTTTTTTCTTTTGCATGTTTGTCACACAAAATGTTTCTGATCATCAAACACATTTTAATATTAGTCAAAGATAACACAAGTAAACACAAAATGCAGTTTTTAAATGAATGTTTTTATTATTTAGGGAGAAAAAAATCCAAACCCACACAGCCCTGTGTGAAAAAGTAATTGCCCCTGCACCTAATAAAGGGTTGGGCACCCTTAGCAGCAATAACTGCAATCAAACGTTTGCCATAACTTGCAACAAGTCTTTTACACGCTCTGGAGGAATCTTGGCCCACTCATCTTTGCACAATTGTTGTCATTCAGCTTTATTTGAGGCTTTTCTAGCATGAAGCGCCTTCTTAAGGTCATGCCACAGCATCTCCATGGGATTCAGGTCAGGATTTTGACTAGGCCACTCCGACGTCTTCATTTTGTTTTTCTTCAGCCATTCAGAGGTGGATTTGCTGGTGTGTTTTGGGTCATTGTCCTGCTGCAGCACCCAAGATGGCTTTAGCTTGAGTTGACCAACAGATGGCCGGACATTCTCCTTCAGGATTTTTTGCTAGACAGTAGAATTCATGCTTCCATCTATCCCAGCAAGCCTTCCAGGTCCTGAAGCAGCAAAACAAGCCCAGACCATCACACTACCACCACCATATTTGACTGTTGCTATGAAATGCTGTGTTACTTTTACGCCAGATATAACGGGACACGCACCTTCCAAAAAGTTGACCAACAGATGGACGGACAATCTCCTTTTTGGAGATAAAGTCAGAGAGGCCAGATATTGACTTCAAGAAATAACTCATAGCAAAACACGCAGGTGGTGTCCTTGTGGCTCTCCCTTCCCCTCGCTGCTCATCATCATCTTTGGCAACAAGTGTCTTCATTAAGAGTCAAATTAAATTGGTCATTTATGTATTTAATTCCTTATTTGTAAGCATTTGACATTGTTTTCTAAAACTATAATTATTCTCATTTAAGTGTTCTGTGATTTTTGGAACGGATGAATAGGATTTAGATGATTTATAATGTGTATGCTTGTTTCAGTCGGAAACGGGTGGATTGTACCCTGGGTTGGGAGTGAGGTCTTGCCTAGGGTGGAGGAGTTCAAGTATCTCGGGTTCTTGTTCACGAGTGAGGGAAGGTTGGAGCGTGAGATGGACAGACGGATCGGTGCAGCATCTGCAGTAATGCGGTCGCTGTACCGGACCGTCGTGGTGAAGAGAGAGCTGAGCCGGAAGGCAAAGCTCTCTTTTTACCAATCGATCTACGTTCCCACCCTCACCTATGGTCATGAGTTATGGGTCATGACCGAAAGAACGAGATCGCGGATACAAGCGGCGGAAATGAGTTTCCTCTGTAGGGGTGCTGGACTCACCCTAAGAGATAGGGTGAGGAGCTCGGCCATCCGGGAGGAGCTCAGAGTAGAGCCGCTGCTCCTTCACATCGAGAGGAGCCAGTTGAGGTGGCTCGGGCATCTAGTCCGGATGCCTCCCGGGCGCCTCCCTGGTGAGGTGTTTCGGGCATGCCCGGTCGGGAGAAGACCGCCGGGAAGACCTAGGACACGCTGGAGGGACTATGTCTCACAGCTGGCCTGGGAACGCATTGGTGTCCTCCCGGTGGAGCTGGAAGAGGTCGCTGGGGACCGGCAAGTCTGGACTTCCCTACTGAAGCTGCTGCCACCGCGACCCGGATAAGCGGAGGAAAATGGATGGATGGATAGATGATTTATTGAGGGTAAAAATGTTCCAGTTTCGATATCATTGGGTTTTAGATGGACCCTTTGGAATGGATTAATTTAAAAAAACGAGGTTCCACTGACAGGACTTCTCAGAAGAGCTCCACTTTAGCCATCAGCATGGAATAAAACGCAAAGGCGGGGCATGAGGGAAAAACGTTTCCCCAGAGTTTTGTGTGAGATGCTTTAATTGGTACACGACACACTTTTCCCAAAATGTATCCGTGTATAATTCTGGTAATTGGGACGGGAATGCTTCGCAGTGTGCGTGTGCCGGAACGGGTGTGCAGCAGCTAAAAAAAACCCAAAAGCCGTCTAGCTTGCATTCCAGGCCAGGGAGGAGAGCAGCGGCAGTCACGCTGACATGACGGTGTTGAGTTGGCTCGGATAGAAGAATTTGAGCTGGTTTGACTGATGGGTTCCCTGGGGTGGCCCCGTCGTTTGGCCCACTTTTACTCCTTATTTGCATCCCTTCGACACAACAGTCTTTTTACTGGTCGTCTTTCCAACTTCTCATACGTATTAATTCATTCAGCGCTTGCCCTGAAATAGCAGCAGAGAGTTGCTGATGCCACCAACAAAAACAAACTTGCTTCCTGTCTTCTTGACTAGTTCCTCTTGTTGCAAGCCGAGTGATATCACTCTTCTTAACGCAAAACAAAATTTTGTAAATATACCCACCGTTTTACATCGATGTTTGGGGGGGAAGAAAGGTATTATTCCTGAAATGACTACATGTAGCGTGACTAATGATAGGTAAGTTACGTTTTCGGGTGCTTCCCTTGCAGGGTAACGTCCAGCTCTCGTATTCATGCATGTTCATTCATTCATTCATTCATTCATTTTCTATACCGCTTATCCTCATTAGGGTGGCGGGTATGCCGGAGCCTATCCCAGCTGGCTTTGGGCGAGAGGCGGGGTACACCCTGGACTGGTCGCCAGTCAATCGCCGGGCACATATAGACAAACAAACATTCACACTCACATTCATACCGATGGACAATTTTAGAATCGCCAATTATCCATGTATGTGTGTATGATAATATGTTTATGCATGTATGTGCACATGTGAACATGTTGTTTTCCTCCCATCAGATGACAGCGACTCCCCGCTTCTCACAGATGCCAAGTGGACGCAGATTCTGGCCCCACCGGCCCGCCTGCTCTCGCTGAACCCCGCCCTGGCCCATGTAGACCTCAGCCCAAGGGAGAGTCCGCTTTCCTTAAAGACCCTCCCTGACCCTGCCTCCAATGCCGAACCCAAAAGACATCCAGGTGGCGAACCTCCACTATGGGCAGCAGAGGAGCGGCCGGCTGATGTACACAGCCCGCCGCTCCCCCAGCCAAACATCGGAAAACTGGTGGCAGCAGACGACGTTTTGCCGCCACCAGGGACGGCTTGCGGTGCCGTGGAGAATGGACACCCGTGCCTGGATAATGTCATCAAGCAGACCTGGCCGAGATCTTCTGTCCAGGAAGTCGATGCTCACGTGGAGGAGCCCCAAGGGGAGGCTTCCAGTGTGTCCTGCTTCACCTTTGAGGTGGGACGAGGACAGGAAGAGACACTCTGTGGTGAGAAAGTTGATCCACGTGTGGGAGCAACTACACTCAATGGTGTCCAAGAGGAGGGGTTAATGGATGCCTCACAGGAATTTGAGCAAGGCAGACAAAGTACATCTAAGGATGAGCGTGTGGGAAGTTTTCTCAATGGAGGAACAGACCATCAGGCTGCTGAGGAGATTAGAAGTTCTGGAGAAGTCCAGGCATGGACGAACAAGATGAGTCAAAACGAGGGACATTCCGAGCAGCTCTTCAGCATTCCAAACGGCTTGGTGACCGAGAATGGAAGCAGGGTAAATGTTCAGGGGACAGAGGAGGACGAGGAGGGCTTGTCTCCCTCACCTGTCCCCTCCAAGGAGGACTCTGTGACAGAGGAGAAGGAGATGGAGGAGAGCAAGCAGGAGAACGGTGATGGGTCAGCATCAGGTGGCGTCCAACCAAAGCTGAACAACGGTCGTCTCCAGCCGGTCAGCGTGCCGTACGGAGGAGCCCGACCGAAGCAGGCGGTCAGCCTCAAACTCCAGATCCCTCAACCTCTCGTGGGACAAGTCCAAAATCAGCTGGGACCATCTGCCAGTAGCAAGAACAAGAACCTCGAAGGCTCCAGAGGAACACCGTCTGAAACCACGGCAGATGTAACTGTGGTGGGTGTCAATGGAAACAATGTTGCCCTTCCTTCCCCTCTGATGTTGGCATCAGAGAGTCCAGACAACGACCTCCAGGCAGGGCAGCACTGCTCCCTCAACAGGAAACAGCCCAGCTCCTTGGGGGAGCTCGCCCCTGTTTGGGTACCAGACTCCCAGGCCCCCGTGTGCATGAGATGTGACGTCAAGTTCACCTTCACCAAAAGGAGACACCACTGCAGGGCCTGTGGCAAGGTCAGATCCCAACCTCACAGTCATTTAATTTTATCTCTTCAGCGGTCCACGTTAGAGTAGTCGGTGTACAGCTCATATAGCAGCAACGTTCCCTCTAAGCTACACACGTAAATCCTGATGGCTGGTGTAATAATGTCTGCGTGTTTATAGTAAGTAAATAAACAGATAAATCAATTAGGGCTGTCAAAAATAGCACGTTAACAGCAGTTACTAATTGATTAATGACATTACATTTAGCATAATTAACACATACGCAACATGGTAAGACAGACGGCCGCACATTGTAGTTACTCAGAGTCTGACGCTCTTTTATAACTTTATTCTGACCTGAACACATCAACAGCAGTGCAATTCCAACCTCATATATGTATCCAACTCCAAACAAACACGTCCATTCGTCATTGCAATGGCACTTCCTGCTTGTCTTTAGACAGACCTCGAGATGCACTCACAGGCACGCCGAACGTCACCACGTCTTTATTATGCCTGCATGTCTGGTCTAAAAAACCTGAAATGCAAAGAAAAACAAAAAGTGGATATCTTATCACTCACTTTGTAACTTAATGCGGAAGTACAATTTGCTGCATTTAAGTATGCTTGGAAATCCCAAAAAACTCCTCATTGCTCATGATATCAGTCTGATTAAAATATTTTGTTATTGGAGAAACCAGTGTTGGGTAAATAGATGTTCAGACATATATGGTCTCTCTTAGCGTAATTTAGATTTTCATTCAATTTGTTAATACATACAAATATAGGTTGTATGTATTATGTATGTTATGTATGTATGTATGGTAGTGACCGAAAGGACGATGATGGCGGGTACAAGCGGCCGAAATGAGTTTTCTCCGCAGGGTGGCGGTGCTCTCCCTTAGAGATAGGGTGAGAAGCACTGTCATCCGGGAGAGACTCAGAGTAGAACCGCTGCTCCTCCGCATTGAGAGGAGCCAGATGAGGTGGTTCGGGCATCTGGTTAGGATGCCTCCTGGACGCCTCCATGGGGAGGTGTTCAAGGCACGTCCAACCGGTAGGAGGCCTCGGGGAAGACCCAGGACACGTTGGAGAGACTATGTCCCTCAACTGGCCTGGGAACGCCTCGGCATCCGCTGGGAAGAGCTGGATGAAGTGGCCGTGGGAGAGGGACGTCTGGGCTTCCCTGCTTAGGTTGCTGCCCCCGTGACCCGACCTCGGATAAGCGGAAGAAAATGGATGGATGGATACAAATATAGGTAATCCTGCCCTGTCACTTATTTTGCTTTCAATAAAATTCAGTAACTCAAAAAGCACTCAGAGCGTAGACCTCCGCCAAGCGTTATAGTTCCCCCCATGTTGTAAATCACACTAAAATCATAACCTTGCATTTTTTTTTTAAAAAACCTTTGATCATTTTTGTGCAGTTATATGCACAAAAGCCAACAATTCATCAAAATGTCACCAACACAAACAGATAAAATCTAGCAAAAACATAAACGGTGCTGCGTTGTGCTGCCCTTGCACTTTGCTCTGCGCTTGGTAAAGGTACAAATGGGCACATTACAAACATAGTGTGTGACATGGGGATTAATCATGATTAATTTATTTGATTAATCTGATTAAAAATTGTAATCATTTGACAGCTGCGATATTACATATACAGTGGTGTGAATACGTGCCGGTAAAATGTCAAGCAAATACAAACAATATGTTCTTGTCTTTTACAGTGCAACAGTGCTTTTCCGTACTAATTTATTCCAAGAAACAAAAACTGAAAAAAAATTTCCCATGGGAGAAAATGTAAATCCAAACTAAGAACAAAAAAATACAGTGGTGTGAAAAAGTGATTGCCCCCTAAACCTAATCACTGATTGGGACACAACCTCCATCAAGTGTGGGTGATAACTTGCAATGTGACCCTTACACCAAGCGTTGTGGAGGGATTTTGGCCCACTCATCTTTGCGAATTGTTGTTATTCAGACACATTTGAGGGTTTTCCAGCATGAACGGCCTTTCTAAGGTCATGCCACCTCCTCTCAATGGGTTTCAGGTCGGGACTTTGACTAGGCCACTCGAAAGTCTTTATTGTTTTTCTTTAGCCTATCAGCAATGGACTAGCTGGTGTGTTTTGGATCATTGTCCTGCTGCAAAAAAACTAATTTGATTAAGCTTAAGGTCACAAACAGATGGCCGGACATCGTCCTTTAGGATTTTTGGTAGACAGCAGAAATCATAGTTCCATGTATCATCGCAAGTCTTCCAGGTCCTGAAGCAGCAAAACAGCCCCAGACCATCACACTACCACCACCATATTTTACTGTTGGTATGGAATGCTGTGTTACTTTTACGCCAGATGTAACGGGACACGCACCTTCCAAAAATGTCCACTTATTTTCCCAAAGGTTTTGGGGATCATCAAGATGTTTTCTGGCAAAATGGGTTGGGATCAGGGTGTGTTTTTTGTTTTGGATCTCTGCCATGCAGGCCATTTTTGCCCAGTGTCTTTCTTATGGTGGAGTCACGAACACTGACCTTAACTGAGGCACGTGAGTTGTTTGTGTATTGTTGTGGGGTCTTTTGTGACCTCCTGGATGAGTCGTTGCTGGGCTTATTTTGGTTGGCCAGCCACTTTTCGGAAGGTTCAGCACTGTTCCATGAATTCATCATTTGTGGATAATGGCTCTCTCACTGTGGTTCATGGAGTCCCAAAGTTGTAGAAATGGCTTCATTACTTTTTCCACTCTGATGGATCTCAGTGACTTTCTTCATGGTTGTGTGTAACAGGGGGCAGTCCTATGTTACATAGGGCCATGTATGTTTGGATTTTTTCCCCCCCTAATAATAAAAGGTTTCATTTAAAATTAGCATTTTATGTTCAGTTGGGTTGTCATTGACTAATATTTACATTTCTTTGATGATCTGAAACATTGAATTGTGACATCAGGAAGGGGTCAAAGACCTTCTCCACACCACTGTGTACTGAAATGTGTCTTTACCCGTTGTTGTGTTTTGATCAAGCCAATAATGCTCAGTTTGAAGATAAGTGCGTTGCTAAAATTCTTTCACTGTACGGCCGCCCCAACACGCACAGCCGGGTGTCGGCTCGGCCTGTTAGAGAGAAGACATGACTTGCAGCTGACGCAGGACTGTAAAATCACCTGGCTGCTGCTTTAATTTCCCATGACAAGAAACAACCGCCGTCTGTGCTACTCTGGCTGCCAATGCAGTCACGCTGACCTCCGCAACCATAGACTCAAAAGCTGGCCCCAGAACCACAAGTCTTATCTTTGACCTAACGAACCACTAGACACTATCTCTAATGGTTTGCTCATCTACTGTGAAGCACTTCCTAGCCACAGCATTATGTACACCTGCATAATCTCATGCCACCCTATCCTGGAGCTGTATCAAACCTTATGCTTTTACAAATGTAGGAGCAAAATGGGTTCTGATTCTACAGTGGTGTGAAAAACTATTTCCTGACTTTTTGTCACGCTTAAATGTTTCTGCTCATAAAAAAGAGTTAACTATTAGTCAAAGATAACATAATTGAACACAAAATGATGACCGCTGGGTGCTGCAGCAGGACAATGACCCAAAACACACCAGCAAATCCACTGCTAGAAAAGCCTCAAATAAAGCTGAATGACAACAATTGTGCAAAGATGAGTGGGCCAAAATTCCTCCAGAGCGTGTAAAAGACTTGTTGCAAGTTATGGCAAACGTTTGATTGCAGTTATTGCTGCTAAGGGTGCCCAACCCGTTATTAGGTGCAGGGGCAATTACTTTTTCACACAGGGCTATGTGGGTTTGGATTTTCCCCCCCCTAAACAATAAAAACACTCATTGAAAAACTGCATTTTGTGTTTAATTGTGTTATCTTTGACTGATGATGAGTCCGGGAGGGGGCAAATAGTTTTTGACGCCACTGTATATGAATGTGATTGCAGGTCTTCTGTGCGACCTGCTGCAGCCTGAAATGCAAGCTGGCCTACATGGATAGGAAGGAGGCTCGTGTGTGCATCACCTGCCATTCGGCTCTAACCAGCGGTGAGCGTGAAAGATTGATGTTGTCTAGTTGTTTGAGCAGCTACTTGAAGGTGCTGTGCACGGGGTTGCCTGATAATCCACGATAAGCCTCTTGGGCACATGAACTGCCAATAAGAAAGTTCTTCAAATTACGAGCTGGCTAAAATATAAAATCCACAGGTGTCTTCGACTCTCAAAATATTGAGAAGAGTGCGACTTTTTTCTATTGGCGGAGGGGGAGTGCAGTACTTGGCTGAAACCACAGAGGTGCTTAGGATTCAGGCAAGGTCGAAGACGACATGTATGTGCTGATTCAGACGGTTACTTCAAACTGTGGTTGTTGTGGTTATTGGAAATCCCTCAAAACATGTGACTTCAACTTAAATGGCGTGGCGTCGATGAACCCCCTCATTGCTCATAATGACACAATTGAAGTGTCATGTCCTGCAATTTACAGCCTATGGTTCCACAGTTACTGGTGGCCCTGTGAACCATAACTGTGATGAGTTTGATGCCCCTGGTTTAGAGTAGGTAGAGGGTGACCCCAGCTGAGAAGACATGCCAGAATGCCTTGATCTCCTTAAAAAGGATTTTTGTTTGTGTTCCTGAATGAGGCCCATTGTTCTTTTGAGTAAATGACTTGTGTACCTCTGCCAGCCTCCGCAGTGGAGTCGCAGGTCACCATCAGCAACCAGTGTCCCAACCCCAACAACCCAGCCGAGTACTGCTCCACCATCCCCCCTCTGCAGCAGGCCCAGGCCTCTGGAGTTCTCACCTCAC
The DNA here is from genome assembly GCA_024372805.1 of Oostethus manadensis. Classification (NCBI taxonomy): domain Eukaryota; kingdom Metazoa; phylum Chordata; class Actinopteri; order Syngnathiformes; family Syngnathidae; genus Oostethus; species Oostethus manadensis. Next base: position 393,896 of record QODF01000211.1, on the reverse strand, counting down.
CTCCTCCCACCGTCATGGTGCCCGTGGGGGTCCTCAAGCCGCCTGGCAGTGAGGGTATGACCTTTGGCACATTTTTTACTTGGACGGATGCCATCAGTGAATTAGCTTCTGTGCTTCTTAATCACACACTCATCATCATGTCCCTTTTTTTGTTTTACTCGGAGAACCTCCAGTTGCTTCAGATTAGTATCAGTTGTATGATTTTGAGCTGTAGCCGTAATGCTAGTAATAGGGAGTAATGTAAAATTATAATGACGTCAGTACAGAAAAAAAAGCCTCTATGGTGTCGCCTATGGTAGCAAAGACAAACTGTACGTACCTAAAGTGCGCGTGCTTTCATTGTCTCATTGCACTGCAGCATCTATGACACGGGAGCAGAGGAGAGTCTGCTTTTCCGATGGTGTTCTACCCAATGGGGACACAGCAGAGTCCCTCAAACCTTCCGCTTCCAGCTCCACCCCCTCGCAGACACAGCTCGTCTCGGCGTATGCCAGCAAAATCTGCAGATCAGAGTTGGTAGAGGTCCGCACTCACACGCTTAGCGATAAAGTGGGGCTCAGATAAGTTGTGTTGGGTTCTCGGAATAAATGTACGAGTATGTATGAACTCCGAGTCCTGTAAGCTACTGACACTTCTTATCTCCCCCGAGGCTCTCCTCACTCTGCTTTTTAACCTTCATGCACATTGCACACACCACTGTCTCTGCCTGCAGGCCACTCCGGCACCCGTGGGCCCGCTCGGCAGCCCCGTGGGCAGCGCCCTCAGCCTGATCCCGGAGAACGGGCTCCCTCCCATTCTCATCTCCACCGGAGTCAAAGGAGGTACGGGAGGCCACATCACAGGTGCTTGCCCTCATCTTCACCATCGTGCCTCCTCCTCATTGCGCCGGCTAATGCATGTGTGCTCCACGTGCTTCAATCTTGCTCGTTCACCTCCCATTCATGCCGATACTCATCATGTGTGCGCACTGTATGGATGCTGGATGCGATATGAGCTCACACACTCTCCTACTTAATGGACGTTGCCTCCTCCACATGCAGACTATGCAGTGGAGGAGAGGCCGTCAGCGATGGTCCTCATGCAGCAGATGGAGGAGGGAGGCCCAGACCCGCTGGTCTTCGTCCTGAACGCCAACCTGCTGGCTATGGTCAAGCTTGTCAATTGTGAGTCAGCGGCTAGTTAGCGTTAATGGTGTCTCTCTGAAATAGGACGTTGAGGGGCTTGTGCTTATTTAGATGTCAACAGGAAGTGCTGGTACCTGACAACAAAGGGCATGCACGCTGTCGGCCAGGCGGAGGTCGTGATCCTTCTCCAGTGTCTACCTGACGAGAAGACCTTTCCCAAAGATATCTTCATCCACTTTGTGCACCTCTACCAAGAGGCCCTCAGTGGTAAGAACTTATCAGGTGCTTGTGTTTGGATGTGAACTGGCCCTGATTGTCTTTCCCCTCTTGGTCCTGTCAGGTAATGTGTTGAGCCACCTGAGCCACTCCTTCTTCACGCAGAGCTTCCTAGGCAGCAAGGAGCACGGCGGCTTCCTGTACATCAGCCCCTCCTTCCAGTCGCTGCAGGATCTGCTGCTTCCCAACCCACCCTTCCTCTTTGGAGTCCTTATCCAGAAGTGGGAGACTCCCTGGGCCAAGGTCTTCCCCATTCGACTCATGCTGCGGCTGGGCGCAGAGTACCGATGTGAGTCCACTCCATATCTTCCTTGTACCTATTCCGTCTTTTGCTTCTGGCAGAAGAGTTGATGCATTCAAGAGGAGAAAGTTGACAAGAAACTTTGCTGCTGTCCACAGTTCAAAATGCATAATCCACGAGTGACAAAGATGGCTCCTTAAAGGAGATTTTTTAGTCTTGACGGTAGCGTAGTTCACGGATGCGAGAAGAACAAGAAAGAAAGGGAAAAAAAGTCATAATCAAACTCAGTAGACTGAAGTAGGGTGAAACATCTCCCGAGTTTTCATAAAAAGAAGTGCTTACTGCCTCCTTGTGGTCTTGGCCTGCACAAATGCAAGTGCGTGTGTTTTTTTCCAGTGTCCTAGAATCAGGGGTCCCCAACTACCAACGTGCGACCACCTTGGCTCGGACTGTTCATGTGGTGCTGTCTGTTCGGTTCGCTGTAACGCCGTTTAGCAAGCAGCCTGCAGCTCTCTTAGCTCCGCTGCTCCGTTACCAACACACAAACAAAACACGGCCAAAATACCGCACAAGATGCTGCTAATGCATTGATTGGCTGCGTTAGTAAAGATTAGGGGTGCAACAATCGGTTTTAACAACGATTCGATTTGTATCCCGATTCGTAGTTGCCGATGAAATTCAAGGAGGATATTGGTATATTTTTACTGCTACATGGCTAACAAGTTACCAGCAGGTGCAGTAGATTCTCAGAAAACAAACAAGACCCAGCATTCATGATATGCACGCTCTGAAGGCTGTGCAATTGGGCAATTAGCTGAAAGGGGGTGTGTTTAAAAAAAAAAAAAAAAAAGCAGCGTGGCGTTCAATCATTGATCAGTGATCAATTTTGTGGAAAAACAGGTGTTAATCAGGTGGCCCCGGTTTAAGAATGAATCCAGCGCATGTTGAACATGCAATTGTCTTTGAAAGCCCGAGGAAAATGGGCCGGTAAAGACATTGCTCAGAAGAACAGTGTACTTTGATGAAAAAGTTGACTGGAGAGGGGAAAACTTATGAAGAGGTGCCAAAAATGTTTGAAAATAGAGAGTAAAACCAGAGAATTTTCCGCAAAGTCCTTCTGTTAAAAAAAGGCATGTGCAGAAGAGGTTACACTTTTTCCAAAATATCCACATCAATCCAAGACAAACATGAGAAACATTATGTGGGCCAATGAGAGTAAAATTGTTCTTTTTGGGTCCAAGGGCCGCAGACAGTTTGTGAGACGAGCCCCAAACTCTGAATTCAAGCCACAGTACACAGTGAAGACAGTGAAGCATGGCGGTGCAAGCATCATGATAGGGGCATGTTTCTCCTGCTATGGTGTTGGGCCTATTTATCCCATACCAGGGATCATGGATCAGTTTGCATATGTCAAAATACTTGAAGAGGTCATGTTGCCTTATGCTGAATAGGTCATGCCCCTGAAATGGCTGGTTCTACAAGACAATGACCCCCAACACACTAATAAACCAACACAATGTTGGTTCCAAACCAACAAAATGAATGTTACGGAGTGGTCAGCCTAATACCCGGACCTTAATTCAATCGAGAACTTGTGGAGTGACATCAAAAATATTGTTTCTAAAGCAAAACCAAGAAATGTTAATGAATTGTGGAATGTTGTTAAAGAATCTTGGAATGGAATAACATCTGAAAGGAGCCAGACGTTGGTTGACTCCATGCCACGCTGATGTGAAGCCGTTATAAAAAACTGTGCTCCTACAACTAAATATTACTTTGTTGATTCACAGGATTGCCAAATCCTAGAAAAGTCTGTACAAAAAAGTTTAGAGTTTGTAAAGTGACCGGCTGACACTGGTATTTTTTTTTTAAAACACACCCCTTTCAACAAATTGTCCAATTGCACAGCCTTAAGAGCGTGTGCGTATCATGAACGTTGGGTCTGAGAATCTACTGCACCTACTGGTAACTTGTTTGAACTTGTTTGCCATGTAGCATTAAAAATATACTAATTAACAGCGATTAATCCGGTTAGTCACATTGCACTGCTGTTATTTTGAACACTAGTGTACATCTATGAAGTGGCTCACACCAGCTGAATTGTCATGTGCTGCAGTTTATCCATGCCCGCTGTTCAGCGTTCGCTTCCGGAAGCCACTTTTCGGAGAGACGGGTCACACCATCATGAATCTGCTAGCAGTAAGACCACCTTCTTCATCGTGACTACCCCACGTCTCCTCGTCATTATTCCAAGTGGCTTCACTCCGTCTGTGTTTTCCAGGACTTCCGCAACTACCAGTACGCCCTGCCGGTGGTGAAAGGTTTGGTGGTGGACATGGAGGTGAAGAAGACCAGCATCAAGATCCCCAGCAACCGTTACAATGAGGCAAGTCTTCCAGTGCAGCCAAGTGCAGGTTTGGTTCTTCATACAGGTGCCATCGGGTGACGTGTAACAGAGGCAGGGTGCTGCCCGTGTGGAAGGGTTTTCCAAGACTGAACTGTTGTGTTGTCGGACGCCGTATAGCTAACTGTGCGATGCTGCGTTGCAACGTGAAACATTAAAAATGCTTCTGTGTCGAAGGCAACGTTGCCTTCTTCCGTTGTATTGCGACTCTGATGCCACAGTTTTGCAGGACTTGTGTGCGGATGGCGTACATGTGCCGTCCCACCTTCGTTACGGCTCTAACGCTACCTCAGAAAGACAGAAAAATGGGAATGCTGCTTTTTGATGCTGTCATTCATTCATCCATTTTCTATGCCGCTTATCCTCATTAGGGTGGCGGGTATGCTGGAGCCTATCTCAGCTGGCTTTGGGCAGGAGTGGGGTACACCCTGGACTGGTCCCCAGTCAATCACATATAGACAAACAAACATTCCCACTCACACCTATGGACAATTTAGAGCGGCCAATGAAGCTAACATGCATGTTTTTGGAATGTGGGAGGACACCGGAGTACCCGGAGAAAACCCACACACTCACGGGGAGAACATGCAAACTCCACACAGAGATGCCCAACGGAGATTCGAACCCTGAACCTCCTGACTGTGTGGCCAATGTGCTACCCACTCGACCACCGTGCGGCCCCTGATGCTGTCATGCGGCATTCAAGCGTTATGTTTCAACAACAGGCTACCTATTGACTGAGGAACAGCTAAATGATCCAACTTACCACGTCTGTAGCTCACCAATGGATAGTTGCCGGAGCTCCAGGGTGCTTCTGAAAATGTGTAAATAAGCATTCTTTCATACAGGGGCCAGGCCCATCTAGCTAGGGGTAGGTCAAAGGTGGCATCATGTCCGTGAGGAAGGAAGGTTTACCTTCATGACGTCAAGAAAAGAGTGTTTGAGTGCCTCTGCTCTAAAAAGCTAGAGAGGGAGATGATCACGTTTGGTGCTGACAAACAGACTCCGGGGACTCACATTACAATTACAGCATCCTTTAAAAAGTCACTTTGGCATAAGAGGACACCTTTCAACTTGAAATGTTCATCGTAGTGGTGTCTTATGACACCCAAATAGATACTTAGAGATGTATGATGAACGCCGCAAACCGGTCGAAACCTGCCAGCAAGCGGTTCTGCAAGCGACTTCTTGCAGAACCGCTTCCTGCAAGACATTCAGACTTTGCGTCTCCTCCGAAGGCTTAAGGACTGAGTCTGTGCAGTGTTTGATCGGCTACACCAAGTTGAGCCGTCTTCCGACAGCTTGCAGGGGAACCAGCGAGTGGCTAAATCCGTCCACATTTTGGCTTTTATTTCTGCTAGGCAAGCATGCAACTAATCCCCGGGAATGAGAATGTGAGAGTGAAGTGCTACTCGCTGTCTTTCTTCTGTTATCTGTCACCCTGGCGCCCCGGACCTGTGGCATAGCGAGCAGCTCTTTGGTGTCTGGGGGGCAGCTTAAATCACACATTGATCGTGTGCGTGTCCTTGCAGCTGATGAAAGCCATGAACAAATCCAACGAGCACGTCCTGGCCATGGGAGCGTGCTTCAACGAGAGAGCCGACTCCCACCTGGTGTGCGTGCAGAACGACGATGGCAACTACCAGACGCAGGCCATCAGCATCCACCACCAGCCGCGGAAAGGTGACCACATACAAACTCTCACTTTAGTCTGTTTTTGCTCAATGAACGTTTCCTCTGCTTTGTCTTCAGTGACTGGTGCCTGTTTCTTCGTGTTCAGCGGCGCCCTGAAGGCCTCATCTGGCTTTTTGGCCAAAACAAGCATTGTAGAAGGTAAGACTTGGATTGGAATCCCTTTGCCCTAAGAGCAGACTGTTATTCCTTGGAGATGAGACAGGCGGAATGTTAATTATTAAAGCAATAGCGTAATGACCCCAATAGAAGACCACACTGAATACAAGCACCGCTCCTTTTCACGACCACTTAAGACAAAATCATTTCTGGGGTTTGCTTCAAAGTCAGCATGGGTAACGCGAGGAAAAGCTCTGACTGGCTTGGGAAGATGTATTTTTTCAAAGGAACTTGTCTTATATTCGGGTCAATGCAGTATTTAGTTCAGTATTGAGTTATAATTGCACACTAAAACCTAGGAAACGTTTGATGTTTGCGTTCCAAGAGCCAAAGAAGCAGGCAACAAAGCCAAGTCAAGATCTGCTTGACTCTGCCTCTCTCAGATGGCGTGATGATCCAGATCACAGCCGAGACCATGGACTCACTGCGGCAAGCACTGAGGGACATGAAGGACTTCAGCATCACGTGCGGGAAAGCCGACCAGGAGGAGAACCGAGAGCTGGTGCACGTACAGTGGACGGAAGACGACCAGAACTTCAACAAGGGGTGAGACCTGCAGAACCACAGACGGGTGTGGTGGGAAAATGTATAGGTTACATGTTGTTTGAGACTGTATACTGACTGTGGAATGAGCTTTGCATTTCAATACAGGGTGTCTCTTTTTCCACAACAAGGGTCACATCTAGGGATGTCTAATATTATCGGCCCGATATTGGCGTAAATATGTAATATCGGTAGACGTGGGTATGAGGTTTTTTTCCCTATAAAAACCCTGTGAAAACCGAGTTGGACAATTGCGGCATGTCAGATATCGGCAAAAAAAGCCAATATTGGACATCCCCAGTCACACCATTAGGTTCACCTTCACCTGTCTTTCATGGTTTGATAGCTCGTTAGGTCCAAATATTATAAAAAGCTCTCAGTATGGTGCAGTATTGCAAAGCCAAGCACAGTAATGTTCTATTTATAGCCAACACTGTGTTGCGTTTCAGTGTCATTAGCCCAATCGATGGCAGGTCAATGGAGTCCATCACCAGCGTCAAGATCTTCCACGGCTCAGAGTTCAAAGCCAATGGCAAAGTGATCCGCTGGACGGAAGTAATGCATGGCAAATAACAAAGATATTGTGAGGCCAGCACCTTTTGATAGCATCATTGTCCTCCGTAGGTCTTCTTTCTCCACAGCGACGAGCAACCCAACGGGCTGAGCGACCCGGCCGACCACAGCCGCCTGACTGAAAATGTGGCCCGAGCGTTCTGCACAGCACTCTGCCCGCACCTCAAGCTGCTCAAGGAGGACGGCATGGCCAAGTTGGGGCTGAGGGTCACACTGGGTTCAGACCAGGTAGCGAGACAACTAATTTGATTGGCACAAGGGATGGGACACGCATTTACCATAGCGTTAAATGGAAAGAGGCTGGTATTAACTTGAACAATGATCTGGAGTGCATGAGAAAATGCAGAAGAAAATGTTCATGGTCAAGTACATTGTACAACACAGCTACGACAGGACACATTTTGACACTAACGGCGGAGTAGCAACATTTTAAAGTGCATGCTGAGCTACATAACGCTACTGGATGTGGACAAATGCTACAAGTTTTTAAAAACTATATCGGGAGGTTGTCCACAGCCACAGTCCTTAATGTCAGTGTTTCTGCTAGGTGGGCTACCTGGCAGGAAGTAACGGACAGCCTCTGCTGCCTCAGTACCTGAGCGACCTGGACAGCGCTTTAATCCCCGTCATCCACGGTGGAGCGTGCCAAATGAGCGAGGGTCCTGTGGTGATGGAGCTGGTCTTCTACATCTTGGAGATCATCTCCTAGAAGCTGGTTATTTCTTCATCCACCATCAGCAACAAGCACCTTCGCCAACCTCCATCTTCCCAAAAGGCAAGACAAAAGGTCAGGCCAGGTTTTTGCATTTGGACCTGGATCAGCTGTCAGGTTTGGCCATCCAAAGTGTGCAACAAGGAGGAGCAACAAACATCAGCATCTTAAAACACCTGCAGGAGGTTTTCAGGCGTTTGCATGAGAAGGTTCCAAATATGAGCTCATTGCTGTCAGCCACCACCAGGTGGCGTCCTGTAGCTCTCACTACAAGTTCTCCAAAGTGAAGCCTCCTTGTAGCATCACCGATGCTGAGCCTGGAATGCCTCTGAGCAGCTTGGGCTACAGCGAGCAGAAGTGCCAGGTGCTCTTTCCTATTTTCTATTTTTACTATTTTCTGTTGCATCCGGTGCTCAAGGCCTGCGGCAGCACCCGTCAAGACTTTTTTTGTTTCATTCCTGAAGCTTTACTCCTCAATCACCAGATGCATTGACTTGAGTGTTCTTGCAGACAAGAAAAGCATTCTGCAGCTTAGCGCCTCCAGAGATTTCACAACAATAACACACACTTTGCTCCAGGACTGCTCATGGCAGACAAGGGTTTCAATGCTTTACTAGTCAAAATAAGACAAACGCTAGTTTGGTGTTGTTTTAATGACAGAGCAATGATGTACAAAATCAAAACGGTGTGTGTGTGTGTGTATGTATTAGGGATGCTCCAATTAGAGTCTTATGCTGCCGATTCCCCAACCCACCCTCTATGACAGAAATGGACCGATACCGATCACACAGATGAAGTGTACATTTTAAAACTTAGCATTGGCTACATGGTATGGAACATGCAAGCACAGAATCACCTTCATGTAGATTTACGTACTTTTTCAAGGGAACTTGCATCATTGGTGAAACTTACGGAGGATGAGATGCCTTGTTTTATGAGACTTTGGATGTGAGTGTACACTGTTTCATTAAGTGAGAGAGCAGTCGGCAAACTCGGCGTCTTCCACAACTGGTCATTCAATCTGATAGACTTCTGACTGTCACGCACTCGGGGGCGAGTGTCCAGTGTTGGCTACATTAGCTGCCGTTTGTTTTTCAAATGCTACGTCATATTAAAGCTTTTTAACGTGCTACCCCAGCGAGATTTTTTTGGTGCCATGTTTTGCAGGGTGCAAAATGTATATGACTTTCATAAACGACAGGTAAGTACTACTAGGCAGACACGATTGTTTTGAGTTTGGGCTGCACAGTGTGAAGGAAAGGAAAGTTGGCAGGAGACGATGATGCAACAGTACGAGCCATAGGTGATCGGCATTGAACGACAATTATCGGCATATGCTGATAACATGCTTTTGCACGGAAATTGGCTGATTTTTCATTCGTGTCCGCTTTATAGGAGCATCCTTAATAAATATATACATCATATATACAGTGGTGTGAAAAAGTATTTGCCCCCTTTTTGTCACGCTTAAATATTTCTGCTCATAAAAAAGAGTTAACTATTAGTCAAAGATAACATAATTGAACACAAAATGATGACTGCCAAGACTTTTGGGAAAAGATCTTGTGGACTGACGAGACAAAAGTAGAACTTTTTGGAAGGTGCGTGTCCCGTTCCATCTGGCGTAAAAGTAACACAGCATTTCATAGCAACAGTCAAATATGGTGGTGGTAGTGTGATGGTCTGGGCTTG
>QODF01000211.1:371449-384098 GCA_024372805.1 Oostethus manadensis | reverse complement strand
GCCCAACCAGTTATTAGGTGCAGGGGCAATTACTTTTTCACACAGGGCTATGTGGGTTTGGATTTTTTTCTCCCTAAATAATAAAAACATTCATTTAAAAACTGCATTTTGTGTTTACTTGTGTTATCTTTGACTAATATTCAAATGTGTTTGATGATCAGAAACATTTTGTGTGACAAACATGCAAAAGAATAAAAGTCAGCAAGGGGGCAAATAGCTTTTCACACCCCTGTATATGTGTGTGTGTGTGTTTGTCACACTTAAATGTTTCAGGTCAGAAGGCAAATTTAAATATTAGTCAATGACGGAGAAAAAATCAAAACCTACATGGCCTTGTGTGACAAAGTGATTGGCCCTTAAACCTAATAGATGATTGGGCCACCCTTCGCAGCAGTCTTACGATGCAGTCTTGAACACTGACCTTAACTGAGGCAAGTGATGCCTCTAGTTCTTTGGATGTTGTGGGGTCTTTTGTGACCTCTTTGTGTTAGTCATCACTGTGCTCTGGGGCCGGGTTGGCTCTTGGATCATTTTGGTTGGCTGGCCACTCCTGGGAAGGTTTACCATTGTTCCTGTTGACTGACAGATCTCCATTAAGTTGTTTTACCTGGGAGGGGGGTGACTTTTTCACACAGGGCCATGTACGCTAGGATTGTTTTCACCCTTAATAATCTAAAAGTTCCTTTAAAACTGCATTTTTTGTTCTGTGGTGTTGTCATGGACTAATATTTACATTTGTTAGATGTTGTTTGTTTGCTATGGAACATTTAAGTGTGACAAATATACGATAAAGAAACCAGGGACACACATATATATGTATATACACACACATACAGGTGTCTAGGTTCAGCAACACCATGTGAGGTCAGAATGAGGTTATTCCATCAATGGATTTTTTTCTTCCCTGATGGCGCGGGCATATTCCAAGATGACATTGCCAGGATTCATCGGGCTGAAATTGTGAAAGAGTGGTTCAGGGAGCTTGAGACATCATTTCCCCACCACAGAGTCCAGACCGTAACCCCATTGAGGAACTGGGGGGTGTGCTGGAGAAGGCTTTGCGCAGCGGTCAGACTCTTACCGTCATCAACGCAAGAACTTGGCGAGAAATGAATGCAACAGTGGATGGAAATAAATCTTGTGACATTGCAGAAGCTTATGGAAACCATGCCACAGCGAATGCGTGCCGTAATCGAAGCTAAAGGCGCTCCAACCAGATATTAGAGTGTGGGACCCTCCTTTTGGTGGCGACTTTTTTTTTGTGGTGAGGCTGTGTGTGTTTGTGTGCGTGTGTGTGTGTTTATATATATATACGCACACATAAAAATGTTAGTATAAGAACAGAAATCAAATGCAGAAACAGTGCACTGGATTCTAAGCCATTTCTACGAGTGTTTTTCCAGCGAGTTCAGTCTTTGTAACGATCGGGTGGTTCCTGCAGGGAGTGTTTTTTGGTTTTTTGGATGGAGCCAAAGCTTGAATGTATTCCGTTGTGCGTTTCGTCCAAATCCCCCAAATCCTGACTTTGCAGAACTTTCGCCGACATGCAGAGAAGCCACATTTGTTTGGCCCTCAACGCTTTCTTTCATGTTGGATGTGTGGTGTGTTATAGTGTAGCGAGCGGAGGATCCTTTGGTGCTCTGGATCTTCAGCAACATGGACCTGCAACACGTTAGAATGTATTTCTTCCCTTTTGTGTTAGAATGCAAACCGCTGCATACAGTCGTGTTTCTCAAACATGCAAAGGTATTTCATTTTTCCTTTTTTTTTTTCTCTCCAGTTTCTTTAAGTCAAACGATCATCACAATCTCCTCTGCAGACAATCAGGTGCTTACTCAGATCCACTGTAGCAAATTTACATGCTGACATGTCTGCTAAACGCCAAACGAGAGGAGTCAGAGGTTAGCGTTCATGTCTTCTGTGTCTCTTATCCACACAGCATTTCTATTCTTTTTCTTTTGGACCTTATTGTCCAAAGTGAAAATACTGCGTGTCAGCACACAGGTCTTGTCAGCTTTGCATTTTTATTATTATTAACATCCTCTTTGGTTATTCAGTTTGATGTTCAGAATATTTTTCTATTAATATCAATTCAAACGCCCTTAAAGGCCCAAATTCTGTGTACAGTATATTTTTTTTCTTTTTTATTAAATTTTTATAAAATTTTCTATTATTAAAAAAAAAAACAGTAGAGTATATGTGAAATAAATACTAAACAAATTGAAATGTGAGTCTATTTCTTTTCTACCGTACTATGACATTGGATTTTCCTTATATTCCAGCGTTAATATATTACATACATGTATGTAATATATTACATTACATATATATATATGTAATGTAATAATAAAACCTGAAATAGAACGTATATTGAGTTAAAATTCAAAAAGTTTATTACCTTAATATGCAGCGAAGTGCAGTAAGGCATTTAAACTGGCAGCGATCAACCAATCAGACAACGGTACGTCATACGTACGCTGGCAGCGATCAACCAATCAGACAACGGCACGTCATACGTACGCTAGCAGCGATCAGCCAATCAGAGAACGTTACGTCATACGTACACGTCCGCCATGCCTCCAGTAGGTTCCAACGCGTATGCTGCAGAGCAACATTTTTCCCGCGCGCCGGGAGAGTTCCGCCACCATACGGGAATGGATTGCGGGTGCCCGGGCTAAGGGATCTGCTTTAACTCTTGTCCGGGCTTCCACGAAAGCCGCCATCGTTGCTGAACAGCCGACGATGACGACGGGGAAGCCGGCATGTTTGACGGCGAAACTGCCCAGCTGGTCCAGTCCGATGCAGAAGATGGATTTGTGGGGGGGAGAGGGATAGAAATACAGGGAGTGTATTGTTAAATAGTAGAATAAAGTGCAACTAAACTCACTCTTTTGCTTCCGTTGCCTTTTTTGTAGGCCGTGTGTTTTAGCATGCGCCTTAAAATACGGTAAATTCCGAAAAAAACAAGTTTTGGTAAGATCGACAGACTTTCGTAAAGCGAACTAATTTTTGTAAACCGAAGCAAAAAAAATCTGTTTTTTTCGTATCCCAAATTTTTCGTATTCCGGGGCATTCGTATCCTGAGGTTCCACTGTGTACCAGTATACAGTATATTTCTTTTTCAAATTCTCCCTCTGTTGGTCATCTTGACCAACGTCATAGTATTTATCCAGCAGATATATGCAGCAGATCCACTGTGCAGCCATGTTACAACATGTCTAAATGTATTATACACAACATGCAATGGGCCGCACGGTGGTTGAGTGGGTAGCACATTGTTGGCCTCACAGTCAGGAGGTTCAGGGTTCGAATCTCTGTTTGACACCTCAGTGTGGAGTTTGCATGTTCTCCCCGTGCGTGTGTGGGTTTTCTCCGGGTACTCCGCTTTCCTCCCACATTCCAAAAACATGCATGTTAGCTTCATTGGCCACTCTAAATTGTCCATTAGAGTGTGAATGTTTGTTTGTCTATATGTGCCCTGCGATTGGCTGGCGACCAGTCCAGGGTGTACCCCGCCTCTTGCCCAAAGCCAGCTGGGATAGGCTCCAGCATCCCCGCGACCCTAATGAGAATAAGCGGCATAGAAAATGAATGAATGAACATGCAAATGGATCTCCTGAACACACGTCTCCATTTGGTTTTAGTTTCTAGTTCAGTACCGTGCAGATAAATACATCAGTTTCTCAGTGGTATTTCAAATCGGGGGGCGTTAAATCGTTTCTGTCCCCTAGGGGGAGCTAGACAGAAATTGACGGAGGACCAGTACCACTCTGGTGCAGTAGGTGGCGGTACGCACCCAGACGTCGGTTGCGTCCCCGGCGTGAACGAGAAGAAGAAGAAGATCCAAGTTCTCCCAAAGTAACTGACGACATGGTGCACGAGCAGGTAAGACAAAACAAAGTGTGGGGGGAGATGATTTCAACTTAAACGGCGACAGTGCCACAAGTTTGTCCGCGGATAAACACCCCGAGTGATAAAGCCGTCGAGCTAACGGCCGGTTAGCCGCTCGGCTAACCTCGCCAGGGACCGACAGCCACTCACGTGATTTGGATGGTAAACAGCGAAGGCTTCGGAGCAAGCTAGTCCCAGCTCCCCCCGCCGTGTCTTTGCCTGAACGTGTAGTTAGCCTCGCCGGGACGTCGTTGACGAGCAGCTCGCGGCGGCGGCGGCGGCAGCAACATGTTCGGGAGGAAGCGCAGAGAGCCGCTCCCTAAGGGCAGAGGCGCTTCCACAGCCAAGCAGGTGAAAGCACAGAGACGCTGACGCCATTTACAAAGCTAAAGGCCACCCTCCTCCGCCCAGATGGGCATTTTCTTAGACTTGGAGCCCGAGGAAATGGGGATGGATGCGGAGGGGAATGCGGACGACCCGGACTTGGAGGCTGAGCTGGCTGCTCTCACTGGCGGCAGAGCTGCTGCTGATCCTGGACGAGGGGCGAGGCGGAAGGGGAGAAGTGAGTTTGAACGTCACAAATCTCGGCTGCATTGCAACTCGTCACCTGCTGCTGTCCTGTGTGAAAGCAGCCCTGCCAACATGTATATACAGTATTTTTTATTCAGGTATTTAGACCCCCCCGAGCATGCGTGGAAACGTTGCTACTCTCCGGGTATGCGTTTTGACAGTCGCTCGGCCAATCAGCGTGCAGCATTTTCATTGCTTTAATTGAAATTACAGGAGATGCATACACATTTTTTTAATCTCCTTTTTGTTTTTTTCTACAAGATTTGTTGTGGAAAACATTCGATTTATATGACAAAATAACGGGTTCGATTTTTAGAGCACTTTTCAAGTCACCCAAAGGGAACCCATTATTAGTTTACTTTTCTGGTGGTGGTCTCCTACATCTGTAGTCACAGCTGCCCTGGGGTAGCCGGACGGAAACATGGCTGACTACTCTCGCTTACCGCCTCTCCGACCACCAAACAGTAATTCCCGTTTATACACCGGTGTGGGCAGAATCAAAAGCATGTGTTTCGGTAGAAATGTGTCCATTCTAATCTTTGTCAATCAAAGCATGAGCGTACCAATCCACACTTTTGTTTTTTTCAGTAAACTAAGATCATAGCTAAATAAGAGAATTAATTTTGGCACAACACCAGCCCGATGGGAGGAGAACTTTTATTCACTCTGTCATGTTGGACATGCCATAGATGCCTACATGCAGTGTTTACGTAATGTACTGTCTTGTCATTGTTTTATTACTAATGCCTAGTGGCTGCATACTGTATGACTTGTCTTTAAATATATACTGTATAAATATATTTTTTTATCAACAATAGGCCATAGTCAACCGCAAAACAGCGTTTATTTATTAATTGCTTTTTCAAAAACCGCAGTAGAGTGGCAAGAGCAGAGCAGAGTAGAGTGCCATCCCTTGCCAAGGGGCAGGGGTTGGCTGTACAGCATTTTTGAAGGAGACGCAAACTAACCGAAATCCTCCATTTCAGTGGCTTAAACTGGTGGCTATATCATCTCTGTGTGGAGTTTGCATGTTCTCCCTGTGCGTGTGTGGGTTTTCCCCGGGTACTCCGCTGTGGTCCTCCCACATTCCAAAGACATGCACGTTAGCTTAACTGGAGACTCTAAATTGTCCATCGGTATGAATGTGAGTGTGAATGCTTGTCTACACAATATGTGCTCTGTGATTGACTGGCGACCAGTCCCGGGTGTTCCCCGCCAGTTGCCCGAAGTCAGCTAGGATAGGCTCCAGCATACCCCTGCGACCTTAGTAAGGACAAGTGGCATATAGAAAATAGATGTCTAGAGGTGGATAGAGTATATAGATGGGGAGTATGCCATACTTACACCAAAGCAGCAGAAGATGATTGTTGGGCATATACAGGGCATTGATAAAGAGGGGTTTGGTATTTGGAGCTGCATCTAACACTGCCCTGGAGAAAATCGATACAAGTAGAATACAGTACAGAACACATACACATTGGTATTGGAGCAGTCAAAATAAGTCCTACAAATGCACTGTTAGTTGAAGTGGGAGAGTTGCAAATTAAATGATCTATACTGGTACTGGTCAAAATGAATGGGTTCGGGTGTAGAACAGCCTGCAACTGGTGTGCAGGAAGATGGATGAGAATACAGACAAAATCTCAAATGTAGAGGCTTTGGTTGGACCATAGAAGGAACAGCTTCTCAGTTTGAAATAAACAAAGTGGGGAGATGTCCCCCCCCGTGGATCCTACCTACGCCAAATGTAGATACTAAATGAATAGAGAGAAGGAAAGGGTGGAATGAAGTCGACAATGCAACGGTGACTGAAAGTTAGGTGAGGATTTGTGGAGATTTTATACCTACTTAAATGTAAATTAGCCTCAGGCCAACTCTGGTACAGGGCATCAAACGTTTTAAATAAATACATAATAATAATAATAATTATACAGATAGATCAAAGGACCCAGCAACTGGACATGCTGGGACAGGAGTGTAAACCCCAGAGTTTAATGTATCAATATTTAAAATAACTGACAAGTTATTGTCAGTTTTCACTGCAGAACTTGTTTTGTTATCATTTTAGCAGTGCAGTGGATAGAGGAGATACAAGCTGTGAAAGCGGTCATTTGCTCTGACTTTGCTGCAGCTATGCAGAGCTTCAATGCACCAGGAATGTGTAGAGATGACTTGTTGGAAGTTCATTTTTTTTACTTCTTAAGCTTCAGAGATCTACCAGTACTACTAGTAGACGCAAACTAACAGAAATCCTCAATTTCAGTGGCTTAAGCTTGTGGATATATTATCTCTGAGTGGAGTTTGCCATGACTGTGCTGCATTTTCATTGCTTTGTCCACCCGTCCCTCTCGGGATGCTTGATGTCATTACTGCTATTTGCCTGCATTCTTGCAAATCTCCGCCCATAAAAACAGCAGTGAAAAGACCAGTTGGATGTCAAAGCTGTGATCTGTTAAAGCCATTAAAGGCTGGAAGCATGGTCTTGTTGACGCCCTTTATCCTAAAGGCCCCATGCCAATGGAGGACATTGCCAGAATGGCTGACGCATGCATGAGAGACGTGGATGAGGATGATGATGACAACAATGTGGAGGACGATGAAGATCTCCTGGTTGGTGTCTTTCATTTAATTTAGTGTTGTACATTACAAATGCAGTGCATATTCATATTTCTGTCCGTATACCAGAACTAGTATTAGTAGTAAGACTATTTTTCATCTCCATCCTCAAAGTCAGCCTTTCAGTTAGGATGTCGGTTTCTTGGTGTTGCCTGCTATTATTTTTTTCCCCGTCAGGCCGAGCTACAGGAAGTGGTGGGTGAAAGTGAGGAGGCCGTGATTGTTTCCTCTTCATCTGCTGCTGCAGCTGCCACCTTACCTCGGCCTTTACCACCATCTCAGGTTTAATACTGTTCCCCTCCTTGCCAGGATTGTTTATTAGCTATCCACATGAGTTATTACACAACTGAATACTGTGTCTGAGATCATCCGCCAATGGGCACCTGTTTTTGTGCCATGTTGATAAAGGTTGTTGTTCTTCTTTGTTACACTGCAGCAAACAAACGTCCCCTCAGCAGTGCCCGGCAGCATCCAGCACACTTTGGAGGAGAGGCTTGTCATGTACAAGATGGCTCAGGAGAACGCCAAGACCACGGGCGAGAGCGCCAAAGCCAGGAGGCTGGAGCGTGGGCTAAAGGTGGGTAAAAGGTTGTAATCTAGTTTACCGTTTATTTACCTGGAGAAGCAAAGAGGATGGGATGATGATTGCCATTTGGTATCCCTGTTTGAGATGCAACATTTTCAAGCGCAAGCAAAGCTAGATAGAGCTGCTAGATGCTGACCAGTTGTTCAAATGCAGCTACTGTGGTCTTGTGGAGTATATCAAAACTACGTTAGGGGTTTGCCTACAGTCACATCTGTGAATGTTTTCTGTGCTAAATAGAGACGCTTGCGGTTATTTGATTTTGTCCACCTTGCACACGGTGACTGTTTGAGACGTAGGTAATTGAATGGAGGCGTTAATTGGAGCATTTGCAGTATGTATCTCTGTATTTCATAGTGCCTTGAGATGAAGTGGTTCCTCTCTGCTGCTGTTACAGACACTGCACACCATGTTGGATTCCGTCAAGAAAGGCCATCAAGTGAGCGAAGCCCAGATTCCTCCACCTGTCGCCACAGGAGCACCGAGCAGCGCCACGTTGCCGCCACAGCATCCTGCTCCGCCCATCACCGACCCTCCCAAGCCAGAAGATCAGGTGGTGGAGTTTGAGGCTACGATGCCCGAGATTGTCAGCCCTGCCAGTGAGGACGGACAAGATCCATCTGCCTCGGCACCCAACACTCCAAGCGAATCCACTGAGCCCTCACAGGAGCGAGACGGAACTTTGCAAGATAGTGAGACAGACGGTCAGTTGTGGAGTTCATTTGAAACCCTCTCATTTTTTGCTTGCTCATGCCTTCCGTTGTTGTTATTCTTTGGCAGCCAGCGAACAAGTCCTGACAATGCTGCAAGAAAGGCAGAGACAGTACAAGATGGCCGCTCTGAGGGCCAAGAAGGATGGAGAAGTGGAGCAAGCCATGCTCTACTTAAAGACCAATAAGGTAATGAAGCACCCCAAATGTAGGAACATCAAGCAATTATTATGTGTGGTGCTTCTGTCAGAAATGTGGAACTATACGTGAACCTGTGTGGTTTTTTTTTGTGGAGCAGGGCCTTAATTCAATGATTGAAGCTTTGAAACAAGGACAAGCTGTCAACCTCAGCAGTCTTCCTCCCCTGCCTCCGGGTCAGTTGCTTAGCATTGTTATTTGACAAATATATCTTAATCTGGTGTTGTTAATCTGTGTCGTAGGTGCAGTAGGAAGTGCCACGGTGTCTGTGAAGCAAAATACTCTCGTGGCTCCACCGGCTGCAGCAGCTCCAGGTACCGTCATCGTTTATTAACTTCATAGTGATAATGCTTATACCAACGCACTTAGTTTATACATTTAGTTGTTGTCCTCCCCTCAGCTCCTGAGACTCCCAAAGACTTGCTGGAGGCTCTCGAGCAGAGAAGGGCCAAGTACGTGGAGGCTTTGGCTCAGGCGAAAGCCAGCGGGGACGAACGCAAGGCCCGAATGCACGACCGCATTTCCAAGGTGCACACATGGTCCTGTCCCAAAAAAATGTTTTTATATGCCTTAAGATATGACAAATGCAATATATTTTTCTTTAATGTCTGTCTTTTTACATATTACCTTATTTCAAAATACATATGCAGTAATCTACTAACAAACATACTGTTTCTTGTCCTTTTGAATCTCGCGTTTCCTTCTGGCAGCAATACCAGAGCGCCATCCGATCCCACAAAGCTGGAAAATTGGTCAACTTTGACGAGCTTCCTGTCCCACCAGGTACACTTCCTCCTTCAAGGTCAAGAATGTTGAGAGAGTTTCTCCATCGAACGCTGCCACATTTAACTTGTGTTTTTTTTCCCCCACTTTCCCAGGATTTCCACCGTTCCCGGGCCAGAAGTCGACCACTGCAGAGCAGGGATTGGTGGCTGCGCTTGAGGCTGCCACGAAGATCGCCTCGACTGATGATGCTGCTGCAAGTGAAGGTGAAGAAGAAGAAAAAGAGAAGGAGGTGGGCTGCAGTTTTTCATTATGTTAGGGTCAAGCGTGACCTCAAAACAAGCACAATTTGGAATATCTACTAATGCATTGCATTATTAATAAAATCATTTGATTTCAATAAATAAAATAGGGGCCACAAAAAAAATGAACCACGGATGGCAAATGTCCCCTGGGCAGCACCGTGAATACCCCTGCAGAAATGTATAATAAAAGATTCATAACAAGTGAAACAATTCCCATGTCTGTTATAGTTGAAGCGTGCCGAGGAGCCAAAGAAGAGCACACTAAGTGTCCCTGCTTCATCCCAAGGTCGGAGGAGGTCTCCGTCAGCCTCACCTGAGAGAACATCCACCAGAGAGCTCTCACCAGCAGGTAAGTCATGTTGCCACGTAGCAGAAAAACCTGATGGGTTGCCTCATTTATGTCTTGGTCCCCCTAGCGGCCGAGCAACTGGAATTCCTAGAGGGCAGGAAAAGGCAGTACATGAAGGCGGCTCTGCATGCCAAGCAGAAGAAAGACATGGAGCAGGCTAGGAGCTTCCTCCGTACCGCCAAGGGTTTGGAACCCATGATTGAAGCGGCGAGCAGTGGTCAAGTGGTGGACGTGAGCACGGTCAGTGAATCAATTTACGACCCGTCTCATTACAAAAAATGTTTCAAAGCATGTGGAAAAGCTGCTGTCGTCGCTGCCAGTTTTAAAAGTGGAGCCCCTCATTTTATGAATCATAGACCCATCTGCATATTGCCCACCGTGTCCAAGATTGCAGAGAAACTGGTAGCGAAACAAATGATCGTGCATTTAAATACCGCACCCTTCGCAGTTTGGCTTTAGAGACAGTTACTTCACCCAGACTGCTCCTTAGATTGAGGTAGGGTTGTCGGTGCTGCGTTCCTGGATCTCAGGAAAGCATTTGATAATGTAAATCATAAAATCTCGTGAATGGACTAAACTATGTAGTTTAAAATAGATATATGGTGTTTCTGGGTCATATTTCCTGTGTGTATACAACTTGTTCAGAGGGAACATCGTCCACCTTTGCTAACATCGACAGTATTTTTCCAATTTTGGAGCTACATTTGCAGGAAAATGTGGCGTATTTAACACATTGAATTACCATTGTGTGCTCGTGAAGCTAATAAGCTAAATAGTCGACGACCATTGTGGTTGCGCTCTGAGAAAGCATGGGTGTCTAAAGTGGAATCTGTGACTCAGTAAAACACCTGAGGTTGACAGGTCTGCAACGTGAACTTGTCATGTGACTCCTTCTTGCAGGTGCCATCACCCCCTGGTGATGAAGATGAGGACTTCGTCCTGGTCCACCACAGTGACGTTAACCTCTCAGAGAAAAACGAGCAGGTCTACGTTCAATTAGCCAAGATACTCAAAGAGCAGCGTGAGGTAAGACTTGACTTGCAGGATGAATTGTCTTCTGTTGTTCTTTATTAATGGTTCACCTCTCAGAAATGTCTGAGCCATTCCAAGCAATTCAGTCACCTGGGAAACGTCGCCGAAACCACCAAGTAAGACCAAACAGTGTCACTAGAGTCACACCTACAACAGGTTGTTGAATGAAATAAACTGCATGGTATTTTTGGGTCAGGTTTGAGAAGATGGCCGAGTTTTGTAAGAAGAGTCTGGAGGTCTTGAAGCTGTCCCAGGCGCAGGGCCTGCCTCCCCCCAAACATCACTTTGAGGACAGAACTTTCCACACAGTCAGGTGGGAAAACAATCTGAAAATGATCCTGATTTATTTCCCTTTTTTGTTTGGTCTTGGTCTTGGCGTTCTGCCGATTGACTTTCTAGTAATCTTTCACGTTTCCCTTTCGTCCTGCTCCCCTTTCACAGGATGTTTCCGGACCTCAGCAGCACAGAGATGGTGGTTCTTATTGTGAAAGGGATGAATCTTCCTGCTCCCAGTGGTACGCACACACTATATACAGGTGCTGCTCAATAAGTTAGAATGTGACCAAAAAGTAAATCTGGTATATTCCTGTACTGTATATATTCATTATACACAGGCTGATATATTGGCAATGTTTATTTATTTAAATTATAACTGAAAAATCTCAAAAAACTCCAAACTTCGCTATTTCCTAATATATTACAGTATATTACTAAAATTCTACAGAGAAATTTTCTAAAAAAATTATTTTTTTAATTTTTTATTTTAAAGTATGAACATGTACAGCACTAAACACTTAAGTCAGGGCTTCTTTTGCCGGAAATACTGCAGCAATATGGATCAGTATGTGGAACTCCATCGGGCTCTCATTAACCTAACATGCATGTTTTTGGAATGTGGGAGTACCACACAGAGAAAACCACAAAGAGATGCCTTTTGGAGGCATTCACCCAGATCTTCTAGATCTCCTGACTGTGCTAACCACTAGGCCACAGTGTGTCCCCCAGGTGCCAAGTCCTGTTGGAGATCTACATCTGCATAAAGATGGTCAGCAGCAGAAAGCATAAAGAGCTCTAAAACTTCCTATTAGATAGCTGGTCTGACCTTGGACCTCAAACATCAACAGGTGGTGCACATGGCACCCCAAATCATCACTCCCTGTGGAAACTTTACCCTGGCCCAAGCCATGTGGATTCTGTGCCTCTCCTCTCTAGACTGGGGGACCTTGATTTCCTCAAATAACATATCTTTTTACCACTCAGCCACTGTGCTCTTAGGAACCTTGAGTGCTGCAGAAATTTTCTGGCAACCTTGGCGAGATCTTCTGTCTCTGGGCTCTTCAGGCGGTTCCTTTGCTTTGACGTGCACTGTGAGCTGTAAGGTCTTACATAGACAGGCGTGTCCAAGCAGTTTAATATAATATAATTAGAATAGCTGGACTCCAATGAAGGAGTAGAATAGAACCATCTCAAGTAGGATCAAAGGAAATGAACACATGAATGTCATATAGGAGAGTAAAAGCATAGGGTCTGACTACTTATGACACTGTGATATTTAGATTTTAACTTTTTTATTTGCACAAAAATATAAATTTCTGGGTTTTTTTCTGCAAAGATGGGGTGCTGAGTGTACATTAACCAGAAAAAATAATGAACTTAAATGATTTTTGCAAAT
>QODF01000211.1:330256-359708 GCA_024372805.1 Oostethus manadensis | reverse complement strand
AAAAAAAAAAAAAAAGTAAATTCTGGTTTATGTTGTATCTGCGTGGTTTGCTGGTGTGTACAACAGTGGCAGTGATGCTCTTACAAATCCCTGTTATTGCTGCTGAGGAGCTTGGGGAAGGACGTGCCGATGGAGCGTCCGTGTCGGTAGACCACCAGTTCCAGCATGTACTCGTCCACTTTAACCACGACTGACGTCATCTTCTCCGTGGATGCAAGAAAGATGATGGTGAAGAGAGCGACCTCAAACTCTGGGCTCACACCGATGAAGGAACCGCCGAGGGGCTTCATCATACCCTTCCAGCTGAACTGCAGGTTGAGGACGTGGTCGTCTCGGTCGGGCTGTAAAAGACGGTTAGGCAAAGATGTCCAAGTGTAATGAGTGTCTGCATGATTGTGTTGTCTCACAGTGTCTTTGTTGTCTCTTGCTTTGTAGCCTTTGTATTCGATGTGGCCGTGCTTTTCCTGTAGGTAGAACTGCACCCAGTTGTGTAGACCAATAACCTCCTGGCCAAACTTGGTTTCCCCAACAAACACATGCTCAAACCCGCAGGAATCCTCTCTGAAGAAAACATGAAGACATGCACTCATTTAGCTGCCACTTCCCACCCCAGACTACCCAACCAATGCCACAGATTAGGCGGTGTTCTCCACCGGGTGGTGATGAAAAAAACTCACCCTCCGCTCCTCTGCCGGTGGTACAGTCGGAACCAGATGTCATATAGCTGCCTCTTGAAGTGTGTCACATCTGGCGGCGACTGTCTCTTCTTAATCAGATACTGGTGAGCACGCTGGCGGTGTACAAAACCTAATCATCATTTGCTATCCTTGTCATCTGATGGTCGTCCACAGCACTGAGACACTTTTGTGTGGTCACCTTCATGACTTCTGTCCCCAGAATAGCGTCCAAAAACTTCTGATTCTCCTGCAGCTCCTCCGAGGTCACCCTCTCTGACACACCGGTCGTCATTTCATAGTTGTCCAGCAAGTTGATGAAATCTGCATGAAGGAAACGTACTCAGAATGATGATTCTGCTTGGTCTTGAAACCGAGCTCGCAACTCTTTCACACGAACCCTGCAAAATCTGAGCCATGATACCAGATCAGGCTAATTGGTCCCCCCCCATTTTGTTTCAGTGCTGCTCACACAGAACAACGATATGGAAAGAAGCTGGCGTTTACGAGCCTGTTTTAAAGGGACCGCAAGCAGTTGCCTGTCTCTGTTACAGCTTTCATAATTTGTCACGAGGTGGAATATTGCTGGGTAAACTCATTGTCTGCATAAAGCACAGAATTTGGGGGGGGGGGATGTTTACAGCTTGCATGAAAGGGGCTATAACTACAGCTCTGATGTTATGTCAACTTCTGCCAATTTTGTGTCTGTGCTGTTTATATACTGTAAGGCAAAACTGGACGTCTTTTACGGCCTGCGTGAAAAGCGCTACAGGCAGTCTCCGGCCTCTAAACGCTGTGATAGATCAGGAAGTAAAACATCATGTATGTGTGAATGAGGCTGTGGGCAGCATTCCACCTTTAATGCTACCTTGATGAATCAAAACAATACTCCCAAACCAGCTGGAACCTGCAACTTTGAATTTTGGGAGATCTTAGTACTTGCGATGCCCTTTCAAACCCCCTAGAAAACAGTACAATCATAATTGCACAATCAGGACACAAGATGATTATTTTGCTAGATTGGACGAATAAACTTTTTGGACATTTTCAGTGAATGAAAAATGAAAACATATAGTGGATACAGTAAACGTACGTGAATACGTCTTCATGCTCTTCAGCTTGTCTTTGTTGACGTACGTAAAAAGCGGTGCCCGGGCTCTGTCCCTGGCATTGTTACTGCCCTGGGCCACGTAGCCTGCTCGCCCCTGAATTCAGAACACATGAAACACATACCACAGGAAAACTGTCATTGCTGGGATGGCATACTCACAGTTGTACCCTACACAACATCATTGTATCCTCTCATCCAGTCAGCTGCCCCACCCCCCAGTCTCATTCCCCATCCCAAACAAACAGTTTCCCAGTACTGACCTGCGGAGATATTATATAATCAGTCCCGGGTTTGAGTCGGTTGCTGTCTAGCCGCCATAGTTGATTGAGCACCTCAGCAAGCTCCCGGTTGGCTCCTTGGCTGAGGAGCAAAGCGGATGACTTGAAAACATGTCTGTTAGGATGTGCTTCATCTAGTGTGACAAACATGACGCGCCATGCTTATGTCAGCACTTGAAAAAGGGGACAGTAAAATGTCACACTTAAATGTTAAAGACCATCAAACAAATTAAATATTAGTCAATACAAGCAGGAGGGAAAGACCGCACTGGGCCTGCCATAGGCTAGCTCACTGTGGCATGAGAGACCTCGCACTCTGGCTATGGAAAGTTTAAAGAAGAAAACACCTCCAAAGTCAGCGAGAGCGGGAGAGGATGATGACTCTTTGTCAGACTACATGACTACTGACCCAAGAATGAAACAGACAACTAGAATGATGATTAACATCGTACCTGAGACAACACCTACTTTCGGAATTAAGCTCCAGAGTTGCAGCTGTGGATGGACTAATTAACATTTCATGTGGGCTTGGGAAGACACCCAGGCTTGAAAAAGTGCTTGGTGGTAGAACAACAAGGACCTTGCATCAACTGCTACTTATTCCGGCGCAAGTTAAAGAAGTCAAGTGAAGTTCAGCAAGAGGAAAACCACAGTCTACAGGCCATCAATCCCCGTGTTCGAGAGGAAGAAAAGGAGCCAGGCAGTGAGGTGCCCAGTTCTCCACAGCCTGTAACTGAGAACAAAATCCAAGAGCTAAAACCACAAATCAAGTGGCCAAAATCCTGTGTAAAAAAAGAATGGGAAACGATAAATACATTACCAATCTCCTTGAACAACTTAAAAGACCTCTTGTTAAGAAGCTGGTGAGAATGGAAAAACCTGATCTACAACTATGGTGCTGAACATTATGGAATTGCTGAAAAAAGGAAGAACACATCATCCATGCCAAAGGAGTTCAGAAGCCAGGAGACGATAGACTGGCTAGTCAGAGAATGAAGAAACAATGGATAAAGCTTCAGGGGAGGAGAAGGTGAAAATTTACTTGAGGCAGGCAGAAGTCAAGAACGGTCTATCAACTTTGATGAGAGCAGAGAATCTGGGAAGGAGACATAAAATGAAGGAGATGGCAAGCTTTCTCAAAGATCCTTTCAAGTTTGTGACGAACCTGTTTTTAAAGGACAAAAGCTCAAAACACGATCTACAAGCCTACATCAGATATAACCACACAGATGACCAGCGCAAACAATTATTCCTCCCAACATGCCATCCTCCAGAACATCAGCTGCATGTTAGCACTCCCAGGTGGAGAAAATTGTACGACGGGCAAGAGCTGCTTCCTCCCCTGGACCCGATGCAGTCCCATCCCGGCAATACAAAAACCCACCAGAGGCACTACATTTTGTTTGGAGGCTGATGAAAAACGCAGGCAGCTTCAGCGCAGTGCACAACGGTTGGTCGTTGAGGAGGTGCAGCAGCAGGAATAGGCAGCGAGACGGGCAAAGGCTGCTGCAAGCGAAGCAAGGACAGTGGATGAGATGGGAGGGACTTGAGAGGAGAAAGTTCTCTTGTAAGTAGCTGTTGGGCATGGAAGCGTTTCACAACAGCTTTATCCTAGGGGGCCACGTACGATGTCTTGCATAACCCCTCTAACCTCAACCAATGGTGTGGAGAAGATCCAACTGTCCATCTCCAGCCAACCTGAAACACACTCTGGTTGGCTGAAAGACAAGCCTGTTACAAGGTCGCTACACCTGGCGACACAACCATGTCCTCAAGTGCCTTGCAGCTACTCTGGAAACCAGACGCACAAAGATCGATTACCTGCCTCCTCCAACACTCCATGCAGCATCTGCAAGAACATTTATCAGAGAAGGGGCAGCACCAGCTGAAGTCCGAACAACATCATAGATCAGCCAGCTTGGAGGGGCACGCGACTGGAAGTTGGTGGCAGGCCTGAACCAGAGGCTCTGTTTTCCATCTGAAATTGTTACAACAAACCTTAGACCAGACCTCGTGCTGTGCTCCTCCACTCCTTTACATCACTGAGCTCAACGTTCCCTGGGAGGGTGCTGTGAGGGAGGCCTTCGAACGCAAGACTGTCAAGTACATCGAGGTGGCAACCATTGCTGAAAAACAAGGATAGAGAGCCACGGTTTGCCCCGTGCAATTCGGCTGCAGAGGCTTTGTGGGGAAGTCTACCATAAAGCTGCTCAATGATCTGGGGATTCGAGGCCAAGTCAAACATCAAACCATCAAAGCCCTGATGGGGCAGCAGAGGAAGCTAGACAGTAGATGCAGAGGCAAGACATCACTTGGGCCACAAACCAACATCAGGGCCACAGAAGGCTGGAAAGCAGGGGGGGGGGGCACGCCTGGGTTTTCAGGTGTTGCCGATGAGCTCTCTGGAGGTGTCGTGAACCTATCATCGAAAATCCTTTGAAGGAGCGTGCCCACCTGGCAACCCCATTGAAGTTTGAAAACCAACCATCAGCTACGACACAACACCCCATTTCCTGTCAGTACCTCAAAGATGTGGTGTGGGGGGAGGGGAGAGGTTGAGCGACTGCCCTTTTTGGCGATTTACAGTGGTGGATCCCAGATTAGGATCACCAGTAAATTGCCTAGCTCATCCTCTGTGGGCCTATCATTAAAACACCAATAAAGGAGGGTGCCCACATGACGACCCACCCCCCCCCACCTACAATGCTGCCATACATCACCACAGCTTTGAGTAGATTGATGCGGTCACATTCCTTCTCCAGGTATCTACAGTGGTGTGAAAAACTATTTGCCCCCTTCCTGACTTTTTGTCACACTTAAATGTTTCTGCTCATAAAAAATAGTTGACTATTAGTCAAAATAACATAATTGAACACAAAATGCAGTTTTTAAATCAAGGTTTACAAGGGAGGGAAAAAACTCCAAATCTACGCGGCCCTGTGTGAAAAAGTGTTTGCCCCCCTTGTTAAAAAATAACTGTGGTTTATCACACCTGAGTTCAATTTCTGTAGCCACCCCCAGGCCTGATTACCTCAGGGAGAGCCATTATCCACAAATGGCAAAAACCTGGAACAGTGGTGAACTTTCCCAGGAGTGGCCGGCTGCCCAAAACTACCCCAATAGCGCAGAGACAACTAATCCGAAAGGTCACAAAAGATCCCAGGGCAACATCTCAAGAACCGCAGGCCTCACTTACCTCAATTAAGGTCAGTGTTCACGACTCTACCATAAGAAAGAGACTGGGCAAAAAACAGCCTGCATGGAGCGGTTTTAGAGTTTAGAGTTTTTAAAGTTCCAAGACGCAAACCACTATTAGGCAAAAAGAACATTAAGGCTCGTCTTAATTTAGCTAAAAAACATCTCGATGACTGCCAAGACTTTTGGGAAAAGATCTTGTGGACTGACGAGACAAAAGTAGAACTTTTTGGAAGGTGCGTGTCCCGTTCCATCTGGCGTAAAAGTAACACAGCATTTCATAGCAACAGTCAATTATGGTGGTGGTAGTGTGATGGTCTGGGCTTGTTTTGCTGCTTCAGGTCCTGGAAGGCTTGCTGGGATAGATGGAAGCATGAATTCTACTGTCTAGCAAAAAATCCTGAAGGAGAATGTCCGGCCATCTGTTGGTCAACTCAAGCTAAAGCCATCTTGGGTGCTGCAGCAGGACAATGACCCAAAACACACCAGCAAATCCACCTCTGAATGGCTGAAGAAAAACCAAATGAAGACTTTGGAGTGGCCTAGTCAAAGTCCTGACCTGAATCCCATTGAGATGCTGTGGCATTACCTTAAGAAGGCGCTTCATGCTAGAAAAACCTCAAATAAAGACGTCGCTGCCTACATTTATATCCAGTTCAGTATCACCCTCTACAGATCAACCAGAGCAGTGCACCCAAATACACATAAATAAAGTTTGGCTCTAACACTAATAATGGTCCAGGCTTAGCAGCAACATCTCAGTCAAGCATTTCCAATAACTTGCAATGAGTCCCTTTTGAGTGATGTGGAGAAATTTTGGCCCACTCGTCTTTGCAGAATTGTTGTCATTCAGCCACAAAAGAGGGTTTTCCAGTATGAAACACCTTTTTAAGGTCCTGCCAGAGCATCTCAATAGGATTCAGGTCAAGATTTTGACTAGGCCACTCCAAAGTCTTCTTTTTGTTTTTCTTCAGCCATTCAGAGGTGGACTTGCTGGTGTGTTTTGGGTCATTGTCCTGCTGCAGCACCCCAGTTAGTTTCAGCTTGAGGTTACAAATAGATGGCTGAAAATTTCCCTTCAGGATTTCTTGGTACACAGCAGAACTCATGGTTCCATTTATCACAGCAAGCCTTCCAGGTCCTGAAGCGGCAAAACAAGCCCAGACCATCACACTACCACCACCACATTTTGGTATTGGTGTGTTGGTTTTCTTGAAATTAAGTTGACGCCAGATGTAGAGTCACATACAGCATGTGACTCATTTTATGGTATGTGATGTACCATCCAAGAAATTCAACTTTTCTCTCGTCAGACCATAGAATATTTTCCCAAAGATCTTAGGGATCATCAAGATGTTTTCTGCTAAAATTGAGACAAGCCTTGAATTGTTCAGCAGCGCTATTAGTCTTGAAGCCATTTTTGCACAGTGACTTTCTTGAGGAGGAGTCATGAACACTGACTTTAACAAAGGCAAGTGAGGCCTGCAGTTCTTTGGATGTTGTTGTGGGGTCTTTTGTGACCTCTTGATTGAGTTGCTGCTGCGATCTTGGGGTGATTTTGGTTGGCTAGCCACTTCTAAAAACACTGTACCACGTTTTTGGGTCTGTAAGATACTCATTGCAACTTATGCTCCAATGCGGTTGTTGCTGCTGAAAGTGGCCCAACCAGTTATTTGGTTTCAGGGGTATGTCACTTTTTCACACTGGGCCATGTAGGTTTGATTTTTTTCACCCTTAATATTAAAATGTTTCATTTACAAATTGCATTTTGTGTTCAAGTGGGTTGGTTTTTCAGTTGTGATGAGTAATATTAAACATTGCCTGATCCGACAATACAAATACAACACAAAATTTAGACAAGTGTACAAGAAACGCGCGCACACAAACACACACGACAAAGACACTGTAATGGCAGCAGTGCTGTGTGAAAGTATTCAATATTTCCTTGGCAAGAGGAACGAATACATCAACAGTGAAGTTTTTCCACAAGCAGGAATTACACCACTGGCTGAAATATTACACCAAGGAGGCTTGTTTAAGCAATACAACTTCTACGTGTGCATGTTTGCAAGTGACTGGAAGTGTCGCCAAACGATTCGAAGGAAACGTCAACGTGTTTTATTAGGTAATTCTCTCACGTCGCTTACCTTTTGGCCATGTTTTCGAGAAGAGACCACGTGACTCGGGTTCTTTTAAGGAAACGGTACAGCTGTTTGCGCGAACAGTTAGTGTTGATGTCATCGAGGGCAGTAGCCAATGCCGTGACGACGAATGCGCAGTGTACCGCCCACAGCAAGAAAGGCGGATGCTGGTCATGTGATCGGCCTGCAATAATGAGAGGACAAGCGTTACACGATGCAGTGATTATCTTTTAGTCTTGTGACATATTGTTTGAACGTATCGTATTTTGACAGTTCCCACTCAATTGATGTGTCGCGCGGGGAGCATCCATTTTACATTCACCCATCATCCATTCATCCACCACCACTCGGTGGCGCCATTGCAAGGACGAGTACGAGCCAGGCTGCAGAAAAAGAAAGTAGCGCATGCGCAGTATGAGCCCTCGTGTTATGTTTTTTTTTTTTTTTCCTTTTTCCGCCCCGCACGTGTGCGTGCATGTCCAGGGCGTTAATCTTTTTGTCCTTTTAATCTAGCGTGGAGTTCTCTGTATTTATAGCATATATACAGTTGCTGCTACAAAACTGACGAGGGCCGAAGTCGGGGAGAGTTATTAGCTAGCGTTAGCTTCAGCATCATGGCCCCAGTCGTGGAGGTGATTGCCGGCAGCTACGAGCAGGTCGTTCTTGGCTACCGTGTACAAACTGACGAGAAGGTGAGGGCCGCCTAATGGAAGTCGGGGTTGGCAGCGTTTACGTAACTGCGACCAATGTCAACATGGCGAATAACATCATTTAACTGGGAAGATTGCTTTAAGCTGGTAAAAAGTTAACGTCAGGCACAGCTGTGCGTTTTGGATGGAGAGAGGCAGCCTGTTGACAAGGCAAGCCCATACAGCATTGTGTAACATATTCCATTCTCAAAACCAATCCCACACTGTCTGCCTAGTAATATGATGCAGTTTTGGATGGAGAGAGGCAGCCTGTTGACAAGGCAAGCCCATACAGCATTGTGTAACATATTCCATTCTCAAAACCAATCCCACACTGTCTGCCTAGTAATATGATGCAGTTTTGTCGGCTTAGGCATCATGAGTGACCCCTGCCTTGGATTTCATGTGTTTGTTCCAGGAGTGGACCGCCGCGGCAGACTTCACGCACCATGCACACACTGCATCCATTTCAGCTGTTGCGGCCAGCGAGAGGTTCGTAGTCACCGGGAGCAAAGATGAGAGGATCCAGCTGTACGACATGAAGAAGAAAGTGGAACACGGCGCTTTGATGCATCACGACGGTGAGGAATGTGCATTGCTCAAGGATGTACGATTGATTGATTTCATTCAAACATGCGTAGGCTTGACATTGAGTGCTTCATAGCACAATTCACAATTCCACACGTCTGAAAAGGAACAGGAAGAAGCCGAGCCTATTTAATCCTACCTCCTCTACGTCTCACTTCAATTGCTAATACACATCTTCATATTCCTGTACTCAACATGCACTAATTCAATGTTTACTTATTCTATACGATCAAAGCAATTAATATTAATGTTATTATTAACATTGAACACAAAATACCAGAAACGGCAAACCTAATGCCACATACTAGTAACCTCTAAAGACCATCCATAAACATGAACATAATTAAACCTCCATGTCTCTATAACGTAGATATTCTGTTTATGTAAACATTTAAAATGACAAATGTTCTGAGACGGCTTTTGTTTGGGTCCCAGACTGCAAAAAACATCTAGTAGTATTTGCCAATGGGAAGTCAAAGTTCCCTAAACCCCTCAAATCATATGGCTGATCTCTGTGAGAACCAATGTTCTGAATATGAATTGATAATACGTTATGAAATCCTTTAATCATAAACATCGCTGTGTACAGTTTTATAAGATCATGTAATTTTAGAAATAGCGCATTGGTGTGATCAAGCTACTTTGCCTTATGAATTATTCGTGATGCCCTCTTTTGTAGGTTAATGACTATTGTCTCATAATTATTGCCCCATACTTCCACACAATAAGCTCGGCATGGAGGAATACAAGGCAGAAAGTGCATTGTAATCAAGGACATGTTTAACTAAGGCTTTTGGAGATTTTATTTGATACATGCATAATGTGTTTTTCCAATTTAACTTACGTTCTATCATTAATTGTAAACAATTTTTTATTTCTGCAACATACTTTGGAGTTTTCCTCAGTAACGTAGATTTTGGCCATTGAAGTGGATCTATTACTTCTTACTGACCTTCCTTGAGTAGATTTTGCTATTCTATAAATTTGTTTAATTTCCTATCAAAAACTTTTTCAAGGATTTTTGAAAATTGAGGAAGAAGTGAAATCGGTCTACAATTAGTAAAATCACGCTTGCTTCGGTTTTTGAACGCAGGGATAACTTTGGCAATTTGAAATTTTCTTGGAACAGAGTCTTTTTGCGGCGACAGGTTACACATATGTCATGGGTGTATCATGATCTTTTTTATTAGCGTCATGTCAATGGCTATCAATCTATTGAGAATGTATTTTTAAATTTCTGGATAGTTGTAAAAATTTCACGTTCACTAACAGCAGAAAGTGTGATTGTTTCTGTTAGGTCTTTCAAAATTAAGCTCCATATCTTGATTCTGAATTTTTGCTGCTGGATCAGCACCAACGTTTACAAAGAAGTTATTGAAATTATTAACTATTCTGTGCTTGTAACTTTTATAGAGTCTCACTCCGCATCCAATAGAAACCCAGACGCTACAAACATAACATTGCTCAGTATTTATTAAAGGCATTAAGCTACAGTGTGTTTACTTTTTTTTGGTTGTCTCCACACAGGCTCCATCACCTGTCTGGAGTTCTACGGTCCAACATATTTACTAAGTGGAGGGGAGGACGGACTGATGTGTGTGTGGAGCACAAAGAAATGGGAGTGCCTCAAGTCCATCAAAGCTCACAAGTGAGTCTTAGCCACTGCCACAAACTTTAGGCCTACTCCCTAAAGTTTTGCAGAGCAGTTATTCCTAGTATGCACATAATGCCAACTTCTGCCAGATTTGACAGAAAATGTATATTAAACCAAATACTTTACAATGTATAGCAAGGGTCTCAAACTCATGCCATTGAGGGCTGAGACCCTGCAGGTTTTCTTTCCAGCTGCTTACTACAGCAAGTAATTTTAACAATAACAACACCACCAACATATATTATATAGCAGACGAACACAGTGAAATGAAGTCTTAAGGATTTACAGAAAGTTTACATTAGTTATTTCAACAAAATTAGGCAGGTGCGTACATTTGGACACCCTTGATTTATTGATTTGAATACCTTTAGCAATAATTATTGGAACACAAAATTAGTTTGGTTAGCTGATTGACCCTTGACCTACATATGCTGATAGTGCCAGTCATGAGAAAGGGTATTTAAGGTGGCCAGTTGTAAGTTGTTCTCCTCTTTGCATCTTCTCTGAAGTGGGCAAAATGGAAGCCTCAAAACAACTGTCATATGACTTGAAAACAAAGATTGTTCGACATCATGGTTTGGGGGAAGGATATAAAAAGCTAGCTCAGAGATTCCCATTGTCACTTTCCACTGTGAGGAACGTAGTGAGGCAATGATAGACCACAAGTGCAGTTGTGGTTGCCTGGAGTGGCAGGCCAAGGAAAATCTCAGACAAGCAGAGGAAAAAGATGGTAAGAACAGTCAAACTCAACCCACAGACCAGCTCCATAGTCCTACAACATGATCTTGCTGCAGATGGTGTCACTGTGAATCAGCGCACTTGCACAAGAGGGTGCTGTATGGAAGAGTAATGCGGAAGAAGCCGTTTCTACGCACATGCCACTAACTGCATGAAGTATGCTAAAACACATTTGGACAAGCCAACTTCATTTTGGAACAAGGTGCTGTGGACCGGTGAAACTTAAATAATTATTTGGGCGTAACAAGGGGGGGTATGCATGGTGGATGAGGTACACAGCATTCCAAGACAAACACAGTGAGATCTGCAGTAAAATTTGGCGGCAGCTCCATCATGCTGTGGGGTTGTGTGGCCAGTACAGGTACTGACAATCTTGTTAAAATTGAAGGTCACATGGATTCCAGTCAATATCAGCAAACTCATGGTGTTGAAGAATCAGTGACAAAGTTGAAGTTGCGCGAGGGCTGGATACTCAACAACGACCCTAAACACTGCTCAAATTCAACAAAGGCATTCATGCAGAGGAACAAGTACAACGTTGTGGAATGGCCGTCACAGTCCCCGGACCTGAATAATATTTAAAATATGTGGCATGATTTAAAGCAGGCTGTCCATGCTCAGAAACTAAACCTAAATAGATAGATACTTTATTAATCCCACCGGGGGAAATTCACGTGTCGTTCAGTGG
This sequence comes from Oostethus manadensis, assembly GCA_024372805.1. Classification (NCBI taxonomy): domain Eukaryota; kingdom Metazoa; phylum Chordata; class Actinopteri; order Syngnathiformes; family Syngnathidae; genus Oostethus; species Oostethus manadensis. The sequence continues at coordinate 347,952 of QODF01000211.1, read as the reverse complement.
CACAGTTAACAAGACAGACGGTACAAACATTAAATAAGATTCACTAAAAGTGAGCATTATAAAATAAAATATCACTCTTTTTCTGCTATGATATATTTACCTGAAATTGCTAATGCTACTAATGGTTTTATAAAGGAAAATTTTGAAAATTATCAGGGGTGCCCAAAGTTTTGCATAACACTGCGATTTGAACCAGCTGGAGATAGTGAGTTGCCGTAGTCCAAGTGGCAAGAACCATCCAACATGTGTTTTTTACATGTGGTTGTCAGATTAATGATAATTGGCCCAATACACTGGCCACACCATCTAAAAGGGTTGAATTGCCAAAAATAAATTTTTTTTTTTTGTCAGGAAGTTGAGACATCCACTGCTAAATATCACTGAGACAGTTCAACAGAGCAGAAAAAGGAGTCTGTACCCGGTTTCAAAGGCAGATACATTTGCAGATAATCTGCAGGTATTATTATACTTACAAAAAATAGACCCCAGAGGGAACATATATAATGCAAACCAAGCTGGGCCAAGAATGGAGCCTTGAGGAACACCACAGCCAAGACTGACCAATTTTGAATTAAGGTGGCCGGTGGTAACAGAAGAGGACCTTTCTGATAAGCAGAAACCACTGGAGAACAGCGCCTTTAAGACCTACATGAAGTTCCAAGCGTGACAGGAGGATTTAATGGTCCACTGTATCAAAGACTGCTCTTAAGTCTAACAATAAAAGGGCAGCAGAACTACCCGAGTCTGTAGTTAAAAGATTATTAAAAACCCTTAAAAGTGCAGTGTGTGCTGTGATACGATTTAAAACCTGACTGAAATTTTCAGAGATGTCATTTGTGTCAAGGTAAGCCTGTAACTGAGAGTGTACAACTTTTTCTAACACCTTAGAAAGAAAGCGGAGCTTAGAAACTGGCCTATAATTGGAAAGAACATTGGGGTCCAAGTTATGTTTCTTAATGATCGGCGGCACTGCAGCTTGTTTGAAGCATGGAGGGACACAACCTGTAGTAAGCCAGGCATTAACAAGCTTCTGAATATAAGGTCCAATGGTAATAAAAACATCCTTCTAAACTCTAAGTGGGAGACAGTCCAGTGAGCAGTATGACGTTTCAAGGTCATGGACCATCTGTGATAGCTCCCTCAAGGAAACAGGCTTAAACTGCTTAAGACAACTGAACACACAGGAGGAACACAGGGGTCAACAGCAGACATAGTTAGTACAGAGGACCTAATTGCTGAAACCTTGTCAGTAAAAAAAAATTAAGAAACTGGTCACAGACACTAGAAGAAGGCACCAAGCCAACATTGTGACGAGTTTTCACCATACCATTAAGCACATTAAAAAGAACATGAGGCCTGTGGCGATTTAGCAGACACAAGGATTGACATGAATTCAGCCTTTGCAGTCTTTACAGCTTGCTGGTAGTTAGCAAAGCATTCTCCTAGTATCTGTAAGGACACATGCAACCTATCCTTCCAACGTCTCTCAGCGCGTCTGTATTCACATCTGAGAAGGCGTGTGTTTCTCATCCAGCCACGGCTGAATCCTGAAGGGCGCAATCAAATCCAGGATATCTGTATAAGTAGTTCATCCCAGTACAAGCGCCCCAGAATCATTAAAAGCATCAGAAAATTGTGATGCCATAAGGGCATTAAGCGTCCTCCTGTTGCGTTCTGGAACACAAGGCTAGACCACAGAACAGCGCCGCAAAATCGTGAACAGCACTGGGAAGTGAACCGAAATACGGACACATTCAACCCGTGGGATAACACTACATCCAATGTGTGGTCTTTTTCATGAGTCGGGGCAGTAACCCACTGGACCAAATTAAAAGACTGCATATTATTGAAAAAGTTCCTGACCAAAGGTTTAGAATTACAACAAAAATGATTATAAAAATCACCAACAATTAAGAGATGATCAAATTTAAGAACCGTCTCCAAAGTCAAAAAACCCGTGGATAAAATTGGGGTGGTACATAACTGGACACAATACAGAAATGCTCAGGTGCAGCTCAAACAACTGGAGTTCAAAACTAGTAAAGGAATTGGACTGTATTGTTTATTGACAACAAAAAAAGTTGTGAAAGTGGTGTCAATATTGCCAAGCTGTTAATTTCAAATTATGGTATCAACCAGTAGCATTATGTGTGATATTAGCATCAAACAGCATCTTTTAAAATTGGTTTTCATAGTAAGGAGAAAAACACACACACACACGCACACTCTGGATGTTGGGGGACTGTGTTGGTTGAACACGCCTCTACAACATTGCATGGAAGTCGGGAACAGTACCTCTGGACTGGCAGACCGGGGTCGTGGTCCTTATTTTTAAAAAAGGTGACCGGAGGGTGTGTTATACTATACTAACTATTAACTATAGGGGGATCACACTCCTCAGCCTCCCTGGGAAAGTCTACTCCAGGGTGCTGGAGAGAAGGGTACGACCGTTAGTCAAACCTCGGCTACAGGAGCTGCAATGTGGTTTTCGTCCCGGTAGCGGAACACTGGACCAGCTCTACACCCTTGCATGGGTACTGGAGGGTATGTGGGAGTTTGCCCAACCGGTCTACATGTGCTTTGTAGACCTGGAAAAGGCATTCGACCGTGTCCCTCGTGGTGTCCTGTGGGGGGTGCTCCGGGAGTACGGGATTGATGGTCCGCTTCTACGTGCCATTCGGTCCTTGTACAATCGAAGCAGGAGCCTGGTTCGCATTGCCAGCAGTAAGTCGAGCTTGTTTCCGGTGAACGTTGGCCTCCGCCAAGGCTGCCCTTTGTCACCGATTCTGTTCATAATCTTCATGGACAGAATTTCTAGGCGCAGTCAAGGTGTTGAGGGAGTCCAGCTTGGTGACCTTAGGATCTCGTCTCTGCTATTTGCAGACGATGTGGTCCTTATGGCCTCATCAGGCTGTGACCTTCAGCGTTTACTGGAGCGGTTTGCAGCTGAGTGTGAAGCTTCTGGGATGAGACTCAGCACCTCCAAATCCGAGGCCATGGTTCTCAGTCGGAAACGGGTGGACTGTACCCTCCGGGTTGGGAGTGAGGTCTTGCCTCAGGTGGAGGAGTTCAAGTATCTCGGGTTCTTGTTCACGAGTGAGGGAAGGTTGGAGCGTGAGATCGACAGACGGATCGGTGCAGCATCTGCAGTAATGCGGTCGCTGTACCGGACCGTCGTGGTGAAGAGAGAGCTGAGCCGGAAGGCAAAGCTCTCTGTTTACCGATCGATCTACGTTCCCACCCTCACCTATGGTCATGAGTTATGGGTCATGACCGAAAGAATGAGATCGCGGATACAAGCGGCGGAAATGAGTTTCCTTCGTAGGGTGGCTGGACTCACCCTAAGAGATAGGGTGAGGAGCTCGGCCATCCGGGAGGAGCTCAGAGTAGAGCCGCTGCTCCTTCACATCGAGAGGAGCCAGTTGAGGTGGCTCGGGCATCTAGTCCGGATGCCTCCCGGGCGCCTCCCTGGTGAGGTGTTTCGGGCACGCCCAGCCGGGAGAAGGTCCCCGGGAAGACCTAGGACACGCTGGAGGGACTATGTCTCACAGCTGGCCTGGGAACGCCTTGGTGTCCTCCCGGTGGAGCTGGAAGAGGTCGCCAGAGACCGGGAAGTCTGGACTTCCCTACTGAAACTGCTGCCCCCACGACCCGGACCCAGATAAGCGGAAGAAAATGGAATGGTATGTAGGGAGAGAAAAAACCCTACCAATACTAATTATACATTTTTATGCCAATATCAGGCCTATGATATTGCTGGGTTGATATTATCGGACATCCAAAAACAAAACTGGCAGTGAAGTTGTAGGCTTCATCAAAGATCTTCTATTTAATGAGAGAGCTCTGCTTAAAGATTTCTAGCATCTACATGTCAACAGGATGGACTAATCAAAAAACCCAAGAAGCACTAAACTACTACGGAAAAATTTGTTGTCTTTTAGAGGCCATGTCACGTCGTTATCTGTGCATCCGTCTGGGAAACTTGCGCTGTCAGTGGGCACAGATAAAACCCTCAGGTGAGACACACACCTACAGGGAAGTCATTGTGATAGATCACAAGGATGCTGGAATCTTTCTGTGTCTTTACAGAACATGGAATCTAATGACTGGACGATCTGCTTTCATCAAGAACATAAAACACAGTGAGTGTTCTCATCAGTGTGTGTGTGTGTGTGTTGTCATGTCATTGTTGCGTCTCCACAGATGCACACATCGTGCGGTGGTCACCCGACGGAGGCAAATACGTTGTCGTCATCAACGACCAGTTGGATCTTTACGACGTGGACACGGCCTCAGTGACCAAAACACTCAGGAACCCCAAGAGGATCTCGTCTGTCAAGTTCTTAAGCGTGAGTTGTCTAACAATGACCTCCATATTAAATACGACAAACACTTATTAATGAGGTGTTTTTCCCAGAATGCAATCCTGGCAGTTGCAGGCGATGATCAAATATTGAGACTGTGTGATGTTGACAAGGAAGAATGGGTGTGTGAGTTCAAGGCTCATGAAACCAGGTAACTTCAGCCTTTTCTTATTTCACACATGCTTTCCAGTTAGCCTTCAAAAGTGACCAATAAGACCAGGGGTCCCCAAACCTTTTCATGTGAGGACCACGTAACCCTTCTCTGATGGAGGGCCAGGGTCAGTTTATAACAGAAAAAGTTTGACTATCACAGTGCTGCCTAAACGTAATCATTTACTGTATTGTTTTCCAGAAAGCCACACACAACCAAATATTAATAACCCTTTCTGGGATCTTCACAGGAAAAATAGTCAGAAAATAGGTAATATCATTATGAATGAAATACAGAACACAATTTATGAAATAAACAATAACCAAATAACCCTCTCTGGGTTCCTCAAAGAAATAAAAGCTTGTATTGGCCCTGTCTACACATAGCAGGTTATTTTAAAACTTAGTACACCCGCTGTCTGTCAAAGGCGAAGGCTGCTTGAGGAATGTGTGTGTATGCGTAGAGTGATGACGAGGATCCGGAGAAATCCCCAATTTAGAAACCTTTGCTAAGGTTAAGGTTTAAAGAGGAAAAATACCTGGGGGAAAATATCGCCCTTTTGCAAAAACTATGGCTACGTGTAGACAGGGCCAGTCTCGTTTGTGTGGCCAGACTGGAAAAAAAAAAAATCATAACGTGTCTCTGGTATTGTTCAGGGTGCTGAGCCATATGTGTCCAGCCCAGGGGCCGTAGTTTGGGACTGCTGAATAAGACCATAAAAAGTTGCTCATTTAAAAAAAACCAATCTAGACGGGTCTGAATTGGGGTTGGACATTGTTTGAATTTGAGCGATTCTGTTTCGATTCTGGTTTCTAACAATTCTCAATTCTGATGCTTTTAAGAGGCAGGGTCTTCAAAGTTTGGGATATCCGACGATATCGGTGGGCCGATATTGGAATGAAAATGTAATATCGGTAGATATCCGGGTTTTTCCCTACAGTGAAAACCGATCCTTGTTTAAAACCGAGCTGTTTGAAAGGCACCCGCGCGTGGCGGCGCCGGTTAAAACACACTTGTGGAGTTCATGTGGTCATGCTTTGTTTAAATCAGATTGGATCAAACTCTTCTCTTGGCTAGAGTTTGAGAACAACGTTATGTTTTGTAAATATTGCAGAAGGCAGAAGCAAGCAGTTAAAAAACCCAAACAGCCAAACAAAGCACAACCACTCCAAGCCGCACATCATCTGCAGAGACAGCTGTCCCTGTCATGTAACATGTTACATGATGCAACAAAACAAACCAGCCTCGACGGCAGCCCTGAATATGCAGGTGATTTCTGAGGGGTAGATGAGGAGGCAGCTCAAGATCCAAATGAATATCGCCTACTTGTACACATTCCAGAATGACATCACATTGCTTTGGTTTAGAAATTCACTGTATTTATAATTGCATGGTGTTTTTATTATTATTAATAACGGAAAGTATTACCTGTCATGGTTATCGTAGGTTGGATTGATATTTTCTTGTGCAGTGCGATAAGTGGCCAATAGTAACGTCATTGCGTGAGATGTGATGTCAGCCATGTTATGATTGTAGGTGTATCTTAGTACAGTGGTTTGGTTTATTGTACCCTTCAGGCATTTGACCTGAAGCCATGTGTCCCCTACTCTTGCGCACTTAAATACATGCACCTTTTTATAATAATTAACTTGAAATATTCAAATTCTCTGGTCATGAGCTTTGGGTAGGGCCCGAAGGGCAATATCGCGGGTATAAGCAGCGGAAGTGAGTTTCTTCTTCGCCAGGGTGGCTGGGCTCTCCCTTAGAGATAGGGTGAGAAGCACTGTCATCCGGAAGAGACTCAGAGTAGAACCGCTCTTCCTCCGCATTGAGAGGAGCCAGATGAGGTGGCTCGGGCATCTGGTTACCTCCCTGGGGAGGTGTTCAGGGCTCATCCGACTGGTAGGAGGCCTCAGGAAAGACTAGGACGTCGGAGAGACCGTCTTTCAACGGACCTGGGAATGCCTCGGGATCCGCCGGGAGGAGCTGGGCGAAGTAGCCAGGGAGAGAGAAGGCAGGGCTTCTTGTCTTTGGCTGCTGCCCCAATGACCCGACGTTGGATAAGTGGAAAGAATGGAGGGATGGGTAGAAGTGGATCACAGTTGGAGTCCTGATGGGGAAAAAAATACTTTACTTTCCTCAGTAAGTGCTTCTGTTTTGGTTGAGCTGCTTTAAAGGCTCCACACGGGTCAATACAGTTATTTCAAGTATTATGTTCTATTTCTGACCAATTTGTTTCAACAGATTGACACTTATGTTAGATAGCAGGCCACTCTGAGTCAGAATCTTCTCCTGGTGAATTTGCTGGAAGTACTAACATGCTTGTGTCTTGTGAGGGTGAAAGCGGTGGACGGCTTCAACATGAATGACCACTGCGTGATGGTCACGGCTTCCAACGACGGATTCATCAAAATGTGGAAGATGCATCTGAATGAGGTGAATCTCACTTCCACATTTTGTTTACTTCCACATTTAGTCCATTTTCCCGTAGAATACAACAGCAGTAGAAATCATCTGATGCAGGGTGAAAGCCCCCATGAGCTTTCCAGCCAATATTTGAAGTCACATTGAAACGTCTTGGAACAAGTGTAAAAAGACAAAAAGAGGAAAGTTGGAAGTGCTTTTTGTTGCCAGATGGATAAAGAGTGAATGTGTGCGACAAAGCTAGGTGCGTATACATCCACTACATTGATGTATCAATTTACAGTATATTTCTACGATCCGGCTAAGTAGACATGTGTCACCATTTAAAATGTAGTCAATCGAGTGAATTGATACTAGAAAATAAAGCATTGGATTTAAGCACTTGTAAGTCGATTAGTCATGCCTGTTGATTGGGGTGCACGGATGGCGTCATGTAAAGCTGAGCCTGCATGCCTGATACTCCGTGTGGATGTCCTTTAAAAATGCAATTTTTTCATAGGATATTTCCATTGGTGCACATGTTTGCCATTAATTGTTATTTACTTGTTTGTTTATATCCATAAGTCATTTATACCTGATTCCTTTACAAAAAACAACTGAAATCTGAGAAACTTCACCTACACCGTTTAGTATCCCGGTATTTATTTCAGTCAGACTGATGGACATTTTTGGCTGAAAAGTTACTGAATACATTTAAAGTTACTTAGTGGTTTTGGATCATATCGTTCTAAATGAAGCAAAATTGTTCTTGAATCGAATCAGCACCCTCGAATCGTTACACCCCAATAAGTTTGAAACCATCATTTCTTGTGCGTTGAAAAGCTGCTGGCCTGATCTAGGGTCAAATTTGTGTTATTCTTCTCTCCCACTGTCATTCCCCGCGTATGGTCTTATTCCTCGCTCTCCTACTACATTATCAGCACCCCATGAAAGCCGTTTTTTTTCCTTCCCAAATTCCATGTTTTTCCATTTAAATTTTTTAGAATCCCGTTCTACATTATACACGTATTTTTACCAGTAGAGTGTGTGTGTGATTTTGGGTTAGTGAATAAAAGGTCCATTAATTAAGTGCAAAAAAAGTACGTTTACTGACGCAGTCCAGCAATGGACAATTTAGCCTAGTGAATGAGAAAAGGACGTACTGTAGCTTGGCTAACTCTTCTAATGGGATATTAGCCTCTGCACACAGTGCTCTAAAATCTTCACCAAACTTGTGATTAAGGAAGAGTCACTCATGCAATTCCAACTGCGTATGTAAGATATTTTTTGTGTTATTTTAGGTGTCAAGCGATGCTCTTATTTTGAAGGCTGTTCTGTGTGTAACAATGTCTCTTTACAGCTAAGACGAGCGGGCTGTCTTTCTTTTTTCACTTAGAACTTGAATGTGTAGTGCTAGCGGAAGCGAAGCTAAGAGGAGGTTGTCGTCAACTTTGGCCGATGTTTTTCGTCATCTCAACATAAGAGTTTGTGTTTGCAGTAAAATTCTGCCGCGATTTAGCCGTCCGCCGGGTATATAATTCCACACACGAACCTTCCTTCTCCTCATGACCGCATTTCAGTCACAGGTTGCCAAATTTCTGCGAGATGCCGTGTTCAAAAGTAAATTCCCTTTTTGTTGGCCAATTCTGCGATTCCGTTAACGCGGAAATCAGAGGGCCTGACATTGTTCTTCCCTCCCGCGTTGCTTCTGTCTCCCACAGTAGCGTCTCATTACAAAGACACGCGCATCATGGCCAGTTATGCAAATGAGATTGGGACATCATGTCGACCCCCAGCCCCACCACAAGTTGACTGTAGTCCTGGTCGAAAAGTAGTTTTATGGACGTACATGCTATCTGACAGGAGCTGGAGTGTCCCACCCTCCTGGGGGAAGTGAACACCATGGCCAGGCTGACTTGTTTGGCTGTGTGGAAACCTTCTTGGGTGCAGCAGAGCACGGAAGGAGGAGGAACCAAGGCAACTACGTGTAAAGGTGATGTTTTTTTATTTGATAAGTGTTGTCCCATGACTGTGCGTGGCTGACATGTTTTCTTTCTGTCTCTCACCTTTTGCAGAAGTTGCTCAGGAGCTCCTAAAGACCAGGAGAGTCCACATTGCTACAGAGGAAGTTGTTCTGGAAGATGAAAGCAAGCCTCCCCCAAAAAAGAGGAAGGTCGGTGGAAAACTGCAAGAAACAAAATAAAAAGTATTCGTGGAAAAAAAATTCTGGGTTCATTTGGTTGGTGTGTTTTTTTTTTTTTTTGCATGGACATGCTTTGTACATGCAAGTAGACTAACAGCAACCTACATCCAATAAATCACCTACTCTCTCAAGTGTCAAACATGCACACCTACAGTGTACTATTTTTGACAAATACACTGCACTGTGGCGCTATTAACCCCCCCCAAGTCATATGGACCTGAAATTTCACACACAAAGCCCAAAAGATACACTGTAGCTCTAGTGTTAGGCAATGTCAACGCCAAATTTGGTATGCACATTTAGGGGACTGACAAGCATGTGTGTTTCCTGTACTGTAGTGATACTGTTACTTTTACTGATTCCACTTTTTACGAGTCATTCACTCGTTGCAGCCGTCAGAGTGCATGTACAAAAAAAACCACTGCAGTCTCGTTGAGCAGGTGGGCCGTTTCGGATGTGGCAGCACGGGAATTGGCCAAACTTCACAGATTGCCTTTCTACTTTTTGAATCAGGCGACTTCCCCCTGCTCGCCACATCCAACATGGAGGTGATGCTGACGTGTGATTCAACGCTCGATGCAGCGCCTACGTCACCTGTTGCAGATTCTTGCACAGGCGCTAACCTCCTCCCCCTACTGAGTCACGGAACCCATCAGAGTTCTAAATGAAAGCATGCGCGCAAGTTAATTGTGCAGACTTCGGAGTTAAATGATTGACTCACTGTCAGTGTGGAAAATACTGTATAATAATACTTGCTCAGCTACGGTCTGCAGTTAATGTTGAATTTGTACGACTGTTTTTAAATTTAAGGAATGTATCCTCTATTTCACGCTGCCTAAATTAACATTTACGCTAATTGTCATAAAGCTTTGAGGCTTTCCTTGAAATGGTGCCGGAACAGACTTGGAGCTTTGATTCAACTGCAAAAGTTGAATCACAGCTATGTACAAAATATTTCCCAAGATTAAGTTGGCGTCTGGGCTTCGTCCGGCGTCTCTGTTGGCGAGCTGAACGTCCGTAAGATGTAGATCAGGGGTGTCAAACTGGTCCCACGGAGGGCCGAGTCCCTGCAGGTTTTCTTCCCAGCTGGTCACTAAAGCAGCTGATGTTAATGATCAACACCATCTTCAATGTGAGGGAAGGAGCTCATGAGCGTGGCACGTGCTTAGGATGGTCAGTGGTTGCGAGTTTGAAATGTAGCTGGTGGCAGCCGGGAAGGTGAACAAGGCCCAGTTCAACGAAGGAAATGTGAATAATCTTGCTTATATACAGGGGTGTGAAAAACTATTTGCTTTATTTATTTATCTGACTTTTTATTCTTTTGCATGTTTGTCACACAAAATGTTTCTGATCATCAAACACATTTTAGTATTAGTCAAAGATAACACAAGTAAACACAAAATGCATTTTTTAAATGAATGTTTTTATTATTTAGGTAGAAAAAAATCCAAACCCACACAGCCCTGTGTGAAAAAGTAATTGCCCCTGCACCTAATAACGGGTTGGGCACCCTTAGCAGCAATAACTGCAATCAAACGTTTGCCATAACTTGCAACAAGTCTTTTACACGCTCTGGAGGAATTTTGGCCCCCTCATCTTTGCACAATTGTTGTCATTCAGCTTTATTTGAGGCTTTTCTAGCATGAAGCGCCTTCTTAAGGTCATGCCACAGCATCTCCATGGGATTCAGGTCAGGACTTTGACTAGGCCACTCCAAAGTCTTCATTTGGTTTTTCTTCAGCCATTCAGAGGTGGATTTGCTGGTGTGTTTTGGGTCCTTGTCCTGCTGCAGCACCCAAGATGGCTTTAGCTTGAGTTGACCAACAGATGGCCGGACCTTCTCCTTCAGGATTTTTTGCTAGACAGTAGAATTCATGCTTCCATCTATCCCAGCAAGCCTTCCAGGTCCTGAAGCAGCAAAACAAGCCCAGACCATCACACTACCACCACCATATTTGACTGTTGCTATGAAATGCTGTGTTACTTTTACGCCAGATGGAACGGGACACGCACCTTCCAAAAAGTTCTACTTTTGTCTCGTCAGTCCACAAGATCTTTTCCCAAAAGTCTTGGCTGTCATCATTTTGTGTTCAATTATGTTATCTTTGACTAATAGTTAACTCTTTTTTATGAGCACAAACATTTAAGCGTGACAAAAAGTCTGGACGGGGGCAAATAGTTTTTCTCACCCCTGCATGTGCTTTTAATTCAGAGCTTCTGTGCAAAGGGAGGACACGACTCCGGACACTTGATGATGAAGTTCTTTTACAATATGCCCAGGAAAATGCCAGCACAGCAAAAGTTTCGAGACGCTCCCTCAGCCAATAGCATGAGCAAGTGTGTCCAAACTTATGACCAAGCCAGCCCACCTGTCCTTGTTCAATACCTGCTGTGTTGTGGTGCGGGAAGAAAACGTGCGCGGAACCTCCAAGCGGTCATCCCCCGGCGATGACGTAATGCACCTAACAGACGTGCACTCCAATTGCCGCCCGGATCCTTTTCAGCAGGCGGGCGCTGTGCTGCTTGCGGACTTACGGTAAGCGCGGACCCGCAGCGTCCACGGACAGAATCAGGTGATCCGAGCCGAGCTACGGAGCCATCCATCCAGCAAGCCAAGGCTGAGCGGGGAGGACATGCACGATGTCATGTAGCAAATGTCGGAGCGCCATCGGTCCACATTTCCGCCTCGAATCGGGACCGTCCTCGCAGCGCCGGAGCGGCCGGGCGACGGTGACACGTTAGGGCCGCCCTTGGCGCAGCAGCGATCCTTTTTGGCTTTTCCTTTACGACCGATCTCATCCTCTTCTTTCAACATGGGTCTGTGCTACAGTCTGCGCCCCCGGCTCTTCGGGGACCTGAGCGGGTCCATCTCCAACGCGACCTCGGACTCGGAGCAGCCTCCGGACGCCGCCGCCGCCGCCGCCGCGCCGACCCGCACCCAGGGAGCTCGCACCGAAGACGGCGGCGGATACGGGGAGGCTTCGTCGATGCGCGGGGGCCCAGTGCGCCCCACCGGGGACCCCGGCCGGCTCTCGGCGGCAGGGGATCACCGGCGCGGGGACGCCACCGGCTCGGACGGCGCGCTCATCCAGAACGGAGGTGGCGGAGGGAGCGGCAAGGCGGCGGCCAAGGAGCGCGGCCGTCGCCTGCAGCTGCCGCACAAGAGCAGCAGCAGCCAGAAGCAGAAGAACTGGGACAAGCTGCTGGTGGAGGAGAAGGAGGCCGAGAAAGAGGCGAGGAAAGTCAGCAAGAACATTGACAGGGCCCTCAAGGAGCTCAAGAGGGAATACAAACAGACCCACCGGCTGCTGCTGCTGGGTATGTCATTTTTCTGTTGTCCGCCTTTCTACTTGGTGCTGGTGGGATGCTCTCACACCCAATCACTGGGAGGCCATGTGTCCCTTCTGTCGTGAAGATGGACAGACATTGGCCTGGCTTCTTCTGGGGGGACGAAGCCAAGGACTTCTCTCTTTCTGCTATTATTAGTCTGGCTCTTTACCTCACCAAAATCAGATATTCTCCTTATGAGCTGTTCCAAACAAATTCCTCCCTAAACTAATCAAATCTCTCCTGTCTTATTGACAGGAGAGATTTGGTGGGGGGTTGGGGGGGGGACACTAATCAAAGCAGCTGTATTTTTGGGACAGCTTTGCCTTGTTTTTACTGCAAAAAGAAAGGCCGGCCAAAGATTGTCTATACACGTTTTTAGGAAACACATGAAAGTCCCGGTAACTGTCAGGAGGACTTATTTACTTAGACATTAGCTGAGCGATTACAGTCTGTGTGAAACATTGAGAGTGCATCCACCAGCGAGCACCTCTGAGGGGTAGGAAGTGTTGATGACCATGCAACTGTAGGGAAAAGATTGTGCTACATAATGGCAGTGAAGTAGTGTGCGTCTCCGTTCTGACTGCCAAGAACAGTATGGTGGCGGCCCTAATCGTTCAGCAGCTGTGAGCCTCCGTCATGTGACTAAAGAGCAGCAATAGAAGATCCAGTTTGACCCCAGTCGTACTGGGGTCATGGACGTGGGACGCAACGAACGGACAAACACGGAGAAGGACTGCGGCAGACAAATGATCCAGCTCCGATCATCTCATTGCCTCAGGCGTCTGACATGCAATGCGGGATGGAGACTGTGACTTGCCAACACTCCACGTACACTTTCCTCGGAACGCGCGCACGTCAACTAAACTACCGGTCCGCTACTTGCGGCATGGGTAAACATACGTGTGCAGAACTTGAACCATACGCAGTGGTGCAAAAGTATTTGCCCCCTTCCTGATTTGCCTTTGTCACACTGAAATGTTTCAGGTCATCCAACTAATTCAAAAATCAGTCAATGAGAACGGAGCTGAACCCAAAATGCAGTTCATTCATTTTCTATGCCGCTTATCCTCATTAGGGTCGCGGGGATGCTGGAGCCTATCCCAGCAGACTTTGGGCGGGCGGCGGGGTACACCCTGGACTGGTTGCCAGCCAATCGCAGGGCACATATAGACAAACATTCACACTCTAATGGACAATTTAGAGCGGCCAATGAAGTTAACATGCATGTTTTTGGAATGTGGGAGGAATCCGGAGTACCCGGAGAAAACCCACACACGCACGGGGAGAACATGCAAACTCCACACAGAGACGCCCAACGGAGATTTGAACCCAGGTCTTCCAGATCTCCTGACTGTGTGGCCAATGTGCTACCCACTCAGCCACCGTGCGGACCCTAAAATGCACTTTTTACATCAAACTTTTGAATAAAGAGAGAAAAAAATGGAAACATACATGGCCCTGCGTGGGGAAAAATGATTTCCTAGCCACACCTGTTCTCCATCCAGAAGTCTCTCTTATGCGAGCTGCCTGACAAAGTGAAAAGACAAACCAAAAGTGAGATAGGGTGGTGGTAGTGTGGTGGTCTGGGGCTGTTTTGCTGCTCCAGCACCTGGAAGGCTTGCTGTGATAAACCGAACCATGAATTGTGCTGTCCGCCAAAAAATCCAGAAGAATGTCCGACCATCTGTTCGTGACCTCAACTTGGGTTCTGCAGCAGGACAATGATCCAGAACCCACCAGCAAAGCAAAACTAAGACTTTGTAATGGCCTAGTCAAAGTCTTGACATTGTTCCTATTAAGATGTTGTGGCATGACCTCAAAAAGACAATTCATGCTGGAAAACCCTCCACTGTGGCTGAATTACAACAATTCTGCAAAGATGAGTAGGCCCAAATTCCTCCACAGCGCTGTAGGAGACTCGTTGCATGGATTGCAGTTGTTGCTACTAAGGGTGGCCCAACCAATTTAGGGGTTTAGGGGGCAATTACTTTCCTACACGGGGACATGCAGGTCCGGATTTTTATCCTCCTTTATTAACATGTTTCATTTAAAAACTGCATTTTGTGTTCAGTCGTGTTGTCGTTGGCTAATATTGAAATGTGATGATCTGAAACCAAATTTTAGTGTTGCAAACATGGGAAAAAAAAGTACAATGGGGAAGGGGGCCGCTGTATGTCAAGGCCATGCGTGTTCAACGTGAGAGCATGCCTTCAGGTTGACTGAGGCCTTTGAGACCACCAGCCCTACAGGAGGACTCCTGACGCCGGGTGGAGGCCAATCACAATTCCCACTACCGCTGTGCTTCTACTGCTACTACAACTCCTACTATGATCACTACCGTTGCTGCCACTAATACTAAAAATGAAGAATCAACGATACGATAGGCTGTTTGCTCGGGGCCCTAATAACTAAACTCTGAGCAAAATAGAGGCGCTTGTTTTCACCACAACTAAATCAATGACTTCTGCTACTACTAATAGTACTGCTGTAGTTTGAAGTTATCTCTGTTTTGGAAGGCAGACAAGCTGGAGAGGATGGGACTCTATTTAATAGCTCATTAGCAGGAGGCGGCTGTTTTGTTCTTGAGATGTAGTGGAACATACAGTAGTTGTCGTGCCTGCAAGCGGCCAGTGGAACTACCGGCCCGTTGCTGCTGAACTTTGCCTCTGTTGAGGAGTTTTATCATGTGTGAACTTTGCTACTGCACAGCTTCCACTATATGCGAGGACCAACAGGATGTGCACCAAGGGCTTTTGTCACATTTATGGTGCCGGTCATTGCTTTTGGACCAGCGCGGTACAAGGAGAGGGACATTGGACTGTGACCATGCCCTATCTTCCCTGCTTATCATTTATCTGCCCTGTGTCTTAAACACCCCCCACGCTTTTACAGCTGATATTGTTAGACTGATAGTGTTTCATTACGTAACATCACACGATGTTCTCTTCAAGAAGCTGTAAGGCAAAATGGAGAGCTTCCACTGTTTGGAAAAGTTTCACTGGCCATGCAAAAGTTTCATTGGCCAAGGATTTGTACAAACTGTCTTCCTCTCACACAGCAATGGCTTACTGTACAACAATTACCAGTACTGTAAGGTCGGTATTGCAACACTTAAGAAATTGCTCTCACGTCCAACACGCTGGTTGACGCTTGCTTTGATTTGTTTGCCTTTAGAATGAAGGCAAGAATGGGTCAGTACTGGTCCTGCAATAGGGAAGTTCCAGGTTATTGTTTTCTCGTAGGAAATAAGTGGAGTATAAATACTGTGTGACGTTACGCGCCAAATTTTGGAGCAACTAAAACAATTATGGACAAATCTGAAGAATACGTGGTAACACTATTCCCGCTGACCACTAGAGGGTGCTGCGGGACAGTTTTGCGTTGCGACTGTGCTGTTGCTGTGAGAGTGTTGGCCTAAGCGATAACGTGAATGGCAGAAAGCTAGATCCAACTTTACCGACATTTGTTAGGTCATTGTTATGTGTTTTTTTTTTTTAAATCGCAGCTGTACACTGCCGAGAGTCCATTGACTGTCATAGTTGTCGTTTTTTGGAAGCAACGTCTTCTGTTGGGGAAACGAGCGGCGGTCCTGCACCGCCATGATTGTAGTTTTTATTGCAGGAGGGGGCGGTGCTTCGCTCTTCTTACCGGGAAGTGAGGGGCGTTCAAAGACCACCACGACGGAAGATTTTTTTCAGGCCTGCTCAGCGGCGCCCACTGCACGTTGAACTGGGTGACGAGAGGTGTCGGTGGAGCGGTTTTAAACGCAGCAGATGGTAGTAAATCCCGGCACTGGAATTGGTTGCCAGTTTAGGTCGGGGCCGCCGAGCAATAGACCCATCCCCTCTTGTCAGGCAGCGGTTAGGGAGGCGTCCAGGTTTCCACCCCTCCGTGGACTTGTGTAGCGGCGCAGCAGCAGCACAGCTAAGGGACTAAAACAAGGAATGGCACTGTCGCTTTTGAAATAGCCGTGCGGCTGCGGCTCTTTAATATAACGCTTTGGCGTGTGCTTGTTTTCCACCTCCATGGGCCACGGCTACTTCCTGGTGCCACAGCGAGAGGCGGTGCTGAGCTGAGGGAGTGCGGCCGGCGATAGCAGCGTTCGGCTAGGATTCACGGACGCTACAAAGGCCTCTCCTATTTATCGCTACCTCTTGAATATCACATTTCCCGTCTGCCACCCCATCTCCCCGCGGCCGCGTCGCACACCAGCAGGCGGGTTGGATGACGCTCGGCTGCGGCTGAAAGCGGAATCTTAACGGGGAACGGATCCCTCCCTTTCCCGAGCAGGCGCTCAGGCAGATATTTGTTTTTACGCCCGACTCATTCCGCCACAGTTGTCCAAGCCGGGTATTTTGACGTCTTTGCGTTCCTGCTGGCCGAGGAAGGGCGACGGAAGATGGGTTGTTTGGGCAACAGCAAGACTGAAGACCAACGCATCGACGAGAAGGCTCAGCGAGAGGCGAATAAGAAGATCGAGAAACAGTTGCAGAAGGAGAGGCAGGCGTACAAAGCCACACACCGGCTCCTGTTGCTGGGTAAGGGCGGGCTGAGTCGCGAGCCCGGCCGCGGCGCGTGCTAGCAGGTCACGGGCTGGACATGGACGGAAGCCTGCTACTTGCAATTAGCTCCCACGGCAACTGGGCCGCGCTCCCGTTCGACACAACACGTCTCCCCGCCGTCCCCGTGAATGTGCTGCTTACATGTCGCTGTGCTTGTGTGTGTGTGTGTGTGTGTGAAGGTGCCGGAGAGTCCGGGAAAAGCACCATTGTCAAGCAGATGAGGATTCTCCACGTCAACGGCTTCAACGCAGAGTGAGTGTTCGGCGGCTACGTTCACGCCAAGGCTCATTTTCATTCGCTGTCATGTCTCCATCGACCTTCCCAAACGAGCGGAAGGCCACGCGGCGTGGAGGCAGCCAGCCGCGGAGCCTCCCCGGGCACTGCAGCGCCTGTTGGCCGGGGTTACATCCCATGCTAAGCGGCTCCCATCTCGCCCTCCCCTAGCCTCCTCTCTGTCTCTCTCTCTCTCTCTCTCTCTCTCGAGCGCGCGCGTGCATGAGGGATCCGCACAGCGGTCACGCACATGTCAAATTCACTGCTTCCTATTTCAGCAGCGAGGGGTGAAAGGTTTCCATCCAGCGGAGCCTATCGATGATTTGTTTTGCTGCAAGGCCTGCATAGCATTGATCAGACCCGCCACTTGGCTGTTTTCTGGCTCTCTCTTTTTTTTTTTTTTTTTTTTT
>QODF01000211.1:314400-329908 GCA_024372805.1 Oostethus manadensis | reverse complement strand
AATCTCCGTTGGGCATCTCTGTGTGGAGTTTGCATGTTCTCCCCGTGCGTGTGTGGGTTTTCTCCGGGTACTCCGCTTTCCTCCCACATTCCAAAAACATGCATGCTAGCTTCATTGGCCGCTCTAAATTGTCCATTAGAGTGTGAATGTTTGTTTGTCTATATGTGCCCTGCGATCGACTGGCGACCAGTCCAGGGTGTACCCCGCCGCTCGCCCAAAGTCAGCTGGGATAGGCTCCAGCGTCCCCGCGACCCTGATGAGGATAAGCAGCATGGAAAATGAATGAATATTTTATATAGAACACTAAATAGAATAATTAAGTGAAACAGTAAAAAAAAACTACTGCCCTCGTTTATGGCAGTTAATTGGTTCCAGACCTGACTATAATAATATTTAATATTAATAAATGAAATATTTGTGTAGTTACAGCATCAAAACAGGTTTATGACTTTCTAAATGCATTTTTAACCATTATTAGAGGCCTGTAGACAGGAAACAACTCCCAAATATCTCCTATTATTCTTTACACCACATAGCTAATGCCCAGTCTACAAGATCACTGCAGGGACACCAGACGGCCGTAGCTTTAAGCATACTAGCGAGCGAAAGGCTTAGCCTCCAATTTATTTATTCTAAACTTCAGGTTTTTCAAAAAAGTGTGGAAGAAGGACACAGTAAGAGGCCAAAAACCTATTACTAACAGAATGGGATATAACTTTTTTTTTCCCCCCACTTAATCATGTCTCAGTACTAATGGCTAGTGACCTGAGTACTACATATAACTTGTCTTTCAAAATTTCGTGACTAATAACAGGCTATGGTCAACCACAAAACAGCCATCATTTAGGAATTCATTCAGGGAAGGAAGGAGGAAACAGACGCTTGAGTCGACTCTTCCAGCCAATGCACGAGCAACCTTTCCATCTCAGTAATACCACTATACTGCCTGGTTGTTAAAACGGGTAGATGAAAACATGGTATTTCTCGTTTAAAGAATAGCTGCATAGCGTGAACAGGTCATCCATAAGTCTATCAGACTGTGAGCTATGCCGTGGCTACCGTGGATGATGAAAAAAGTAATACGGAAGTCGCAGGATTGTAAGTGCTTTACGTACGCTATAAACCTTGCAATCCAACCTGCCTCAGTGTTCTCATTGTCAGGGAGTGACATTGAGTTACATAAGATTTGTCAGATCAGCACATGAAGATGTTTTGACTTGGCTGCACTCTTGATCACTTAGTGGTTTTGTTTACACTTGTTACAAGTAGCTTTCCCATGAGTGCCAACCTTGCAAGCACCGATGGTCACCAGTGGAAGTTAGTAATTAATGCTCCAAGTTAGTAGCATATATCGGTCATGAGAGATCGGGAGAGCTAAGTGTGTGTCTACCTTCATTAATGTTGGTACCGGGGCAACCAACTACACTTCATAACATACCTCATACAGTATATGTAGTAGACATACGTGTTCACAGTTTAGCCACTTCGTAATTAAATACAAGTGCTCAACAGAGGTGAAGCATCAGCCGCGCAGGAGTGTAGCTCCACCTCTGATTGTGCGGAAGTATTATCGCGCAGGTCTGAATGCTGCATAAACCCCTCCCCAATGCAACCCAACCCCTGACCAGCGACAGAGCCAAGACACACTTTTCTGTTACGTTGCAACATCTTGTCTTCCGGATGAAACATGCACGAGTGTCCAAAGTGTGGCCCGAGGGCCATCAGTGGAATGTGGCTCATTGAAAAAGTTAACAAAAACACAGCAAAAGTGGTAAAATGGAGCAGAAAGGCATCATGTAGCTGTAATGTTTAGTTATGACAACAAAACTGAACACAAATGCAGCTTTTAAATTGAACTTTTTATTATTAATGGGGAAAAAATAAAACCGACATGGCCCTGTGTGAAAAAGGCATCGCCCCCTAAACCTAATAAATGGTTGGGCCACCCTTTTGCAGCAACAACTGCAATCAAGTGTTTGCGGTAACTTGCGTTGAGTCACTTAGTCGTGGGCATTCAGCCACACTAGAGGGTTTTCCTGCATTAACGGCCTTTTTAAGGTCATGCCACAGCATCTCAATAGGATTCAGGTCAGGACTTTGACTAGGCCATTACAAAGTCTTATTTTTGTTTTCTTCAGCCATTCAGAGGTGGACTTGCCAACGTGTCCTGGATCATTGTCCTGCCGCAGAACCTAAGTTGGTATTAGCTTGAGGTCACGAACAGATGGCCGGAAATTCTTCAGGATTTTTTGGTTGACAGCAAAATTCATGGTTTCATTTAAGCAAGTCTTCCAGTTCCTGAAGCAGCAAAACAGCCCGAGACCACCACACTACCACCACCACATTTTAGTGTTGGGATGATGCTGTTTTTCGGAAATGCTGCGTTACTTTTACGCGAAATGTAATGGGACACACACCCTCCAAAAAGTTGAACTTTTGTTTTGTCAGACTACAGAGTATTTCCTCAAAAACCTTGGGGATTATCAAGATGTTTTTCTGGCAAAAATTAGATAAGCCTAAATGTTGGGTTTTTTTTTTTCAGCAGTGGTTTTCCTCTTTAAACTTCGAATCTAGATGCACCAGTTACGATGCGATAAAAAAAACCCTATACATTTAAGAAACAACATTATAAAAACAGAACGGTTGGATACGTTTTGTTGCGGTATGCAAACGATGGGATTTGATTCTACAGTTAATGTTTGTTAATGTAGATATTACCGTAGTGTTACATTCTAAAACGAAGAGGCCAAGTATATGAAAGTGGTGTTTTTACAGTATTTTCTAGTGTGTAAAAGCACATCATATTCCCAAGCACGCTGTAAGGCCCTGGCGAAAATAAAGAATAAAACACAATAACATGTCGGATGTATTTGTTTAGACATTGACCAATAAAACCTGAATAATGAATTTTTTGCTGATATTTTACATTATATGTAAAATGTATTTTTTTTTTTTACACCCATTCAGTTTTGATTTATTTGGAACTAACGAAACTCCTTTGCAAACAAACCATGTTGGGTAGTATACTGTGTGCAATGGCAAACATCAATCTATTAATTTATATCAAATTTAACAATGAAAAACCACAAGTCAGTCCAATTACTAAAACAAAATAAAAACTGCAAATCCCCTTAAATAATGGCACGTGTCTTCCAACCACAGAAAAGTAAGTAGAAGTATTTGTCACATGAGTGCAATGATAATGCTGTTTTAGCTTGAAAAGTAAACCGTGCCATATGGAGTGTGTTCAACACTCCAGGCGCAACTTTTCAAAGTAATCAATTTACAAAGCAGAAAAGTTACCGTACTCGCCTCTGTTGGTTTGGTTGCTCAGGTTTTGCACCCTTCTTAATCCAAAGACGTTCCAAACTTCGTTCTTTATACGCTGGCTAACTTGGCGCGAGTTAGTGCTGCACTGGTTCTGGCACCCTTTGCTCCAACAGGGCGTCTCAGAGAGCGTGTCAGCCCACAATGCATCTTCCTCGGCCACGGCAGGTGACTCACCCAGCTATCCATCTTGGCTTCGCTCGCTCTATCCTTGCTTATATTTATAGGACTCTATCATAGGTTTTCTTCTCTTGCGATATCCGGTGCATTTCTTCACAATTGATGAATCTAAAAAAAAAAATTTTTTTGTATTTTTTGAGAGTAGTCTCGGCCGCACGGTGGATGAGTGGTTAGCACATTGGCCACACAGTCAGGAGATCTGGAAGACCTGGGTTCAAATCTCCGTCGGGCATCTCTGTGTGGAGTTTGCATGTTCTCCCCGTGCGTGCGTGGGTTTTCTCCGGGTACTCCGCTTTCCTCCCACATTCCAAAAACATGCATGTTAGCTTCATTGGCCGCTCTAAATTGTCCATTAGAGTGTGAATGTTTGTCTATATGTGCCCTGCGATTGGCTGGGGACCAGTCCAGGGTGTACCCCGCCGCTCGCCCAAAGCCAGCTGGGATAGGCTCCAGCATCCCCGTGACTCTGAGGATAAGCGGTATAGAAAATGAATGAATGAAAGAGAGTAGTCTTTCAGTGAATCTGAATCGTCATATTCTCAAACCGGATAGCCGGTCGAATCGGTTTATTGTTAACATCCCCGTGGTGGAGTCATGAACACCTACATTAACTGAGCCAAGTGAGGTCTGCAGTTCGGTGGATGTTGTCTTGGGGTCTTTTGAGACCTCTTAGATGAGTTATTGCTGGCCTCTTGGTGTTTTTGGCTGGCCAGCCACTCCTGGGAAGGTTCACCATTCTTCCGCGTTTGTGCCATTTGTGGATAATGGCTCTCTGTGTTTCGCTGGAGTCCCAATGCTTCAGAAATGGCTTTATTGTATAACCTTTTCCAGGCTGATCCATCTCAATTAAGAAGGCAAACCTTTTTCACAGCACTCTGTACTACTTGACACTTCTGTATAATGTAAAAGTCCATTTTTTTAAAGCGGCTAATTAGTGTAGTGTAGTTCAGGTTCTCAAACATTGCACGGTCGCGTACCCCTCCAGGTGTATGACCTCATGCTTTGTACCCCCTACTCTTGCACACTTCAAAAACAAAACCCTTTTTATCTTAATTAGCTTGAAATATTGATCAAAATTAATCGGTTAATTCTATATTACAATTTGGTGGAAAATTTGTATTCGCTTTTGTCCTTTACCTCGCTGCCTATATGACCGTAGGTGAAGGTAGGAACGTAGCTCGACCGGTAAACAGAGCTTTGCCGTTTGGCTCAGCTCCATCTTCACCGCGACGGACCGATGCAGAGTTCCGCCCAATCACGCCACCCATGTCTCACTGTCGCTGCCCACACGAGCATGGAGTCCCCCAGCAGAACAAGCGAATCCCCCAATGGAGCACTCTCCAGTACTCCCTCTAGGGACTCCAAAAGTTATTATGAACTGCTTTATTCTGAACTCGTTCCCCTACCCAAAGGCGGAGGCAAACTACCCTTTCCTTCACCGGGGTAAACTCCCAATGTACAGGCCACGAGCCAGGGCACAAAAGAATTGCCACCCCTGCTCGTTGCGTTTCACTGCCGGCAATGCCAGAATGTAATAAAATCCAGCCCCTCTCGAGAGGACTGGTACCAGAGCCCTTGCTGTGCGTCAAGGTGAGTCCAACTATATCTAGCCGGAACATCTCCACCTTGCGCACCATCTCAGGCTTCCTCCCCACCAGAGAGTTGACATTCCCTGTGCCAATAACTAACTTCTGCAGCCGAGGATCGCACCGCCAAGGTCCTGACCTCTTTGGCCCCTCCCATGAGTTGAACCTTTCACTCAAGTCTCCGATGATGCCTTTGGGCCAAGTCACTGCCGTGCCCAATCGCGTGCCAATTTGTGGTTACTTTTTTACACTCAGACGCTCTCCTCACTGTGAACCTTTGCTCCAGCTGCCTTTGCGAGTGCCCCCCCATACCCTCATGTCTGGCTCCCAACTGCCCTGATGTTAAGCCTGTGTGCTGTACGTCACACTTTCATAACGCTGACCTCTCTTGTCTTCCCATGCAGAGAAAAGAAACAGAAAATCCAGGACATTCGGAAAAACGTGAAGGATGCCATAGTGGTGAGTTGATCGTGAAAGCTGTACCAGTTCAATGATGCTTCTTTCTATATGCGCTCCCAGTTGGACAGCAGCTCTCTTCAGCCTGATGAAAGCATGGTTTGTCTCTTTCTGTCATCTTCTCAGACAATAGTCTCAGCGATGAGCACTTTAATACCCCCTGTCCCGCTAGCCAACCCAGAGGACCAATTCAGAATCGAGTACATCAAGAGCATAGCACCTCTCTCCGACTTTGACTATTCCCAGGTAAGATGCTGGCTACGTTTTTGCCTGTGTATGTTTTCAGCTTGGGCCTTCACAGGTAAAACCAACAGGTTGTTGGTTCAGATGTCTTATGAAGTTTCAGTCGCATCGCTTCTGTGTGTGTGAAAGGCGCAAGGTCACGTTTCTGAAACGTAGCTCGTGCTTGACACCGACAGATGAAAACTTGCAAAGCTGAGAATGGTCATCTGGTGGTTCCAACGTTGTCTGCATTGTGAGCATAGGAAATGTTACCTGCTTGCCATCCTTTGAAGGAATTCTCCATCGGCTGCACTTAATGAGCAGTGATCTTGTTGGTGACTAAGAGTTTTTGAAGCTGTGGCGTTGGGCTGCATGGAACTGCTGCCGCTGTATTGGGCCGCTGCTACGTCTGCAAATTTTTTAAAATGAGAAATAGATTTTTTTTTTAAATGAAATATTAACATATTTAACTTTTTTTTTTAACAACCCCCCGATTATGAGCCAAGAACATTGTAAAACTGTTAAGTTACTGAGAGCACTTGAAGTAAGAGTCTCAAACGTGAAGCCTTCTTTTGTTAGCTGACCTATTTAGTACCATGTGACTAGTACAAAAGTACGTTTTGTACATATGACGCAACCTTAAATTAAATCTGATGCATGTTTGAGTAATATGAATACATGGAAAATGAATCTGTCCTGTTTAAACAGTAGAAATTAATAGTTCAGGGTTATGATAGCACGCGCTTATTCAACTTGCAGCACTATTAGGCTTGTCAAGATAATGAAATGGTTAAAAAAAAAACATTCAATATTATGCCAGCCTTGGTAAATTTACATGTGCGTGCATGCGTGTCTGATTTCCTCGTCTGAGGTGTCTCTCTTCACCACACGGGCTGGATGACAAGAGGGTTCACTCCGTTTGTGTCTGTGTGCGTTGGTGCTACAGTGAAATGAACGGAGAGAGTGAGTCCTTTCCAGTATTCAGCCTTTTTTTCCCAGTACGTGGAGGCGGGGCTACTAGTGGCTAGCTGCTCTGCAAGTCGCTTGCAACCAAATACGCTAACACGAATGAAGGCACAAAAGCAATGGTTTCTAAAGCAAATGCCACAGCCCAGTGCGGGAATATTTTGGTTTTAAACAGAATGAACAAGGCAAAGTATGTCGCTTTAGTTCGGAAGAAGTGGCGAGGAAGACAAGGAATAAGACGGGTGAGGTGGAGCTCTATTTTTAAAAAATAGTCTTTGGTTATGATTGTGATTTTAATATAGAGTGAGTGTAATTTTTGTTAAAATGTTAAGTTTTTTTGTTTGTTTAATTTGTGTCATAGGTCTTGACATTCCAGTTGCAATGTTAAATACTCTGCTTTTGACACTATGTACTGTCATTATTTTGTCATCTAATCAAACATTGTCTCTAAAGTTGTCAATATTAATTACCAATATTTTTTCAAGCAATATAGCGCTACTTTAGGCGAATGCTACTTTGACAAAAAGAAAGTATAGGTTATCTATTTGTGTTTTATGTGACTTTCAGCATTTAAATCGCAACTTATTTACCCAAAATTTGGAATTGTTTTCAAGTAAAGAAAAATAAATAAAAATAAGGTGTGGCAGCTTTTATTTTGTAGTAGCACACCACCACTATCAACTACATGTAGCGGAAACCCTGAAACAGCACTGCCTTTCACTGGCCATGGTAAATGTATTTGTTTCTGTTTTTCCGTTTTGGAAGCAGAAAAACCATCCTGCTCTCTTGGTCTGTGGTGTTGCAAAAGCTCCAACTAGCTGACCCATTTGCATCTTGACAGCCACCTTTGCGAGGCGTTGCTCACTTCAATTGCACACTTGCACTGCTTCAATCCAGAATCACATGGGGCCTCCCCAACGCAAAGAGGAAGAATATAAATCGTCCCACCTCAATTATTGTAACAGTTTTTGGAGGACATGCCTTACACATGGCCTTGATTGTCTGCACATCACCTCGGACATACGCAACCCCCCCTCTAATCTACCGATGTTGACAATGGCCTCTCACAACTCCCGAGTCACGGCTGCCCTCGCCTCCGTGTTTAGCTCCACGTTGGTTCGTTCTCTTTGCTTTTCCCGCAACTTGCAGACGGAAACAGAGCAAGGAAAGGTAGACTCTGATTGGCCGTTGTCGCAGACGTTTCCGTCATGTTTGATTGAGTAAATAAGATACCAGCTGATCACCGTCATCCACCTGAACTTTTATCACGTTCACTGATGTCATTGACATAATCGGCCAGCCCTACATGGGGCAATGTTTGTCTTTTCGCTCTACCATAAACACATCGCAAGTCTCGAGCTGATATTAGTTGTTAATGTTGACAATTTTAATGGAACTGAAAGTTTTTACCAGCTAAAGTAAACATAATGCTGGATTTTTCTAGAGCTTATTTCATTAAATACTCTCAGGAAGAATAAAAGGTCCGCTTCACTGAGATATTAGAGAAAACTAGTCAAATCCTTGGTGGTGGTGACTTGGTGCAGAGTAATAAAATGAAATTACACTGATGACACGGGGCAAACGTCACATATCCCTGGTGAAACTTGCAGGGGTCGGTACAGGGCCGTGTGCTTCGCTCTATCTCCAGGACCTTGTGTACACACGCGTACAAAAGGTGCTTTTCTTCTGGTAACTCAGAACTCGTAGGCCCTGTTGAGTTTTCTTCTTCATCTGGATGAGTGGCAACCAGCTTTGAAGCGCAATACCGCATACCATGTTGGAGCGTGACCCAGGGTTAGGGCACCCGGATCAGCTCGATCGGGTGGCGGCAGCCGATCTTATCCGATTTTGACAATACGGCAGACCGTTGTCCGATCCTGAAGATCAGATGGGGACATCCCTTAATGATACTTTGCATTTACAACTTTGACAACAATTCAAAACCAGAGCAACGTTAAGTCATTCTGGCATGTGTACAATTCGCCGTTGTTCAGTTGGATTTTGAGCTGCCTCCTCGTGTACATAAAGTAGTTTTAATGGTCATATTCTTCTTATCCGTTCAGCTTATTCCTGCTTATCCCTTCAGGGGTCGCCACAGCGAACCAATTTTTTCTGTTTGATTCATCATTTTTAATTTAAAAAAAAGTATTATTATAAGTAACAATACTCGATTAGTGCAGTTTTTTGTTGGCTATTTCACCCACCTCTGACTAGATAACTACTGTAATGTTGACATATTTTATATTAGAATACATTTGTGTTTCAGGTGCACTGATTTATTTTTGTAAAAATGTAAATTATGTTTAATTAAAGGGGTGTTCTTTAAACACATTTGCCCATTGTGTTGGATATGTTCTTATTTGATATATAAATAAGGCGACTCCACTAATTGTTTATGTTCTGGTAATGTAAGATTGTTCTTCTTCCTGTTTCTTTCCCACTATGGATGTGTAAACTGTGTGTAAGTTGTTGAATTATTAACGTTATATGTTTGGATGAGAGTATTTCTTACCTAAAAATAATAAATTAAAATAAATGAATAAATGCATTTTGTACTGGGATAGTCTTTTCCACAACGTCGGCAAGTGATGCTCTCAGAACGTTTCGCGTTGCTTTTTGTTATAATGGCCAAATCATGCAGTCTATGAGCCAAATACCATCAAAGGTAATTGTTAAGTCGTACCTGTGGGTGGTTGTTCTCTGGGTTTTGCTTTGGGCACTCAAACGAGTCGTGCACTTTACACACGCAGCACAGGAATGAGACTGTTGCCGCAACCGACATTGACCTACAGCTCAGCGTTGGATGCGGCGCTTGTGTATACAGCATGTCTACGGTTTTGCTTGCGTGCTTCCGCCCTTTGCAGTACACGAGGTTGTTCTCAAACTCTCGCCAAGA
This sequence comes from Oostethus manadensis, assembly GCA_024372805.1. Taxonomy (NCBI): domain Eukaryota; kingdom Metazoa; phylum Chordata; class Actinopteri; order Syngnathiformes; family Syngnathidae; genus Oostethus; species Oostethus manadensis. Next base: position 320,275 of record QODF01000211.1, on the reverse strand, counting down.
GAAGAGTTTGGTCCAATCTCATTTCAACGGTAATACTACTGCTAACGCTCTCTCTTCTGGCTCGACACTGCCAATGATCAGAAATGTAAAAAGGTATGGAACTAATTCTACTTCGTTTCACATTCCACATTCACTTGCCCTTTTCCTCTGCCTCCTTGATTCCATTTATGATACGACTCCGTTTTCATTTGTCAGCGGACACAATGTCAGTGAACTTTCCCACGCTACAGTCATCTCAGACACTCGCACAAGAGTTCTGTGTTTTGCAGGTTGTCTATGTGGAAAAAGAAAGAAGTTGTCAGAGGCCTGTCGTTGTAATATAATAGGGATGCGTGAAAACTTTCCTCTAGTTTGATTTGTTTGACTTCATTTTAGGACTAAAATGGGAATAAGGGGTTGAAATCCGTACTCACGCGCATGCTCCATTTTTTTTTCTTAAGTTACATTAAGTACATTACATTAAGTTAATGATTTTAGGACTTTATTTAGGGCAGCAATGGATGATTGTGCTCTTACATGACAAATAAACGTTCTTGGTGTGTCCTGGGCTTCATGTAAGTGAGCGCTGATTGGAAAGATAGTACACGGTGCAGAACACATGATCAGGCATCCCGGAAGTGACCGTCTCTTGCCGTGGGACGTAACGGCGAACATTGATGTTCTGAACTGTGGTGTTCGCTGCGAATGTGATGTTGGATAAGGAAAAAGACAGCAAAGGTCCACATTCCATAACAGCTGGTTGTGAAGTAGATCATATAAATGACCTTACCTTTTCAGTGATTAGCGTTGCCTTTTCACGCTCTCTTGATATTTGACTTCCCCCAAAAATCCAGTTTCTTGCATGGGCGTAGAAGCCTTTTTGCCGGTGGCCTTGCAAACCGCTTCATACTCAGTTTTAGGTTTGGTCGTCAGATGAAAGGATAAGTAAATTGTGGTTGCCACCCTTTGAAATTGTCATTTTGCAGACATAGTAATAGGGTAGGACGATAATTTCTAATCTGTATATAAAAAAATATCAACAGCTTGGCTTCAGGTGGTCATAGAGGAGTGGTCAAACGGACCTTGAAAAGCAAGCACACGACTAACTAGATAAATAGGGCTATCCCTTGCTATGGAAGGTAAGGCACCAGCGACTCCACCAGCTAGAAAAGCACCAGAGCAAGCTTTGGGTGGGTCAGTATATACGGCGCCGTATGCATTGGTTCTGCATGGTGGATAGCGCTTCCATGTGCATGTTAAAAAGACAGGGAAATGCTACCGGCTCCCCATTTAGGCAACACACCTGTAGACTGGTGAGCATACCAAAACACTCAAATTCTTGCTGAATATCTTGGGGCTCCTACTGTACAATTTGTGAAATAACTTTTTATGATTGATATGGTCAAAAGCTTATGAGGCATCAGTCAAACACATGAAAATGCTGGTATTATGCCTGTTGTACAAATCTAAAATCTCTTTTTAAAGCAAAAATGCACATATCCATCTTCATCATTCATCTTCAGTCATAAATCCACTTACTCACTCAGCTGCCGGGAGAAGCTCCTCCCTCAACTCAGTGGCGATTTCTGGTGGAACTCTTCCTTTGTCCGCCACCGGCTTTGAAACACCGAAGCACATTGACTTTGCGGGTGCGCGACTGGATTTGGACTTGTTTAAGTTTCGTTTGCTATTTATTTTCTTTTCAAGCCGCCGTCGCCATTGCACTGTTCATGTTGTGTTCATGTTTCAGTCTATCCTCTCGGAAAACATAAAAGCAACACAATGTATTTTGTTTTGGTTAGTTGACAATAATTAAAAGTACATTTTCACCCCCCCTTTTAAACCCCGTAAATACCCTAAACCGCTTTGTTTGGAGCATGTTCCCCATGTCCGACGTGTTGAGAATGACTAGATTTGCATTTGGCCCGCCCACAGACTTTGATGGGTGGTTGTGACAGATACAGTTAATTCATGAAGCCGCAATTGTTAAACATTGAAATAATCGTTTTTACATTAAATGAAGTGGTATTTTGATTATTTAATGGCCACATTTAAATTATTATTTGAAGATTTTTGTACTTATTTCAGTTTGTTCCCCTGGCGTATGTAGCTGGCGTACGCTCTTTTTTTTTTGTAGACATGGCAAAAAGGTGATGCACATTTTAAGTGGTGAAGTGAAATCATCTTAGAAATGAGCATGCAATGGAAGCCAATTAAGATTTATCCATCATTGCGTTAAACACGATGCCGTCATTGGCGAAACACATTTGTGTAAAGTGTTGTTATTTTAATGACACAGATAGATGTCATTTAACATTTCTTAGCCCTCATCACGTGCACGTGTAGTATCCGCATGCAAAACTCAATGCGGCGCTTGAACATTTCATCATTTTATTTAATAATAAGCTAAATAAAAGTGTTTGTCTGTGAATTTAGAACAAACAGCAAGTTGGTAATTTTATTTGACGTAAATGATTGGGTGTTCGTTTACAAGACGCAGAGATAACATGTCTTCAGTGGTCCGTTTTTCCCTTTTCTTTGGACAATTGATCCACAAATAGGATAATTAAAAGCAGCATTTGTTTCACCATGGCTTTTATTTGTGTGTATCGGGGCCGTGTGCCTAAAAGTTCCTTTTCCTCCAATGATTGTTGTTTTTGTTGTTTTGAACTGAAACACGACTTTGGTTGTTTATGAAATCATTATAATAAACCTAATATTTTGAGGGAGTCAATGTCATAATTGTGTTAAATATGTATCTGTCTGGAATTACAGCGTTTAATGTTCAACGCAACGTCCCCGTTGAGTCTTTGCATCCACCTTTAAATGAAACAGATGTTTCTAAGCTTACATGAATCGAAAATGTGACGGTGGATGTGCTGTCAATCAATCTTTGTTTGATTTGGGGTGTGTCTTCCAAATATGACACTTTTTCCGGTATTTCCACCTCCCGTTTCGTGAATGTCCGTTTCTTCATCCCCCGTCGTCTTCGCTCCAGCCGTGATTATGGTGCACTCAAGGCTCTTTAAATATTGATGCCTTATTACAGTCGAGTCAATTTGCATTGGCCTTCTACGGTGAAGTGGAGGCGTGGAAAGGGTGTCACTTTAGGCGGAGTTGTGTACGCACACTCCCCCCAATGTGGACTCTACAAACCACAAATTGCGTTAACGTCCTCATACGCCACTTTTTATGGGTCTGTATATTTTTGTCCATACGGTGTACAAAGACTCTTAGTCAGACTTTCATGCGCCTTTTCATAGATGAGGCCCCAGGTCTGTCTTATTCCTTCTTGAATTCACTCCTTTATTTGAGTCACCTGATGGATATTTTCCTTCCTCACAGTTCCAAACTCCAGTGCCACGTAATGCAATTGTGTCATCGTGCAAAAAAAAAAAAAATTAGAGCTCATCAGTTTTACGCGGGAAAATAGTTGAAATTAGGATATGACGTGCTTGAATCTGAAACCTCTTGACCATTTTGACTTTTAAGGTCTTTCTAGCAAATGAGCGTAACGTTGTGCCTGTACGAGTAGACGATAGCCGTTTGTGCAAACACAGTGACCGAATAGGTAAACCGACTGCGGGGCACGTTAACCTCAACCCTGCCCTCTCTGCAGGCTGTGAGAACTCACGGATGCCGTTTAGTGAAAAGTGTCGGAAAGACCTGTAAAACAACAATGAGCGGGGCCCGCCCCCAGTGTTTGTCTTCTCGTGTTTGTCTTGGAGATGGAGTTACAGTGTCGTGTGGCAACTTCACGCTGACCCAGCCCACTGCTCTACTTTGAGTGGGGGGTGCACAGTTACCTTCTCATTTGAGGCCGGATTTACGCTACATCTTGTCAAACGACACATTTCAGGGGTATTTGATTTAATATACAATGTGCCCTGGTTTAAAAGTGTGTCGTGGAAGTGTAGACATCATTTTAGAGAGCGCTGACCTCAATTTAACGTGGCTGATATGAGTGAGTGCCAATGACAGAAGCGATGTCATCCAAATATGCCTATCAATTACAAAAGGCAAGGCAGCAGTCATTGGACTCGTATCTTCCCAAGGGACACAACTGTAGAAGGGAAGCTTTAAAGGGTCCCTGACATGATTACTCAACTTTGCTTAAATATGTTCAATATTGTTTCTAATTATATTGAAACAGATTGGTAAATTTGCCAAAAATTACATTAATTCAAGAACAGCCGTCCTTGAAAATGGCCAAATCGTTTCTGTTTATGCCAAATCGTTGTTTTATGCCAAGTTTGTTTTTGTTTCCAAAAGACAAAGGTTTAGGACAGTGGTTCTCAAATAGAGGGGTGGGCCCCCCAAGGGGGTGCAGAGAAACAGGGAGTACTTTCAATTTGAGTTTAAACCTGCCAATATGTCCAAATGTATCATAGTCAACATGCAATTTGACCCAGAAATACACTTCACAGATCTCCATTTTGTTGCATTTTCCTGGTTTCAGTTCCAAATCCAGTTTGTACAGATAAATACACATTATTAGTTGTCATAGTATTTCAAATGAGGCGGGCGCGACAACATTTCTGGCCTTTAGGACAGAAAATAACTTAGAACCACTGGTTTAGGACTACAGTGAAAGCGAGACAAACCTCGCGTTGTATTCTTTAGAATTGTTATGGAGACTGCTCTAAAGAAACCCCTTTACAAGAAGCATTTGGCTGGAAAGTACAGTACACATTCTGGATGCTATTCCTGATGCTACGCTACACAGGAATGGGCAAGACAAACCACGTCAAAGTTGCCACAGAACAGTAAGTCAGGTCTTATTTACACATTGTATTCTATAGACTATGCCACCATAGCGACAAGCAGTCAAATCAGTATGCATGCTCTAAAGAGTTTTCATAGTGATATGTTGGCAGTGGCAGGTGGGAGCAGTGGCTGCCGCTGCAACGGCGACTAAATATGACATCGATTAGGCTCTAAAGACCCTACGCTCATTAAGAAGCTGATTTCAAGCAATAATTGAATTATAATCAACTCCAAGGTAATTTACACTTACCATTCTGTGCTCTAACATGGAAGAAGTGAAAAGGAAAATTGTCCAAGGGGCTTGGAAAGTCGGGGCAGAGATGCAGACAGGTGTGCAGAAGAGGCAGACAGTCAGATGGTAAGGATCATAACAAACGTAGTTGCAGCTAAGCATAATGTAGCGACGTTCCAGGTCCTTAATCAAGTGTTTAAATGCAGCTTTACTCACCAGCGATGGGCTGGTCATCACACAACATTGGTCATTTGTTATAGCTCATGACTTTTCGTCGTCCTTCGGGTCTCCTCCGTGGGATGCTGCTTCATAAGCATGATGAGGTTGGTCATATTAATCTTCCCTGTTTCAGTGCCGCCACGGGAAACTCGTGGATAACAAATTTTGCACTCAGTTGCAACGTCTTTTTACTGCTTCACAGCTGACGTCATTTCTGCTCCTTGCTACTTTGTAAATACTGCTGTTATGATCACATGGGCTCCCATGCATGCTGGGGCCAGAATTGACCGCTTGCATTGGAGTGCCAGCTCTCACCAGGAAGTCATTGGCTATGTTCACACTGCAGGTCACTTCCGATTTCTTTGCTCATATGCGACCTGTATCTGATTTTGTTTTCATCTCCGTGTGAACGGCACAATTCAGATTCAAATGCAACTCTGGTTTCATTTGAATGTGGATATGAATTGGATATGTTTGTGGAGCTACTGCAGTATAAACACTCAAGTCGTATATCTGACACATACAGTGTTTTTTTTATTCTTTTGCATGTTTGTCACACAAAATGTTTCTGATCATCAAACACATTTTAATATTAGTCAGAGATAACACAAGTAAACACAAAATGCAGTTTTTAAATGAATGTTTTTATTATTTAGGGAGAAAAAAATCCAAACCCAC
>QODF01000211.1:284969-314023 GCA_024372805.1 Oostethus manadensis | reverse complement strand
ATTTTTTGCTAGACAGTAGAATTCATGCTTCCATCTATCCCAGCAAGCCTTCCAGGTCCTGAAGCAGCAAAACAAGCCCAGACCATCACACTACCACCACCATATTTGACTGTTGCTATGAAATGCTGTGTTACTTTTACGCCAGATGGAACGGGACACGCACCTTCCAAAAGGTTCTACTTTTGTCTCGTCAGTCCACAAGATCTTTTCCCAAATGTCTTGGCAGTCATCATTTTGTGTTCAATTATGTTATCTTTGACTAATAGCAGAAACACTTACGTGTGATAAACGTGCAAAAGAATAAAAAGTCAGGAAGGGGGCAAATTGTTTTTCACACCACTGTAAGCCATGGAAAGGCGTTTTTTGCTGAACTTATCGAGACTTTAAAGGTTCTCGCTCATGTATGGCAATCATAAAAATGCGTGGTTTATCGTGCAAAACTTGGATAAAGGTACTCACCTATGTAGGCAAAAGTTCTTTTCATCCAAAAAGGATCTTTGTTAGGGTGTTAGTGAAGCAGCTCTCGGCAATGTCCACCACTCCACCCACTCGCACCTTGGAACAGACGCGGCAACAAGTTGTCTACAAACGTCCGTACCAAAATTCTTTCCATATTTGTTCTTAATCTTCTACACAGAATCATTTGGTTGACAAAGGTTTGACTGCCGTTGCTTAAAATCCCTGAAATTGCCACAAACGCTCTAAGGAGAGCATGCTTGTAATGTGCGGATGGATATTGAAATGTCTGTGTACCATACCAGCTCTTCATGCGCTAAAGTTAATTCCATGCATAACCATTTGTTATGTCAGGTATATAATTTTTTACCTTATATTTTCTGATGTTGTATATCAGCTTGGCTGTATTGTAAATCACCCCAATACCTCAATACCCTTCACAGTTTATTATAAATCAATAAATGACTGTGATTTCTTGTATTTAAATTGACCAGATCCATTAGATGAATTTGCACATATTATCGAATTGGTATTGCCGATATCCGCCGGAATTTTACTCGGTATCGAAACAGAAACAAAATCAATGGTGTCACACATCACCGGATCACACACCGCAGCAGTCTTTACTTCTGTAAACACAGAAATGTGGTGCTTCTGCGTATGTACGTCACGTTCCAGATGCTTTGCTTTCACGTAACAAGTCACCTTTGCTTGGTAATGTGAACGACGTCATAAAAAATTGGGTTTTAAACAAAAACTCCAAATTAGGAATGCCACCCTGCAGTGTGAACGTAGCCGTTGTCTCCCAGCTTCTTTGCTCCTTGAGGACAACATCAGTGGTTGACTCTAGTTTTTGTGCTAACCCACTTAGACCACCAAGTCCCTGGTTTTTAAAACTGGTGAATGGCTGCAAAATTAGCCAGTATGGGTTCAAAGAAATTAACAAGTGTCAGCATTTAAACAAAGAAGGTGAGAAGCAATTGCATTCAAGTGGTAACAAAACACGAGTCTTCAAGTTCCCTTTGTATATATATTTCACATTTGTCTAAAAACTGGAATGGTTCTCTATAAAAAGTGTTAATATTTGTGTGTGGAAGGCCAGTCATGAATAAAATAGGACACCCATGTTGTAACTGTGCCCATATGGCTAAAATTATTTCGTATGGCTCTTTTCATTCCAGTAAATAATGTTTTTCCGTAATATTCCGACTTTGGGGTTATTTTGGCCTGGTTGAATTTTGCTCAAAGCTCGACAAACTATTAATAACTTCACCCAAAGGAATTCTGGTGTCCGGAACATGCTAGCCAGATCCCTCTTGCTCTTGAACTTAGTTTTAGACGCTCAAGATTTGAGGCCAGTTTTCCCTCCTGTGTCAGCCTGACCCCAAGACCCCCCCCCCACGGTGTATGATCCTGTTGTTTCCTTTGTACACACCATCAGTGACGGGGCTAAAACCTCGCCAGTGTCTTGGACGGTGACATGTGCTCATTGGGACGTGTTGAAACGAAAAAGTGTCCTGGTGTCTTTCAGCGTTAACAGTTGCTCCATAGGCACTGCAGCACACGTTGCATTTTCAAAGGCCTCTGCGGCCGAGAGCCCCGAGGAGCACATGCGGCCTCCACCTACCAACCCCCAACCTACCACAACACTCGCTGCCCTGCTCTGAGCACCCTACACCCCTAGACTTTTCGGTTCCCTCCTTGATTTGGCAAGAGGCAGCCAATGGACAATGTAATCAGCGCAGTTAAATCTTATTCCGAGCGGCTGAAGTTGAGCGCAAGTGGATGCAAATAGAGGAAAGGAAACAAACCCAGCAGAAACACCTTTTCCTATGCAAGTTGCTACGAGTTCTAAATATGATGAGCGATTTGCTTGCAATCTGCGTTCTCACACCAAGCAACGCTAACATGCCAGTGTCGCTGAGCAGAACCACGTGTGGAGAGCAAACCCGGAAGAACTTCTGGGGCAGTTGTCCACCACTTTTGAAGCAGTGTGCATTGGACTGGGCATGAGCCGCCGGATTGATTCCGACGGAATGATAACCCTAGGCAAAAGTTTTACCATTTTACCATTGGGTAGTACAGCTCTAAAATGTGTTATTTTGAAATATGGCCATTTAAAAAGAGATTTTTTTTTTGTTGAACAGTAATTTGTTAAACCATATCATAAAATACGCTCAAATTGGAATGAATATTGAGTATTCCGCTTGTCCTCGACTTCTGTCTCGTTCTGAATCACATCTGTTGCCCTTCGATGCTAACAAGGCAGCTAACGTCATTGCTATCTATGCCACCACGATCAAGGTGCTCGACCGGCAAATGCCTGCTTAGGAAAATGTACAGTGCACTTTTATTCGTATATTATGCCTTTTAAAATGGAGAGCAAAACCAGAGACACGCGGCAGAAAACGGAAGACAACTATCAAAGAATAACCAGAATGGCAAAGGCCCAGCCAATGAGCTCTAAGATGATCAGACAGTCTGGACTTACCTTTAAGTACTGTCACAATTAGATGTCTGTGTGAAGCTAATACATTTACAAGAATCCTCCGCAAAGTCCTTCTGTTAAAAAAAAAAACAAAACAAAAAAAAGGCATGTGCAGAAGAGGTTACAATTTGCCAAAGAACACACCGACTGGCCTAAAGAGAAATATTGGAACATTTCTTTTGTGAACTGTTGAGAGTAAAATTGTTCTTTTTGGGTTCAAAAGCCACAGACAGTTTGTGAGACGACCCCCAAACTCTGAATTCAAGCCACAGTACACAGTGAAGACAGTGAAGCATGGCGGTGCAAGCATCATGATAGGGCCATGTTTCTCCTACTATGGTGTTGGGCCTTTTTATCCCATACCAGGGAGCAGTTTGCAAATGTTAAAATACTTGAAGAGGTCATGTTGCCTTATGCTGAATAGGTCATGCCCCTGAAATGGCTGGTTCTACAAGACAGTCTAATAAACCAGCAAAATCTTGGTTCCAAACCAACAAAATTAATGTTATGGAGTGGCCAGCCTAATCCCCGGACTTAATCCAATCAAGACTTTATCGGGTGACATCAAAAATGCTGTTTCTGAAGCAAAATTGATTCACAGGATTGACAAATCCTAGAAACAAAAAAGTTAGTACAAAATAGTTATGAGCTTGTAAAGTCAACAGCAGACACTGCTATTTTTTGAACACACCCCTTTCAACTAATTGCCCAGTTGCACAGCCTTAAGAGCGTGCATATCATGAATGCTGGGTCTTGTTTTCTGAGAATCTACTGCACCTACTGGTAACTTGTTTGCCATGTGGCAATATATATCTACTAATACAATGATGAATCTGGTTCGTCACTTTGGACTGTTATTTTGAACACTACTGTATAACCAGACTTTGTTCGTGTGTTTTGCCCATCAGAATGCCCCTTTCACACTTTACAAGCTTTTTCCTGCCGTAGTTCTGCATTTCTCTTCAGTATAAATGGTAGAATTGACCTGCAATTTAGTGATTACAGAAGTAGTATCAGACGTGTAACGGAGGTGGCAGGCTGCCTGTGTGAAAAGGGAACAGAGGAAAGCCAAGAGTAGGGTTGTGTGAGAACCACTTCTCCTGTTGTGTTGTGTTGAAAGCAATTGTCTGTTTTGTTTCATTTTACTTTGAGCGGTGTCCTTGACCATCACCATCTAACTTTTTATTTTTCCCTTTTTCTTCCACCTCATATTTGGTCCCAAATGCTGATAATGTGTAGAAATGTATGAAGGCGAGATTTGATGATGTTATTGAGTACTAATGTGCATATTTGTTGGATGCACGACCTCAAGTTAATTCACGTTAGCACAAACATCAAACAGTGACATACTGAACCATCTCTCTAAAAACAATCTCCGAACTCGTACTGGTGGCTCTGTATTCATTTTATGCTTTGTTGTTCCTGGCTTAGTTGTAGCCAATACATAGTTTTATTTTGGTGAGGTGTTTCGGGCATGCCCAGCCGGGTGAAGGCCCCGGGGAAGACCTAGGACACGCTGGAGGGACTATGTCTCACAGCTGGCCTGGGAACGCCTCGGTGTCCTCCCGGTGGAGCTGGAAGAGGTCGCCGGAGACCCGGGAAGTCTGGACTTCCCTACTGAAACTGCTGCCCCGGCGACCAGGACCCGGATAAGCGGAAGAAAATGAAATGCAATGGAATAGTTTTATTTTTATTTACTTTGTACAGTTTAACTGCATAAAAAATGTCTAATTTCAACTGGCCCCCAATGAAAGATGTTCATAATTGTCTGGTTCATGATTCATGTCCATGTCCAGGGTCTGTGCATGTGCACTACAGCAGAAGCGGAACTGACAAATAACGGAATCCCCCGTTAAATGCGGAATCTCCCAGAAATTGACAGTGTGAATGAAACGGTGCCGAGGGGGGTACGTTAGTGTGGGTAATATTTTTTCCCCCCCGCGGACCGCTCATTCATAGCGGCATGTTCTCAAACACTAACCAGCCCTCGCCTGAACCAAACATACTGAGGTGGCAACCGGAAACATCGGCTAAGTTGGCTAAAAAACTCTTAATAATCACCGGGCGCGAACTCGCGTACAGCAATCGCCAGTGTAAGCGCGCTGGGTTAGTTTTAGCAAAGCATGCTAATGTGACTGTATAAGTTTAAGGCTTGATAATGTAACCTAGCCCTTTAGGTTGGCCGATGACATTGTGCAAGTTTTGTGTGCAACAGCCACAGCGTCAAAAGGCTCCCGGATTACTATCTCACATAGCAACAGTCGAAACACATTTTTAACACACTTGCGGCCTTCAAAATAAGTTATAAATAATATTTACAAAAATAGGGGTGTCATAAAAAAATAAAGTAAGGGTGTCAGTAAAAATTGCTTACATTTTGATGGATGCATTTTTCATTTTATTCACTGACACAAAAAACACACAATCTATGGTGACAAAATAAGTGCAAAAAGTAAAAAATTAATAAAAAAAAAATAAAAAAGGTTTATGAAAAAACGAATTTCATAGGGCCCTAGCTACTTTGTAGGTATAATCATTTAGCCATGGCGGTGGTCTGCACTCGGCCTGGTGTCCCTTTCATGCCATCCATCTGCAGTCAACAGTTATAAATGTGAGGGACGCTGGCCGACTGGATCGGCGGTTGTCTTCCCCACTGAGCAAAATCACCAGATCTGCTGAGAGGATGTCTCCCACAGCATGTGATTTATCAGCCTCTGGTTGGGGGCTACGTCGAGCCTCATGCAGAGTGCTAGCGTAGGGCCAGCTCTGAGCGCAAATGGTCATGTGGCGGTTCTGGGCGAGGGGAGGAGACTTGTGGGCGGGAGGCGAGGAGCTATATTGGCTCAAAAGTCCTGGGAAATGTCTCAAAGTCATTGATAAGAGGAGCTCCTCTCATAATGGTCCTCATTGTTCCCGAGCAGGAAGCCCACTGAAGCGCTCAGACTACCTCCACTTTAACAACTTTCTGTATTTGGGCTTTTTTAATGGTTGAAAAGTCACTTTGCAAGTAGGCTTGTCACAATAATTGATTAATGATTAAAAAATAATCATCAGACCATAAAAAAAACAACTCGATAATTTAAAGTGACATATGCATGCACGTGTGTTTTCCTCATCTCTCTTTACCACACAGGCGGGATGACGAGTATGTCTGTGTGCGTTGGTGCTACAGTGGAATGGATGGACAGAGTAAACCTTCCTCTCAGCCGTTCAGCCTCTTTGTCCAAGTACGTGGAGGCGGGGCTACTAGTGAGTGCTAGCTAGCAGTAGGCCTGTCACGATAACACATTTTGCTGGACGATAATTCTGCTCACCACTCAATATTATTGACATTTTTACACCATTTTTTTCCCCATTTACTGTATGGCATAATATTGTGAGTACACCGTATCAACAGCAATAAACCTTAATTTCTTTAAATGTATTATAACATTGGAATTGGAAGAGCTTTTAAATAAAACAAACGCAAAGTAAAAAAAAAAAAAAGCAATGGAAAATAAAATGGACTTTGTCTTTTACCAAAAATTGCATGTGTAATCACAATCATAACTAAAAACTAAAAAAGCCTCCAATAAAAAAAACACACAACAAACGTAAACAAACTATGACTGTGCTTGTGATTAAGCTGTAATCATCTATGATTGACCTACACATTAGCGCTCCATGTGTAGGTCCAGCGGGGTCGGAGAAAGGCCGACTAAAAGCAAAAGAGAGAAGAAGCGGAGACTATATTACATATTTTAATCGGATTAATCATGATTAATCACCATGTCACACTGTCTGAAAATTTTCCATTTTTACTGAATTTTATTGAAAGAAAGGGAAATGTCAGGGCAGGATTACATATACAGTATTTGTATGTATTAGCAGTGCCCAATTAACTGAAAATTGGAATCAAATTAGGAGGTGGCGCATGTCTGAAAGTCTTTATACCTAACACTGGTTTTTTAATCAGTAGAATATTTGAATCAGACTTTAACTGTGTTATTATGAGCAATGAGGAGTTGCGTTCAAAGATGTCACATCAAATAAGTTGAATTTACATGTTTTGAGTGAATATTCTGGGATTTTGGAGCTTATTTGAAAGCAGCAAATTGTACTTCCGCATTGAGAGTTACAAAAGTGAGTGATAAGAATTTCCACTTAGTTTTTTTCCCCCCATTTATGATTACTTAAACCACACATACACCCATAATTAAAATGTTGTGATTTTCCGAGTGCCTGTGAATGCATCTCAAGGTCTGTCTATTGACAATGACGAACGGACTCGAGACGTGTTTATTTGATGGAGATGGAGGCACGTATGGTGTTGGAATTGCATTCTGCGTGACTCCAGGAAGCTACACTGTGCCGCCTTTTGCCGTCCTTACCGAGAGCTGTGGCTTGCCATGATGCGTACACCTTGAATACGCAGACAATTTGCAAGTAATTAATGAAATAAATTAACCACCGTCTTAGACTCTACATGGACGAATAAACTATTGCTGAACATGGAGGTGTAAATGGTTTGGCTTTGATAGCGGTAGATAGATATTTTATGACTCTCCAAGAGAAATGTACTTGTACATTTACGTTTACATTTATGATACAGCAAATATCCGTAGTACATACGCGTGGAGTTGCTGAGAGACTAACCTATGCGCAGTATAGGCTTCGCAGTCACACGACTAATCGACTTCCGACCAATCAAACTGTTATTGTGAAGGGTAAAATTGAAAGTGTTTATCATTAAAATAGCTAAAAAAAAACACATCCATTTAAAACCCTCCGTGCTTAAATCCAGTGCTTTATTTCCTAGTATAGACCAGTGTAGTTGGATCATAGGAATATAAATTGATAAATGATCTAGTCAGTGAAGCGTTACACCCCTACTATGTATGTATACGTTTAATTTATAAATCTGAATTAGAAATGAAATGTCTGATTTTGAATCAGCGTCACTTTTGTTATCAAAAAACAGAAATAACACGGAAATACTAATGAAATAAGTTCAGTGTGTCAATGCAGACGTCAGCTTTTTGTACGTACACTTATTTGATGCACTGTTTCCATTTAACGTGGTGTAACATTTTGTCAGGTCAGTACTCGGTCAGTACTTGCTTTGGATGCTTGCAAAATGTGTTCACTGCGGGAGTCGTGGCAGGTAAAACAAGTTCCAGCTTTTTGTATTATTTTTTATTTCATTGTCTATGTCGCAAACGTTTTTATGTCGCAAAGTGACAATTCACAAACAGGCAGAAAGTGACATCCGTTAGTGTTTCATACACAAAAGGCACCGAGACAGTATGCCATCATGTAGCACACAGCTTGCACTCGCTAGCGCGTAGCAAAGAGTCCGGATGACTGACAGGGGGCTTCACTCACGCCCTTCATTTCGCTACATGCCACCGGTTCACTCGCAAGATGCACAGAGTGAGCCCTCGTGTCATCCAGCCTGTTTGGTATAGAGAGGGAGAGGAGCACAACAAACACACATGCACTTGTCAATTTGTCAATGCCGGCAAAATGATCGATTTTGTTTTGATTTATCACGCGGTTCATTGATTTGTCAATTATCATGACAGGCCTAGTTGCAGTACTTGAAGCAAAATAAAAGTGCATCAGATAAAATCCTAATTACACCGAGGCAATATTTGAGGTCTAAAAAAAGTGCATCAAATAAAAACAAAGTTGCAGTATTTGAAGTCAAATGAAGATTGGCCTATCAGATGATCCTATAAGACGGACACACAAAGGAACACCCTTCTTTCCATGTTTGAAGCTTTTTGATTGGCTGGTCAGCAGCAACAGCATTTGGTCCTTCATCACATCTGCTTTTTCTCTTTAGAAAGGATCCGTACTGTCTACACGTTTCTTATTTTGGGTCGAGCAGGAACAAGACGACATCATCCGGCTTTGCTTGTAATTGTTTTTTATTTCTCTGCGCGTGCATCCAAACGAATGGGAAGTCTCCATGTTTGTATGGTGTGAAGGTATCTCCCCAGGTTATATTTATTGGAAACAGCATTTACTTGAGGAACACATCAGCTCTGCCACTGCATTTTTGTCAAGTGCATATTTTATATTGCTGTTAAAAGTCCAATTTTTATTATTATTATTAGTATTTTTTTTTAGAGTTGATAGCGGCATGTTTGTTTAAGTGAAATTTGTCTTCTCGATTTGCTGCTACTTCATTGTGACGTGTTGGCAGAGTGCTGAAAGCTCGGCATGAACGCGCACGTCTACACTGACAAGGCATTTTATGATTTGGGTGATGTTAGGCTGGCCAAATGAGAAGTTTGGGTGGGCTGCATGTGGCTGGAGGGCAGCCAGTTGAACACCCCTGGTGGGGGTAACTAGCATTTTCCAGTCTTATGTTTGACTGTGTGCTGTCTTACTGCAATTACGTCGCACTACTTAATTTCCAAAGCCATCTATTCCCCATCATGCCTTCCTCAGTGGTTCTGCTTTCTTTCTCCCCAGGAGTTCTTTGACCATGCGAAGAAGCTGTGGGACGATGAAGGGGTGAAGGCATGCTTCGAGAGGTCCAACGAGTACCAGCTCATCGACTGCGCACAATAGTGAGTGGAAACTTTTTCGATACCAAGTGTGCTTTTGGGTGCATGTTCAAAAAATGTGTGGCATCTCCATCAGTGGTGTAGCCATGAAGCTGGAGGTGAAAGCACTGCAGTGTGCTCCAGTGTCATGTCATATAGGAACGCGAGCGGGAGGTGTTTGCTGTGGGTGTTGGCAAGACAAGCAAGCAGCCACAGCTTTAGGTACTCCTGTACAGTCAAAGGTTTTGTTTTGGGCCTTGGCAGAGGTCTGTGGCGCACCAATGGGAGTTATTCTCTATAGTCATAAGTTACATTGTGCAGGCATTCGGACTCGAAAGTTTCTCTTTTGTCCTTACTTATGGAGACCTATTGCTAAATTCCAGCAGGACAAAAGCGTATGTGGGTCATGATCAGTTTTTGGTGGCCACCTGCACGGAGAGTTGTTTCTTTTTTAAACAAGTTTGGAAATCCTGATAAGTGCAGTGTGGCAAGGCTTGTTCCTGCCGGACAGTTCTGTGGTATTTTCTTCTGTTTCTTCTCGTCTTTGTCCTCACATGCAGGTGAAAGAGTTGTGAACGATAAACCGATGCGACCAAATATCCAGTTTGACCAGTAGAAGCTTGTTGTATCAATAATGTTTAGCTATAAATCTTCGGATGAATTGACTGTGGAGACATGCACCGGGTACCGCGGCAAAAGCAATCGGTCGCCAGAGTGTCTTTTAACAAACAGCGCGAGATCCCGGGCTGCCGGCGAAATGGTCGTCGCGCATGCCGCGTAGGTTGCCACGGCTGAAGATGAGAACGCTAGCGCACTGGCTACCTAGTTGCCGTTATTCCATCAACTAGTTTGGAACATCTTTGGATTACTTTCAAGAAGGGCGCAGAACTTGACCAGCCAGACCAACGGCGGAGAGTATGGGAACCTTTCTGCAAAATTGTATTACTTGATTACTTTAACACTCGAGTGCAACATTTCAAACACTATGCTTAGTCCGAAATGCTGTCCGATCATTGGCGTTGTTATGACATTTTGAGTATGGAATTGTTTACGTTTCCACGCTAACGCGGCATTTTCCTTGCACTCATGTGACAAATAGTTGTGTTTACTAATCTGTGCTCAAAAGAGATGTCATTATTTAGGGGGGTTTATAGTATTTGTTTTGAATTATTAATGGGACTGAATGTTCAGACTTCTGTTTTTTTTTCCTTTTTCATATTTTATGTAGGGGCCGCACGGTGGCTGAGTGGTTAGCACATTGGCCACACAGTCAGGAGATCTTGAAGACCTGGGTTCAAATCTCCGTTGGGCATCTCTGTGCGGTGTTTGCATGTTCTCCCCGTGCGTGAGTGGGTTTTCTCCGGGTACTCCGGTTTCCTCCCACATTCCAAAAACATGCATGTTAGGTTAATTGGTGACTCTAACTTGTCCATCGGTATGAATGTGAGTGTGAATGTTTGTTTGTCTATATGTGCCCTGCGATTGACTGGCGACCAGTCCAGGGTGTACCCCGCCTCTCGCCCAAAGCCTGCTGGGATAGGCTCCAGCATCCCCGTGACCCTAATGAGGATAAGCGGTACAGAAAATGAATGAATGAATATTTTATGTAGGTTGATGTTTGTTTGTTGTCATTGTCACACAGTATACAACAAAACAAGTACATTCAACTTGGTATTTTTATTGACTTTATTTTTGTACCTTACAGCATGCTCGGGGATATCATGTGCTCTTTTACACGTTAGAGAATACTGTAAGAATGCCATGTTTAGATCATATAAATGGGCGGCTTAGTGTTTGTTATTGTGTGATGTTCCACCATGATTGATTGATTGTTCCCTGTCACAATGACAGCAATTCATTCACAAATCAATTTCCGCGAGAGCTTGCGTTTTACAGTAAATTCCGTTTTTGTTGTCTGGTTCTGTTACCGTGGTGAGCACACGCTGCAGGCCACGTTTCCCTCCCATCCCAAAGGTTTAATCAGTGGCTGGGCTGTGTCGTGGTGTGGGCCGGTGTTATGTGGGGTCTGGCGAGTCTTAGTGTGGAGACACAACTTCTCAGGAGGCTCTTTCTGAACAAACTCGGCTAAATAAATGTAAATAAAAAGTAAATAAATGTGACTGCAGTTCAAGATTTGGCCTCACTGTCTTTGTCTGAGAGCAGAAAGGAAGGGAGTGAGTCAGGTGACGCTCACATGGCTCCTTTTAAGCGCCGCCTTCCGGGCTGCAGTCTGTGTTTCTTCTTTCTCAGCTGTCTGAGAGGTGTTTATTTAATGACACATTGTATGTCATGTGTTCTAGGGGGAACAATATTAGACAGTTCAGGTGTGCCTAATCAAATGGTCAGGAAGCATATTTCCAGTAATACATTCAGACAGTCATCATTCATGAGAAATAATGTTGCAAATGTTTGCACAGCATTTGGCCAAATGTCCTCCTCCCTTTGAAACAATGATGCCCTGTCCACACATTGGCGGGTATCTCATAAAAACAAAGTTATTTTTCCACAATTTGGCCTTTCATCCACACGAGCCCGCAGATAGATGGTACTAAAAACAAAGCTTTTCAAAACCTCCGGCCAAAGTGTAGATTTGGAGAAAAATCCAGTTGTATGTTTGGGTATGGACGGACGCGAGTAACCAAAGTTTTACCTTTCTATACGTCACAAAGTGCAAAGTGATGTTTACTCTCAACGTCTCGGGCCCTTTTTCTTGTACCAGCAGGCCTTCCCTTATGCCGGACGGCCCTCTGGGCAAGAAATAATTACGAGCCAATGGGAAGCACTTCCTGCCAAACGGCGTGTTCATATTGATGCTTTTGGAATTCATTGATCCGCACATTTCTGTGTTTTAACAGCACAGATGTGCGTCTGCCAGGGGATTGATTGAGGGCTATTTTCATCCACACAGGACCCGTTCCATTGCAGAGCTTTGGAAAGCCCAATCAAACTTTTAGATCTTTTATTTTTTTTCAACACACACATCTAACCTTGCGGTAGTCACGCTCACTGTGAGAAAGCAGCAAAAGTATTGGGACATGTTCCAAAATTAGGATTATGTTTTGTTTCAAGTATGCCGGTTCAACATCTCCCTACCCTTGCACAATTCAACGCCTTGAAAAAGGTGTTTATCGTGGCGAATTGTGAAGTCCCGTAAAGTAGTATTCAATTGAAAAAATGGATTATTTTTGCAACCAGAGCAGAGAATATCTGTTTATGATTAAAACATTATTAGAGCCCTCTAGACATAAAATTTATAAACTTTTTGCTTAATATAGTAGACATGATCAGTGATAATAACACACGATGAAAGTTCTTGTTGTAACTTCATTGTAATGTGGGTTGATTGCATGGCATTAAAAAAATTTGACATCAACCTATCATCCCTCATGATGTTTATCACAAGTGCCGCTTTAAGCATAGCAACCTACTAAACTAACTAGTTAACCTCAAATTTATTTATTCCAAACCTAAGAATGGGGTTGAAACTGAGTGGAGGAGAAGGACAAAGAAAAAAAAAGCCAAAAATGTACCACTTCCACACAGAATGGGAGAACTTTTTTTTTTCCACCGCTGTCATGTCTGTCTCTTCTTCCATGCATAGCAAGTCAAGACAATGTAATGTAAGGGTATCCCTCATGATTTTAACATTACTGATGCCTGGTGACCATAATACTGCATACTGTATATCTTGTCTTCCAACATGTTTTAAATAATAATAGCCTATAAGCAACTGCGAAATAGCCATAATTTATTAATACATTAATTTGTGAAAAACTGAGTGATGTAGCGATGTTCGAACCGCCTACTCCCTTTTGCAATTACTGATATTGGTCACTTCCTGGCTTTAAATTTCACCATTGTCTAATCTGGAGAGAACAATGAGCAGATGACAAATAATGATTTAAAAAATGATTATATGCATAAAAAATACACAGTCATAATAAATCATAAATAAATGCAATGCATTAAATAATACAGAAATTAAAAGTAAGTTATGAAATGATTACATAAATGGACAAATGACATTAAGATGACTAAAGAGATTATAGATAATGCGGGAGAGAAAACATTGAGAAACACTGTATAATGTGTAAGCAACAACACATGAAAGAATAGTAGATAGGGATGCGCCGATCAGGGTTTTGTGCTGCCGATTCCGATATGGTTCATTCATGAGTGGGATCGTCTTTAAGGAGACTTTCCATGAGGGAGTACCTTTTCTGATAAGAGTTCTGGCATGGCTACGTTTGCAATATTTCCAAGTGACAGAGCAGTCTGAGGAACCAGGTTTCTTCCTATGCCTGAGAAATGCTGCTCATCTACTACCATGAATTCAATTATTTTGTTTTGTTTTTTTTGCTTTGCCTTATGACTGTCACGCTCGCACAGGCAAGTGTTGCACAGCGACACACCATGACTCTGTAAAACTCACCATATATTGTGTCAAGTGTTTGTTGCTGCATTAAATGAAAATGTTTTAATATGCTACCCCCATCAGATATTTTTCACGGCACGTGTTGCAGGATGCAAACTTTACATCACTGTCACAAACGGCATATAACAGAGGTCTTCAATTAAAATTGAGTAAAGTTTGTCAATGCAACTTTTTTCACATGGAAGGTTTAATCTCAACCACATTTTGCCTTAAATTGAGGTCAACTCATTGGAACATGAAATGTAAAGAAACTACTATCTTTGCTATCTGCCTATTGTTTCAATACAACACAATTAACTTGGCCCCTATACTGTTTAAAAGAAAACAGAACCAATTTTTCCATTAAAAGGTTAGGCTGTACAAAAAATGAAATGAACACAAGAGGCTTCCGCACTTGTTTTTCAGGAAAAAGATGTATCTCTTCAAAACAAAAGCTGCAACAATACATCTGTTAGTTTCAAATTTTCTTGTCATTGATGTAGCTAACATTGGGATTTGCTCAAATTTATCACACAAATACTCTTTTTGTTTACCTTTGATTAAGATCTCTGCAGCAGAAGCTTCCCTTCACAACTCCCCAGTCAGTGAAGGATGCTTTGTTTTGCTTCATTATCCATACGTATTATCCTTAGTCTTAGCCTTATTCATTTGCAAGATTTGCATTGATTTTTCTTCCTGGACCGTAAGCTATGTTATTTGCGCTTTCAGTCTTCGGTGGACATTACCCCTGAAATGATCTGTGTTGTTTCGTCGTACGTCACATTTCTGCTTTTGACCAGTGCTACAGTTTCGGAGCATACAATATGACCCACAGTTTGGTACTGGACTCTGAAGGCATGAACATACATTCAAAATAATAGCAGTCCAAGGTGACTAACCAGATGAATCACTTTTATTAGTATATTAGGTGGCAGAAAATGGAAGACAACTATCAAAATCAATCAAAGAATAACCAGAATGGCAGTTCCAGGATAATCAAAGACAGTCTGGAGTTACCTATAAGTACTGTGACAGAAGGTGTGTTTGTGTGAAGCTTATCTATTTACAAGAATCCCCCACAAAGTCCCTCTGTTAAAAAAAAAAATAATAAAAAAGGCATGTGCTGAAGAGGTTACAATTTTTCAAGCCACAGTACACAGTGGATACAGTGAAGCATGGTGGTGCAAGCATCATGATATGGGCATGTTTCTCCTACTATGGTGTTGGGCCTGTTTATCACATAACAAAGATCATGGATCAGTTTGCATATCTCATAATATTTAAAGAGGTCATGTTGCCTTATGCTAAAGAGGACAGGCCCTTGAAATGGGTGTTTCAAAAAGACAATGACCCCAAACACACTAGTAAACGAGCAAAATCTTTGTTCCAAACCCACAAAATTAATGTTTTGGAGCGGCCCGCCCAATCCCCAGACCTTAAACTGATCGTGAACTTGTGGGGTACATCAAAAACGCTGTTAATGAATTGTGGAATGTTGAAGAATGTTGAAGTGCAATACAGATGTGAAGCATGTGAAGCAGTTATTAAATAAAAAAAAAACTGTGGTCATACAACTAAATTTTAATTTGGTGATTCACAGGACTGTGAAATCCTAGAAACATAAAAGAGTGTGCATATCATGAATGCTTGCTTGTTTTCTGAGAATCTACTGCACCGACTGGTAACTTCTTTGCCGTTTAGCAATAAAAATATACTAATAACAGTGATTAATCTGGTTAGTCATATTGGACTGCTATTATTTTCAACACTACTGTATATTGTTCCGTCCATTCACTTTGAAATGTTCTGTTTTCTCTATCAACTTTTCTTACTTTTAAGCAAGCCATGTTTTTTTTCATTCTGCTATGACTTGGGGGAAGGGGGCACAACACTGGATTAAAAATCCCACCTCCTCTCCGTATCAGGTTTGCCAACGTCCTTCTTCTTCCATATACTTTGTGAAAAGCATGTGCTTGTAGTCTTTTTCTGAAAGTGGATCATATTGCTAAATTGTTTCCGTGGCAGTGTCAGAGAGAGTTGGAAGCATACAATTGTCCAAAGGAAGGTTAATAATGAGGATTCAAGAAATATCCCAACTCATGAGCTTATAAATGTAAATGATGGTGTCAGTGTAGTGTGCTGCATCCATGTAGTGATGCTCTACAAGGGTGATGTTTTTGGACACAATATATATGGCTGAATAAACAGCACCTCTGCTGGTTGCAGCCAAGTATTGCACTTCATGTTGTCTCAGTTGCTTGAAGACACAATTAAGCAAAGCTTGCTTGTCAGAATCAGTCACTAGTAAGTCGCACATGCGTGCTTGGCTCTGACTTTACATAGAGACAAAACAAGATTGTTCTTGCTCGTGATGGTAACTGCTGTGGATCCCTACTCTGACTGTCTCCCGCCAAATACCCCAATGAGGCTCGCGTGTGTGTTTGTCCGCAGCTACTACATGTAAAGTACCAGGCCCAGTACGGACTGACACATGTACAGCAGGAAGTTGGGCCGTAGACTGCTGAGCTCTCTGGTTTCTGCTTCTTGGCCTGGTTCTCCTGCGTGCTGGTCACGAGACCCTGCCACCAGCCTGGGGCGGCCACTGACAGAGTCATCAGGGGCAGTAAAATGCTAAGAATGGCCAGCATTGTCAGCCAGCCCCGGCCCCTGGAGGACTCGGCGAAACAGAGGGGCTACGCTTTGCAAACAGTAGCTTTGCTCAAAAAGAGCCTCTTCTCCTCATGGAAGATATTTATATACCCTATTCCTTTTTCTCGGTCTTAAGTGACTTTAGTTCATCAAGCAATACCAGCTTGTTTGTGGCCCTTGTTGAGCCCCTGAGATTTTCATATAACCTTGATAAAGTTTGATGGAGATTTTGGACACTTTTACGTTTTACAGGTTCTTGCCAGGTTCTTGAATTATGCAGGTTTCCTTATTTCAGTGTTGTCCTCAGAAAAGGGGGAATCGGGTTTGGTTGATTTCATGTGATTTGTAGGTTAAAGTCATCACAAAAGGTTCCTTCTTTTCAACTCAATGGAAAAAAAAACATGTTTCCTGAAAGCACTCAGATGCTCCTATTTTTGTCTCTCACGCCACCAGAAACTCAATTGCAGCAAAATGTTTTCATTAGCATTTTAGCGTCTGCTCTCTACATGTGTAGCTTCAATTCACTCATTTTCTTTTCAGAGACACGTTGTCTGTCAGTAGTATCAAATCCTCTGATAATCAGGCAGGAGTACCTCAAGGCGCCATACTTAGACCCATTTTATTTTTATGATACATTCATAATTGACCAAATTATTATATTGTATGCAGACAAAGCCGTCAATTTTACAAATGGAAAGTCGGACATAGAAGTCTGAAAAAAGCAATCAAGTGTAATTGATGACTGGCTTATGAAATCGCATCTTTAACAAAATTGTAAAATGAACTGTTTGTACATTCATTTAAGTATGTTGGTGTTACCTCTACTTTATTTTTTTTTTAAATATATATATTAAAAAAAACGTTCAGCTGTCAACTGTAATATTGAGAATTGTAGGCAATATAGGCAAAATAATGTTTAATGCCATGATTGTTTCCTGTTATAAATACTGCTTTACGAACTGCTCACTGACAAGGTTAAAGTCAATACAATCACTTTTAACAAAAGCTTTAAATGTGTTTGATAGAATATCTCGATTCTCTCATTGCTGTCTGATTCTTGAGAAATACAATATTTATACTTTTGAAAGTTTTTTTTTAAATAAAATGTCAACAAGCTTTCTCAGTATGTGGAGTAGGGCTTTAGATGGGCGCGCTCCACCACCTTTGGGTGAGTTTATTCAGACTCAATTACCATGGTTGGAAAGGTAACTGTTAAGAGGAGATTGAGTGTGCAAAAGCAATGGCCCTGTGAAATCCGTTTTATTTTTACCCAAATGTACTTATTTTTTTTACCAGCTTAGTGTGTGTGATTTTTTGGGTTAGTGAATAGCAATTATGATATGCATGGCCTTAAGGCTGTGCAATTGGGCAATTATTTGAAAGGGGACGAGTTGGTAGCACATTGGCCACACAGTCAGGAGGTTCAGGGTTCGAATCTCCGTTGGGCATCTCTGTGTGGATTTTGCATGTTCTCCCCGTGCGTGTGTGGGTTTTCTCCGGGTACTCCGCTTTCCTCCCACATTCCAAAAAGCATGCATGTTAGCTTCATTGGCCACTCTAAATTGTGTCGGTATGAATGTGAGTGTGCCCTGCCGTTGACTGCTGACCAGTCCAGGGTGTACCCCGCCTCCTGCCCAAAGCCAGCTGGGATAGGCCCCAGAATACCCGCGAATACCTGTATATCCTGTACGGTATATGGAGTATATTATGTAAATCATTAATTCCATTCATTCATTCATTCATTCATTCAGTGGTTCCCAAACTTTTCACAGTCCCGCTCGCTTCAGACATTTGACGTGAAGTCATCTACCCCCTACCCATGCACAGTTAAACATTCCTCATTAACTTGAAATATTGAACGTAATTAATTGGTTAATTTCATAGTAAGTAAGTAATTCTGGTTCAAAATTGTGTATTCTTAGTAGAATTTGGATGAAAGTTGGACTGATAAGTAAGTTAGTATTCGTCCTGCAGTCAGCCAGATGTTGAGATCCTTCCATTTGAATGGGTTGAATTCGAGCTTCACTTTTGTGCACATGCAGGCGCTATAGAATTTAATGTTGCATATCAACTGATACCAAATTGAAAGGGAAGTTTAACAAACATGATAAAGCAAAAATGCATACAAATAGCAATGGAGCCTTTTTTGGGGGGGATCCCCATTTTCTCATCCTGACATGCACATACATTGACAGGTTTTCGCAGTGCGGGGATTGGAACACACAAATTAAATATTCAAGATTATTCATTTATTCATTCATTCATTTTCTATGCCGCTTATCCTCATTAGGGTCGCGGGTATGCTGGAGCCAATCCCAGCTGACTTTGGGCGGGGGAGGTGGGGTACACCCTGGACTGGTCGGCAGTCAATCACAGGGCACATATAGACAAACAATGACATACAACCATTCACACTCTTATGGACAATTTAGAGTAAATGCTACTAAAATTACCATGATGACCATGCAACTGTAGGGAAAAGATTGTGCTACATAATGACAGTGAAGTAGTGTGCGTCTCCGTTCTGACTGCCAAGAACAGTATGGTGGCGGCCCTAATCGTTCAGCAGCTGTGAGCCTCCGTCATGGGACTAAAGAGCAGCAATAGAAGATCCAGTTTGACCCCCGTCGTACTGGGGTCATGGACGTGGGACGCAACGAACGGACAAACACGGAGAAGGACTGCGGCAGACAAATGATCCAGCTCCGATCATCTCATTGCCTCAGGCGTCTGACATGCAATGCGGGATGGAGACTGTGACTTGCCAACACTCCACGTACACTTTCCTCGGAACGCGCGCACGTCAACTAAACTACCGGTCCGCTACTTGCGGCATGGGTAAACATACGTGTGCAGAACTTGAACCATACGCAGTGGTGCAAAAGTATTTGCCCCCTTCCTGATTTGCCTTTGTCACACTGAAATGTTTCAGGTCATCCAACTAATTCAAAAATCAGTCAATGAGAACGGAGCTGAACCCAAAATGCAGTTCATTCATTTTCTATGCCGCTTATCCTCATTAGGGTCGCGGGGATGCTGGAGCCTATCCCAGCAGACTTTGGGCGGGAGGCGGGGTACACCCTGGACTGGTTGCCAGCCAATCGCAGGGCACATATAGACAAACATTCACACTCTAATGGACAATTTAGAGTTATCAGTTAACCTAACATGCATGTTTTTGGAATGTGGGAGGAAACCAGGGTACCCGGAGAAAACCCACACACGCACGGGGTGAACATGCAAACTCCACACATAGATGCCCAACGGAGAGTCGAACCCTGAACCTCCTGACTGTGAGGCCAATGTACTACCCACTCGACCACCGTGCGGCCCATATTCAAGATTAAACACTCTTAATGCACAACATAATCATCAATCTTTGGTGGTGGGCTGCGTAGGGACTGCTGTGTCATGCTACTGCGCGTCTTCAATTTTTGTTTTTATGCTGACGACACGGAGACATTTTTTTTATTTGTTATTAATTAACCTAGTTAACATTTTTCAACAATCAGCAGAACATGAACCAAAAACATTGCAAAACTATAAATTTAATGGCAAAGTTGCTTTTCTGTCATGCTCCCACTAAGGGACAGAAATGTGCCCCCCAACCCCTGACTAGAACTTCTATTGATAAGATAAAGGTCGACTGATATCTATTTATTTATCTGTACTGTGCAGACTTAACTCGAAACTGAGTCAAATTGCATGATGAGTATGAAAAAAATCATACTGGTTGGCAGGTCTGCACTAATTTAATGTCTTTTTGAGTTAAATGACTTCATGGGACCTTAATCCGGGTCCGCGTCGCGGGGGCAGCAGTTTCAGTAGGGAAGTCCAGACTTCCCGGTCTCCGGCGACCTCTTCCAGCTCCACAGGGAGAACACCAAGGCGTTCCCAGGCCAGCTGTGAGACATAGTCCCTCCAGCGTGTCCTAGGTCTTCCCCGGGGCCTTCTCCCGACTGGGCATGCCCGAAACACCTCACCAGGGAGGCATCCAAACTAGATGCCCGAGCCACCTCAACTGGCTCCTCTCGATGTGAAGGAGCAGCGGCTCTACACTGAACTCCTCCCGGATGGCCGAGCTCCTCACCCTATCTCTTAGGGTGAGTCCAGCCCCCCTACGGAGGAAACTCATTTCCGCCGCTTGTATCCGCGATCTCGTTCTTGCGGTCATGATCCATAACTCATGACCATAGGTGAGGGTGGGAACACAATAACACAAAATAACACAATTAACAAAATAACAATTTAGATATTTTTGTTATAGAAATCTGTCCTGTATAAACAGTATACTTCCAGAGTCCAGGGTTATGATAGCACAGTGTATCCAATAATTAAAGCTACTTTGACGAAAAGAAAAGAGCACATCTCCACTCAGCATGTAGGGCCCTAAGAAATCTGCTTTATTTTTTCCCAAATTCTGTTTTTCCCTATTTGAATTTTTTTACAAATCAGTTTTTTTTTACATTTTACACTTATTTGTACTTGCATAAAGGGTGTGCTTTTGGGGTTAGTGAACAAAATAGTGAATTAAATGCAAACATCCTTACATTTACAGTGTTCATGCAAATCAATGGACATTTTTGCCCTATAATTGAGAAATCAATTTAGCTTTGGACTGTCAGGCTTTGCACACATTGCTACAAAATCTTCAAACTGTATTGCCAGTGCTTGTGATTAAATACGACGTAGTCACCCATGCCATTTCAACTGCATATGTAAGTGTTATTTTGTTTACGCAGTTAGACGACATTATATTTTGAACAATTGAACGTCTCTTCATGGCCAAGATGAGCTGGGTGCAAAAGTAAACGCGTTTTAACAGTAAATTCCATTTTTATTGGCCTCTTTGCGATTCAGTCCACGGAAATCAGAGGGCCCTAAGTGTGCTCATTTGTCATTAAGTGAAGGCATCATTTTTGAATAGAACACTTTTTTTTTTTTAAATTACTGAGAGGTGAAGCAAATATTCGTTGGCAAACTACTCAGCATACTTCTGGCATCCAAGCTACCTTTTGGGAGACCCCAGCGATCTTAAAGCTGGAAACAGCGTTGATACACTACTACTGTTTAGAAGACAAGCCATAAGTATCATAATGATCACGAGAGAGCAAGGCTTTGAAAAAGGGACGTCAGCATGACGTGATAGCCACTTGTACCTTGCCTGTGGGATAAAAGCCTGCTAGGCTCCCTCCGGAGAGGCAGCGAGAGCCGGGCAAATGTGTAAACAAAGATGGCACAAAGTCGAATGAGCCTGAAACGTGATCGCACACGCTGGCATAGATAGGCTTAGCCTGTGACAAGCTGTCGTCAATTGACTGCACATGTTGCAGACTGTTTTTCGTTTCCAAAATAATGAGAAACAAAGTGAACATCAACACAAGATGTGTACTTTTATCTGATCACACGTGTGCAAGTGCCAACGGGGCCAACCAGCGATTCCAGGGCATGCTTATCAAAGTAAGGCCCAGTGAAACATTTTTTCAAATTAATTGTTATTAGAATGTGTGTCTGCATAACATAATCAGTATATCCATCCATACGATATGTTGTATATATGTATATATATATATATCATACAATTACATTGTTTTCCAGTAATTCTGTCTGTTAAACATTTTTATATTTCACGCTGTCTAACTAATTATTATTCTGTGCGTACTAAATATGTGTATCCACATAACACACACAGTATATCCATTCATAAAATATATTACATATCATGCAATGACATTTTCGAGTGCAAAACAGCCACGCCTTAATTCTGACCACGTACACACACACACACACACACACACACCCTGAAACATGGATTATTTAAAAAAATATCCCAATATAGCAGTAATGTAGATTATTTCACCTAAATGTTTGTGTCCTTTTGCAAGAATCTGATGACACTCATCAGCTGACTGAAGATGTATCAAAGGGGCACTTTGAGTGTGAGAGAGAGTCTTGAGATACACTCCCGATCAAAATCTTAAGACCAGTGGGAAAAATAGCTAGATCCTACCTTTTGCACATTTGGATTTGAAGGAGGTTTTAAGTAGAGCTACAATATGCAAAAGCATGGCATTTTTTGAGCGGTGCTCTGAAACTTTTGATCAGCTGATAAACAGCCTTTTTCAGTTTAATTGTTTTCAATAAATTACTCTTTCAAAGTGCTTTTTGTCTTGCTTTTGCAGATCGGGAGTATAAAGCAGAGAGAATGTGAGGTGCTAAAAGTTTAGGGCGACTCCTATCTTGAGAAATCACAGCACTGTCCTTAAGTTTGTTGGAACCCCCCAAGTGGTACAGACTCCAGTAATTGCAAGCACTCCCCCACCCCGAGTGCGGCCTCTCTTGCACTAATTTCCAGCCAGCCATGCAGTTCAGTATGAACGCTAACACCTGATCCTTCCAGCGTGGCGTGTGAAGGTGATACAGGGGTTCAGGCAATCAAAGATGGACCATTTTCATGAAAATGTGCAGATGCGCTGTTCTCGCATGTGGAAGTCGTTCAAGTATGTATTTCAGAAAACATGACTAAGAGTCTATTGTAACGAGAAATAAGACACCTTTCTCGACATAATGAATATAAACATAATAATAGGTAGTATGTTGGCCTCACAGTCAGGAGGTTCGGGGTTCGAATCTCCGTTCTCTGTGTGGAGTTTGCATGTTCTCCCCGTGCGTGTGTGGGTTTTCTCCGGGTACTCCGCTTTCCTCCCACATTCCAAAAACATGCATGTGAGCTTCATTGGCCGCTCTAAATTGTCCATTAGGTATAAATGTGAGTGTGAATGTTTGTCTGCCTTGCGATTGACTGGCGACCAGTCCAGGGTGTATTCCGCCTCCCGCCCAAAGTCAGCTGGGACTTTGCAGCATACCCGCGACCCTAATGAGGATAAGCAGTGTAGAAAATGAATGAATAGTAAAACAAATACAAATATAAGTAAAACAAAAATAATTGCCTCATAACAAAAAACCATTGATTGGTCATTTCCTCATAAGGTGTCATCTAACTGCATAAATACCCCGTTATTGAGTAAACACCATAAACGTACTGCCACGATTACCGCTCAGCTGCAAGACAACAACCTCCACCCCGGCTAAAACTGTGAGGTGACCACTGGGAAGAATGTCCACTGATGCTCCACGGAGGGCGATAAAGTGTGGTGGGGGCTGGGACTTTCAGCAGCCGAAATAGCGCGTGAAATCTGGTTGGTTAGCAGACACTATCACTCCGAAAGCCCAGGGGATTGGCTATGGAGCTCAGACTTCCCCGAACAGTGCAGCAAAAACTATGAAGGACACGTACAAAAATGTACTCACGCAGACTGATTTGGTGTAAGAATGCACAACATCTTGTTAGAAGCGTTATTTCCATTATGTCTGCAGCTGGAGATAAGCTTTCACCACCGTGTGATTGTTTCATGCCCTCATGCATCAAACCCATCACATGAGTCTGCACAGTTATTTGTGCACAATTATTTGCTTTAACCTCAAAAATATTGTAATTAAAAAAATAAAAAATAAACACATAATGAAGCTACTAGTTAGCCTTCCCAGCTTTTACTTTGAAGCACCATAAAACGGAACAATTCATTGCTCTATAAAGTTGAACATAAACCAAATGCAGTCAAACTCGCAAGCTCAATGCTAATTTACATCGGAAATCCCATGTAGGCAGTAGCGATTAGCATTTATTTATGTGCTGATTTCAAACACCCCCAAATATGACAATTATATCAATGTAAATGTACCTTCCATTTAAACAGATGTACATTAATAAGCAGAATATGCATACTTGCAAATGATACTGATGTACAGTAATATGCAGTGAAACCTTGGTTAGCGTCATTCATTAGTTCTACTCTGTTCTCACCAACAGAGTCAAATTTTCCCATTGGAAATAATGTAAATTTAATGACTCTGTTTCTTTTACAATTACAGTTTTACATGCAGTAAACAATTGGAAATGTATACAAATGTGGATAATACTGTCACTGAAGTCCTTGTTAATGTGAGTGAAAGCAGAAAGGTGGTGGTAGTTCTTGTCTTTGGGAACAGTCATGTTCGACATGTTTTATGCATTGACAACTATAATTGTAAAAGTATACAAACGGGTTTCATGTGAAATTTTTTTTGATTTTTTTGGAACAGAGATCCATTAGATCTACATTATTTCTTATGGGGAAAATTGACTCTGTTAGTATTCGTTTCGGGTAGTCGGATTTCCTGGAACAAATGAATGACGCTAACCAAGGTTTCATTGTATCTTACTGTACATTTGCAAGAGTATCATTTGCATTTACGCATTGTATAACTGTAAATGCGTTTTGTGTTAACATTGTTGACTGCAAACTGATGATGAAATCATAAACAAGTGACATAACTTCCAGTTCCAGTCGCCAAGTTATTTAGTTTGGACTTGTTGACATTAAGTTGTATGACATCCCCATCAGCAGTGTAATGCATCAACACTGACCCCCCAAAACAGTTAGACTCACCCGGTGTATTAATAACATGACAAAATGCGGGCCATATTCGGAGATTTAACGGGAGATTTCAGGCAAACGGAGGTAAAATTGTGGTGTAAATTTTAGACGTGAACAAAAACGCGCTAACTGGCGGGGGGGTGCTTACCGAGGTTCCACTGTAAGCAATATTTTTCCTGTCTCCCTCTCATTTTTTGTGCGGGTTGTTGTTGTTGTGCGGGTCTCGTTTTGACTTCCGGGCCTGCCTTCCTTTTGAACTTTTATGTCAAATTCTGAAATGAGCAAACACGGAAGCCATCAAAGTGCCGCCTGTGTCGTGAACGCGGCTGCAGGTCATGTTTGCCTCCAAGAGTCTTCGTCTGCGAGGACGCGTTAAAGACAGCCTAAAGTCGGCCGCTGTGCTTGTATTTGCTTCCCTCTGACAGGCTGCACTTGCTCCTCTCTTCCCTGTCATGGAAGGAGAAGAAGGCATATGTTCTCCAATGCCA
The DNA here is from genome assembly GCA_024372805.1 of Oostethus manadensis. Classification (NCBI taxonomy): domain Eukaryota; kingdom Metazoa; phylum Chordata; class Actinopteri; order Syngnathiformes; family Syngnathidae; genus Oostethus; species Oostethus manadensis. Next base: position 288,515 of record QODF01000211.1, on the reverse strand, counting down.
TCTTTGCGGGTTGTCACGGCAACATGCCTGCTGACTTGCTTCCCCTATGACATTACCGTGACTTCGCTAGTTTTTATCCGGCGCTGACTCCACCACACAACACCACACTGATGTTGCACACGAGCAGGGGTGTGGGGATGGGCGCTTTGCAGCTAAAAATAGATTTCCATTTTAAAGTACAGACAGAGGAGGAGGGAGGCTGGTAGATTTACATACGCACGTTACACGCATGCACACACACACACACACGCACACACAAACACACACACACACACACACACACAGGGCTGTTGACCAGGAGTGTTGAGGCAGACTGTTGGAGGACAGCAATGGCGCTGCCTGGAGATTGTGGAACGGTCGTTCATACAACAGTGCCCCCCCCCCCAAGAGCTTATGTAAACTAGCAGTGGAGCCAGGGCAAGCCGATGCTATTTTTAGCATCAGCACTGCAGAGCAGAAACTGCCGGTGGGTCACGTGTGCACAGCCAAATCAAAGGGAGTATCCCAGCAATGTGCTGTAAACAAAGGGAAGGTCAGTAGCAGAAGCTGAGACACAAAACGCCTCTGTGTAGGTTTTTGTGTATGTGCGTGCGTGTGTCCGTGCGCCCAAAGCGCCACTTATATCTATGGTGTTACAGCAATGCAACTTTATTCTCTAGCATCTTCAACACACGCACGCCATGTTGCAAAATAGCACCAAAAAAGCACATAACCGTTGATGTTAGCGCTGCTGCCGTTGTTCTGACCCAAGCAGTTAGCGCGGCGCGGCCTGCCACGCCCTGCAGGCGCACAAAGCAGCCAAGGTCTGCCGAGTCAACTTTAACCTCCCGAGGAATGGACTATTTGTGGAACGCTTTCATATCTTTCTGTCTCTGGAGTTAGTTTGCATAGACTACTTGAGCTGAGGGGAGGGGGCTCCTTTGGTGGCTAACCACGTGCTTTTCACCACAGCTTTTTCGATGTATTAAAGGTCCCATGTTAGAGGATTCTTCACAATGTTCCAGTCAATGCGGTCAATAGTGTACTGGAAGGGTGTTAGTCTGGATGCTGGAATACGGCCTTTTGTGTGTGTGTGGCTTTAATGCTAATGAGCTGTGTTTGTCTAGACCTTAGGTTCCCAAAATGGGGTGTGCCAGTTGTAAAAAGGGGTACGTGACTACGCCTAACGCTCAATTACAAACCTGAACGCCTCACGGCGCAAGGAGAAGGGACTCGGCACGCAATGTTGTTCTTTGGTCTGTGTGTATCATCTCAGCATAAGTAAGTTTGATGATTATTTTGTACATTAAGAGTTTTTAATCTTGAAGATTTTACTTTTTTGTTTTTCCAATTCCTTCACGGTGCAGAGGTGAAAACCTGTCTGAATGGGGATTCCCTCCAAAATGAGGCTTTGTCATTGGTTGTAAGTACTTAGGGTACTGCGTTGTCGTGATTCTTAAACTTTCCTTTTCATTTTAGTAATAAATTAATATGCAGATTTAAACCATAGCCATCGTCATACCAAAAAAAATGCAACCCTTTCAAACATCAGACTGGAAAAAAAATAAATGTAACATGATTACTATCTACCAGTGCCAATGGGAATTTTTATCAAAATGCGAGAATGCAAAATATGAATCAATTGTGTTCAATATTTCAAGTAAATATAAAAAGGTTTGTGTTTTTAGGTGTGCGGGGGTACATGGGTTCAGGTCCAAAGTCTGAAGGGGTAAGCCACAGTAAAAAGTTTGGGAAGCACTGGGTCTAGACTTGGTCCACTTTTGACATACTGTACACACATCCGCTTTTTGGAGTTGGACAACACCAGCATTAGGGGTGGGAATCTCTGGCCACTTCACGGTTCGATGCGTTGATGAAACGACTATCGATGCATCTCAATGCATCTTTTTATTCTGATCAGTAGTTTTTTTTAAGCATAATTTGTTCTATATATTATTTTTGTTTTTAGTTACTGCGTACTACTAAAACAAAGCATATGGATAATGATCCAAAAATAAAATAAACACACAGATGAATTTACTTCCATCATCTTTTAATAATTTGAAGGTTACATCCACCAACACGTTTCCCATTGCACAGAACCAGCATTAAAAGTAAAGTCCGCCAGTTGCTGCATCTATGAACTTGACGCAAACTTTGCATATTCTTAATAACCGACATTATTAATCTACCAATATTCACAAATAAATAGACTTCTGAATACAAACAAAATCTATGACCAAATTAATCTTTTTGCACTATAGCAAAGGGGAAAAACAGCTTTCATGCAAAGTATAGATTTCTGTACCAGCAGCTCTCATACAAGAATTATGTTTGCAAACCAGTATGTTATGAATAACCAAAAACTAGGCTGCCCTTATTTATAATTAATACGAACAAATACAAATGAATTTTTGCCCATGAATAGATTTTCTGAGTTGGGTGAAAAAATTTGTTATCAACGGCTCGATGGTTCTCTGGTTAGCAGCAACTTCAGCTGGCTGTTTGTCCTTCTTGTTCGGCTGGAAACACGCAATGCGGGTTCTCGTATGATGGGTTCTCGTGGAGGAATGTTGGCCCACTCATCCTTGTAGAATTGTTGGAATTGTTGTGAGGGTTTTTCAGCATGAACCGCCTTTTAAGGTCATGCCACAGAATCTGAATATAATTCAGGTCAGGACTTGGACTAGGCCACTCCAAAGTCTTCATTTTGTTTTTCTTCAGCCATTCAGAGGTGCATATGCTGGTGTGTTTTGGATCATTGTTCTGCTGCAGAACCCGAGTTGGTTTCAGCTTGCTTAAAAGCTTCAACAGATGGCGGGCGTTCTCCTTTAAAATGTGTTGCCTTTATAACCATTTCCAGACTGATAGATGTCAATTAATCTCGGTTAGTTTATGTTTTAACGGAGGGACACACTGCGCATTTTCCCACATGTAGGTGCCATGTAGGTTTGGATTTTTCCCCCCCCTTTAATAATAAAAACCTTTCCTTTAAAAACCGCATTTTGTGCCCAGTTGTGTTGTCACTGACTAATTTAAATGTATTTGATGATGTGAAACATTCAAGTGTGACAAACATGTAAGGAAAAAAAATTGAGCACCACTTTATACACAGGACCGGCTCGTCTGGCTGGGGGCGGGTCAGTGGTACCAGGTCCATTTTAGTGCACCTGCTCTCAACACTGAAGGTGCTTTGCTGTTAGTGCTGCCTGGAACTTCCGCATTCGGAGTAGAATTGTCTTCGTTGTTAGTTTTGACAGTCGACAACAATTTCAACGGCGCGCTAAAAACAATAGCGGTGCACTTTGTGAGCAGTCCAGTTGTTGCTCAGTCAGTCCGTCTCGTGTCAGCACTTAATCTTTAGCTTTGACTTTCCACGGCAGGCAGTGAACTCGTAGTGTGTGAGGAACAATGCACAGTGTACAGTAGTGTTCAAAATAAAAGCCAACCAATGTGACTAACCAGATGAATCACTGGTATTAGTATATTTTTATTGCTACATGGCAAACAAGCTACCAGTTTGCGAGGTGGATTACCCTCCGCAGTAGAGGCCCCTCTGTTTAAAAA
>QODF01000211.1:274423-284935 GCA_024372805.1 Oostethus manadensis | reverse complement strand
AAAAAAAAAAAAAAAAAAAAAAAAAAAAAAAAAAAGTCATGTGCAGAAGAGGTTCCAATTTGCCAAGGAACACATCAACTGACCGAAAGAGAAATGGAGACACAATTTGTGGACTGATGAGGGTAAAGTTGTTCATTTTGGGTCCAAAGGCCGCCGACAGTTTGTGAGAGGACCCCCAAACTCTGAATTCAAGCCACAGTACGCAGTGAAGACAGTGAAGCATGTTTCCCCTACTATTGTGTTGGGACTATTTTTTCCACGCATAGCAGGGATCGTGGATCAGTTTGCATGTGTCAAAAAACTCGACGAGGGCAGAAACATATCCTCCTTTGCAGAGGTTATGAAACCCAAATGTCATCGTTTAATCAGTACACATGCGTATTGACACTACACGTTGCAACGGTGAACGTATAGTAAATGACAAAATACACTAATATAGTAATAACTACAAAAGCTCTCTGAGAGCACAGACCTCCGCCAAGTGCCATAATTCTTCCCATATTGTGATTCATGCATAAATAATAATCCTACATTCTTTTGATTGGTGTTGAAAACTTGTCCTGTATTTTGTTCCCAAGTTCTCTGACCATTAGTTGTTGCTTTAAAAGTGGTGCCAAAAAAAATGCCGAAAGTGGTTCTATCTCACAATGTTAAAGAATCCTTTAAAAAATTCCTGGATCCAGACGGTGATCAAGACCACCCCCAAAATGTACTTAGTTCTTCCATATCTCATTCATTCATTCATTTTCTATACCGCTTATCCTCATTAGAGTCGGGGGTATGCTGGAGCCTAACCCCGTTGACTTTGGGCGAGAGGCGGGGTACACCCTGGACTGGTCGCCAGTCCATCTCACGCACGCACGGGGAGAGCATGCAAACTCTACACAGAGATGCCCAACGGAGATTCGAACCTTGAACCTCCTGACTGTGGGGCCAACGTGCTACCCACTCATTTCCAACTATTGCTGAAAATTTCATCCCAATCCATTTATAAGGTGTCAAGTTATCTTTGAACATGCAGGCAATAGCATATCCTCCACGCGTGGCAGAGGTAACAGTACTATATATCATTATATATTTAACAGGGGTAGGGAACCTATGGCTCGGGGGCCAGATGTGGTTCTTGTGGTCCATTTTACAATAAAACCAAAAAATCAGTGACCTATTATTTCCCTAAAATTGTTGCTCTTGCCTAAAAATGCACACATTTAATTGTAGTCAGTGTTAAAAAATATTATTTGGCTCTCACGGAATACATTTTCAAAATGTGTGGCTTTCATGGCTCTTCTTTTAGCCAGAAAGGTTCCCCACCCCTGGCATACGGTATAATAATACAAACATTGCTTGTACTCACAAGAGAGAGTCCTTCAAAAGGAAATTACTCGCGTTATAACATTGTTATAGGCATGCGCAGTAGCGCTAGGTGGCAGAACTCCAAGGCACACGTGTTGTCATTACAGCCGGTCGACATATTCCTCACGTGGAGGCTCAGCAAATGTGCAGATGTGATTGAGAACGAGACAGGACTGGGGGATAAGTGGTGTAAAGCATTTACCCTCCAGCGACCAGCAAGCAGCAACCACTTAGCAACAGTTGCTAAAAACAATCACATGACCTGCCAACGGAAGTGATATTTGGTGACATAAACAAATGAATGAAAACCCATCAATAAGCACACAATACATAATCCAACAACACCAGGACACTTGAGGACAAGGCGTCACCTGCATAGTCACCATGCTATGAAATAACGTAACATTGCCAGTAAACATACGTGTGTGTATATATTGTGACCTCTGATTGGGTTTTTTTTGTTTTCTTCCATGCATTCATTTTCTATACCGCTTATCCTCATTAGGGTCACGGGGATGCTGGAGCCTATCCCAGCAGACTTTGGGCGCGAGGCGGTGTACACCCTGGACTGGTCGCCAGTCAATCCCAGGGCACATATAGACAAACAAACATTCACACTCTAAAGGACAATTTAGAGCGGCCAATGAAGATAACATGCATGTTTTCGGAATGTGGGAGGAAACCGGAGTACCCGGAGAAAACCCGCACACACACGGGGAGAACATGCAAACTCCTCACAGAAATGCCCAACGGAGATTCGAACCCTGAACCTCCTGACTGTGGGGCCAATGTGCTACCCACTCATCCACCGTGCGGCCTCCCTCTTCTTTTTAACAAAGATATTTTAAAAAGAGCAACTTTTAGAGTTGTAATTGTAATAGCGTGAAACTGTGATATTTTTGTCCACGGTTGTCACACCGTCGGAATCTCATAGCGGCCCATCCCTACTCTGCACTGTTATCCTCTTAATCACCATCACATCAAATCACCTCTGATCTGGTCCACCTGATCTGTCGGGATTAGGAGGAAGCTACTTTAGGCATTTGAATCCCACCGAGCTCCAGAGCGCTCTGTATTAAAAGAGTTGGTCATTATTTGGACAATTGTAAGCCTTTAGCTAATGTGCTGTGTATATATGATATGTTTTTCATCAGCACAGCTTCCACTCACCATGTCATGTGACGCTGTGGCTGAGCCTCTCTCACGGGACCCGTGTTAACCGCTCCGTGACAGGCAACATCCTTATCAATTATCCCCCTGCTTCAGACCTCCATTTGTATGAGGCGCCGTGTCAGATTTAGCACAGCCCTTGTGTGTAACAGTGAGCACGGAAGACTCCGCATACAGTATACACTTCTCTATGTCTTCTTGCTTCAGCCCAGATGAAAACAAGTGGAGTATCTGTTTCAAGGACCAGAGTCGGGCTCCCAGGCTCCCCCTACAGGCATGAGAACATCTGGAGGAGTTACTAAGCACTGCGTAACAGAAACGCTCTTGTGTCTGAACATCATGTGTTGGAATCATCATTTGAACGCACAAAGCTCGCACCGTTTTGACCAACCCTGGCGCCAGTAGGACACCAGAGAGGTGTCCGGGCGCGTCGTAACAGAAGAGGACAGCGGGCAGAAGGACGGCACACTAGCGTAGGTTTGGGAGCTACAGTGTTGGCGTGATGTTCAGTTGTAATGTTTGCTTTGCCTGTTTGCTAGAGGGGAACAAAAGATCCAACCTACATCCGGGTGTCTCCGACGACCGACAGATTATTAGCATCGCTTCATGATGTATTTTAAGATGTCTAGCGAAGCCTGCCCCTTTTCTTAGTTTGCTTCACACAGTGGTGGGCATGTGAACGAGGCAGGCTAGGAGTGGGTCGAAGGGGCCGTTATGGTGGTTTTTACTCTGTTCGAACAAACAAGCGAGAGAGATTATAGATTTTTGTCACTTGAGGTGGTTTCTAGTGCAGTGTTTCCCAACCTTTTGTGTTTTGTGTACCCCCACAGCCTTTTTGTCATACTATGAGTACCCCTCACTTATATAGAAAATAGAATTTAACACAACTGTTATGATTCTGCCGTGGGTGGGCCACAGGCTATTGACTCCCATTACATTTTGACTGGCTTAATATGAAATGACAGAACATATACTTGTCGTACACGTTTCCACGTGGCCTTTGAAAATTGCTCATACACGTACCCCTGGTTGGGAATCGCTGCTCTAAGGGCATAATAACTTGGCACAATACGGGACCTTTGAATTCAACACTAAATGTTGGGCCATGACTGTGTGAGTGTTTGTATGGCACTGTTGGCGTGCAGTACATTGGACACAGGTATCTTACGTATGCTGTCTCAAGCGCTGACCATCTCGCTGGTCCAACTCGGGTGCAGTGAACGTGAGGATAGAATCAGGGCGACCCGGCTCAGGAAGAGACGGTCAGATAGTGGGAGAGCAAGATGAGTGGTACGGACGGACTGAGGTTGCTATGGGAACCCAGCTGCTGAAAGCAGGCAGGGTCAGTGTGCTGCTGCTGATGCAGGAGCAGAGTGGCGCCCCCTGCAGGCTGCTGGGTGAAACAGCAAGCACTCCGGTGTGAGAGAATCCTCACATTGGGAAATGAATCAAAACAAAGATGTTCTTGCTCTGGTTCTTCTCACCCCCACCAAGCTCTGCTCAGCTCCAGCTTATGCAATCTGCTGGGGTTGTTAGTCACCGCTTATTGACTTTTCATTTGGGATAGAGAGGAAAAGCTCATTTTCAATGGGTCACTGCTCCACTTCCAAACGGAACCACTAATTTGACATTGAGGCAGCAGTTGTTGATGTGCAGGACCATGCTCGATATTTTGGATTGCACTATTTCTACTTAGTTTTCTATTTCTGGCTTACAGACCAGTTGAGACACAGAGGGTCATTGATTGGACTTTAATTCTTTAGAATGCACGTTTCATTGTGAGGACGTTTTTATGCAGATCTTGACCATTGACACAATGCCCCTAGAATGTATTTCATTTTTTCAACTATTTGATTTGACACAGCACCTCTTAGAGCAGCGGTGTGATGCGGCAGCGGAAGGCCAATCAGCGGCCTTGAGATACAGCAGGCCCGTTTGTTTACACCTGATTTGGTTTGACTTTCTGGAGTGTCTCCATTCCCTGTTCCTATATTTAGGAAGAGCCAGTGAGCCTCTGATGGATTGGTCCCGTACGGCATGGTGTTCCTGTTTGGATGGATGGCCTGAATCCAAGCTTTGGGATCTTTTGGGCGCAATAAGACCCCTTTCTCACATTTTACAGATTGGAAATGTGCTCTTCACTGTAGGGCTACCTTCACACTGCAGGCTATGATGGCCAATTTGGATTTTTTTTTTATGTTGTTTATATTATCAAAAAGATGTGACTTGTCAATTTAAACACAAAGCTTCCATAATGTTACGCGCATGCGCAAAAGCACTACATCATACACATTTCCGTGTGTTTACGGAAGTAAAGATTACTGCAGTGTGTGCGCTCCTTGTCACATTTGTGGCAATTCCGAGGATTTTGTACAACAGGAGTCAATATTTCCTCAACCAAACGATACTGCACAGCAGGTTAAGAAGAAAGAGGGCAAGAATTTTGGCTACGGTAGTTTGTGGAAAACTTTCTGCAACGTCTGTTCCAAGGAGTGTGTGTGTGGCAGAAATGGTGAGCTGCTTCACTGACACTTTTTTAAAATATTTTTTAGATGACAAGAAGAGCTTTTGCCTCTGTCTGTAAGTAAGTACCTTTATTCATGTCGCAATAAGCATCTTTTGATGACCTTATAGGTCATCGTATATGCGACCTGACCGTTCATACTGCAGTAGCATTGCAAACAGGATTTATATCTATATATTTATCTATATTATATTTAGAATCAGAATCAGAAAAACTTTATTGTCATTGAATAAGGTGCCAAAAGTACTGGTTATAAAGTGAGCATAGTGCAAATGTTATAAAGTGTTCATGAGTTCAACAGCAGCAGGAAAGAAACTGTTCTTGTGGCGAGAGGTTCTGGTCCGGATGGACCGTAACCTTCTGCCAGAGAGGAGTGGCTCAAATAGTCCATGTCCAGGGTGGGAAGGGTCAGCAAGTATCCGGCCCGCTCGCCCCCGAGTTCTGAAGACGTACAGGTCTTATATTTATATACATATGAATCCGAAGTAGTGTTTAAAAAAAAAAAAGAAGAATCGACCATAGTGTGAACATAGCCTAGTATTTGTACTGGTTCAGACCCAACTTAGTAACCACTGTTTACCACTGCATCTGTCCCTTAATCGCTCTATTGCACAGCCTTAAAAGCGTGCCAATAACAAATGCTGGGTGTTGTTTGTTATCTGAGAATATACTGCACCTACTGGTAACTTGTTGGCCATCTAGCAATAAAGTAATACTAATAACAGTACTCAGTCTGGTTAGTCACCTTGGACTGATATTGTTTTGAACACTACTGTATGGGAGACCCTGACATCAGTTATTCTTACTTATATTGTGGTTATTTAACGAACAACATGTACCTACTTCTTGGTTCATAAAGGATGATTGCCGACCGGGCTGTGACCTTTTTTGCCACTTGGAGGTGTACAATTTATTTTTCATTTATTTCCCCACCTCACTGCGAAGTTTTGTAATTTTTGAAAGCCGATTAACCCAACCGACAAAATTTTTTTTATTTATTGCTCCTGTAGTGTACAATGGTGTACAACGGCAGTGCAGGTACAGCCAGCTGTTTGTAATAATCTGACCATCTCATGCAACTAAATGAGGTCACCTAAAGAGTAGTCGCTGTGTATAGTGTTGCTGTTACACACCATTTCAAACAACCAGCACAATAATACAGCGATGCATCACTTGCACTCATTGGAATGTAGAGGTTATGTGATTTCCCAAAAAGCCTACTCTTGTCCAATGTGTACTCTGTGCTTAAGTAAATGTACACGCCGTGCAGGTTATGTGTTTTCCCCCCACATAGAATGCTCTTCAATGAGTAGTCTGTGATCCGTGTTAAAGTAGATGTACATGCAGTGCGAAGCGAGGACAGGCTTTCCAATGGGTGTGATGCAGGCTAAATTGAAAGTCCATTACGCTTGGCCCTGTCTGGCTCAAAATATGGAAAGTATTGATCGGGGCCCCCGTGCGCTGCTAATTAAAGACGGCCAACTATTTGTGAAAAGTCAAGCCAATTATCAAATGAACACATGAGGCTGAGGGCGTGCTGTTAGTGTTAAGGTTGCTGGTTTGGAATCCGTGGGCCCGTGCAGTGGGTCTCATCATTTTTGCACAGTTGTGTAACTGCCGTTTCTTGTTTGCTTTCTTGTTTTTGCTTGTTCACTTCGAGTGCTAGCATGACTCCCTTTCACCATGTTCAAGCCCCAAGCAATTCCATCTTCCGTCTTTTTGCTCTATGGCCAGCAACATGTGACCCTGACCGCACGGGGCCAAGGCTCCAGGCAGTATTTTGCATCCATTGTTGCTCTGCGTTTTGATGTATTGTCTATATTCATGTACAGTATTGCTCACACACAAAACTGAAGAACAAACAAGGAGAAAGTTGACATAATTTCACTGATAAGTGAAAGGTAATACAGCGTTTCACGTTTTCACCTGCGGTATAAAATTTCCATTTCATGTTGGTTTTTCAAAGATACAGCAGATACAATCCAGAACTACCAGTGAATGGTGCAAAAACGTGAGTAAGTGATCCAATCTTTTTTTGGCCACACAGCTCACGCATTTATTAAGCACATTTCACGTATAAAATGTTTTGGTACTGACCACTAATGAATGATAATGTAAGATGATGGATGAAAACGGCGTAGTCAGTCGCTGGGGCCCTACAATTTCCTCGTCAACGGAATCAACAAATTGGCCAATAAAAACGGAATTTACAGTTAAATGTGGATTTTCGCGGAAATTGACATCATGTAAATGAAATGCTGTCATCGTGAGAAGAAGGAACGTTCTTGTTTGGAATTGTATAACCGGCGGATGACTAAATTGTGGCGGAACTTCATTACAAACACTAAACCGGCCGCTCCAATGTTGAAATGATGATAAACAACAGCAATAGTTGGCGGAATCTCCTCTAAGCTTCGCTTTCGCCAGTCGTGTTGGATGAGTATGGAGTGCACCTAATTAATTGACCCCGGAATTTTTGTATTATGAAAAAAGATTTATATATAAATGCCGTCATTCCCTCCAGCCCCCTCGGAAACGGTCGTATAAAGTGTAAACATTGTCTGCCCCCGAAAGAAATATGTTAATTAATGATAACATAATCATTTACATGTGCATGAATGTTAACAAAACAATGAGAAAATAATAAAAGCACTGATAATAAATAATAATCAATGTTTGTTATGAAAAATGACACTTTACCTTTCGGGTCGAGCAAGGTGAGCTACAGTGCGGAGTTGGACGCGGCGAACAGATTTTTGACAGATGGCAGAAATCATATGTAAATTTACGTACTGTAACTTTATTTAAATGAATATAGTGCATTACATATTAAACTTAATTAATTATTTTCATTTTTAACAATGCTTTTTGGTATGTTGAGCAAAGGGACGCCCTGATAGCGCCCCAGAGGAGGGCAGCTTTATTGGGGTATTGTACATTTATAATAAGCTACAGCTGTCAGCCCTTTCAAACTTGGTTTTTGTATTCAGAATACTTTTTTGTTAAATGCAACAGAAATTGCTTAGAAGCCCATTTTCTATTATGATTTTTTCTTAATGAGGTTTTCCTAGGTCAAGCTTTCACTGCACATTATTACTGACCTACAGTGAATGAGAAGTTTTCTGTGAAAAAATAGCCCATTTCCATTTTCGGAGAACAAATACATTAAATGTTAGAAAATGTTTTTGTTTTTACCAGAAAGTTTCAAAATTGTGGTGCAGTTTTACGTGCCGCTTATTCTCATTACGATCGCGGGTATGCTGGAGCCTATCCCAGCTGACTTCGGGCGGGAGGCGGGGTACACCCTGGACTGGTCGCCAGTCCGTCGCAGGGCAGACAAACAAACATTCACATTCATAGCGATGGACAATTTAGAGCCGCCAATTAACCTAACATGCATGTTTTTAGAATGTGGGGGGAAAGCGGAGTACCCGTAGAAAACCCACAAACGCACGGGGAGAACATGCAAACTCCACACAGAGGTGCCCAACGGAGATTCCAACCCAGATCTCCTGACTGTGAGACCAACATGCTACCCACTCCTCCACCGTGCGGCCCCCACAAAAATAATATGAAATGTACCAGATTGAAGAATTAATCAAATAATTTTTTGTTTTTTTAAAGCCTAAAAAATGAGATGAGCAGTGCAGTAATTATATAGAGTGTCAATCATGGCAGAAGATACTCTCTCCTGCACAGTTGGAACAAAATAGGATTACCCTGTAATACATTTGGTTTTGAATGCAAAAAAGGATTACATGTTATTTCAAATGTGACCAAAGGAGATGTAGCCTGGTTAGTCTGGAGGAGCGGAATATCTGCAGCTGACCTAACTTCCGATCCAGACGTAACCGTGTCATGAGGTTTGTTTACAAAGATATGAACAGAGACAATGCCGAGATTCTTTTTCCAGTCACCAGAAACCTGCCAGGGCTAAGTTCTCTGATTAATCCTTCATTCTGTTATCTTTTTCATAGCTTGTCAGAGCACATAATGGTCAGGCAATGCAACATGCTATTACTGACTAGGTGAAACTTTATAACTGAACCAATGGGCAAGATGGCAACGTGATCAGCTTTACTAAATTATCACGATAATGTCGATAGGCCAACATAAAAATGTCATTTACTCTTCTCACTTTTCTGGAGTCTATGGTCACGGGGATGCCGGAGCCTATCCCAGCAGACTTTGGGCGGGAGGCGGGGTACACCCTGGACTGGTCGCCAGTCAATCGCAGTGCACATATAGACAAACAAACATTCACACTCACTTTCATACCGATGGACAATTTAGAGCGGCCAATGAAGCTAACATGCATGTTTTTGGAATGTGGGAGGAAAGCGGAGTACCCGGAGAAAACCCTCACAGGCACGGGGAGAACATGCAAACTCCACACAGAGATGTCCAACGGAGATTTGAACCCATGTCTTCCAGATCTCCTGACTGTGTGGCCAATGTGCTAACCACTCAGCCACCGTGCGGCACCGAACAGAACATAGTGTGTAAAAAAAAAATAAAAATGGGAAGGATCTAGGCTAAGCAGTCACATCTTTTTGCTTGCCCACCCTGCTTCTTTTTGCACGGCTGCTCATGAGGACTTTTGTATTATTTAGCTCTCCAATACTACTGGTGTCACATGACTGTGCCAAAGCGCTCAGTAATTACAACATTGCTGCTTTCTGCAGGAGAGACGGACTATAAATACCCCCATGCTGCCGCCGCCGCCGCTGCTTCAGTCCAGACCTGACCCGTGTTGTGGGAAAGTTGGTTGACGAAACGAGCCGCAACAGAGGCTCACTGGGAAGAGCAATATTAGAGTCTGGAAATGTCCAGTAAAACCAGGAAAAGTTGTGAGTTGCTTTAAAAAACCCAAACTGTGTGAGCCTCAGATTACTCGCTAAATATAGCAACGCTTAAGGTTGCAACACTGATCCATCCTGCTACGCCTTCTTCTCTGGCAGAACTAGTGTGATAACAAGCAGAGTAAGCACGACATCTACTGTACAGACTTGGAACCACAAGTTGCATTCAGTCCCATTATAATGTGTTCACGAGAAGCTAGCACTAAATGTATTTACGGAGGTCCAAATGTACAGTGGTGTGAAAAACTATTTGCCCCCTTGCTGACTTTTTATTCTTTTGCATGTTTGTCACACAAAATGTTTCTGATCATCAAACACATTTTAATATTAGTCAAAGATAACACAAGTAAACACAAAATGCATTTTTTAAATGAATGTTTTTATTATTTAGGGAGAAAAAAATCCAAACCCACACAGCCCTGTGTGAAAAAGTAATTGCCCCTGCACCTAATAACGGCTTGGGCACCCTTAGCAGCAATAACTGCAATCAAACGTTTGCCATAACTTGCAACAAGTCTTTTACACGCTCTGGAGGAATTTTGGCCCACTCATCTTTGCAGAATTGTTGTCATTCAGCTTTATTTGAGGCTTTTCTAGCATGAA
>QODF01000211.1:258370-272943 GCA_024372805.1 Oostethus manadensis | reverse complement strand
GGATTTGGAGGTGCTGAGTCTCATCCCAGAAGCTTCACACTCAGCTGCAAACCGCTCCAGTAAACGCTGAAGGTCACAGCCTGATGAGGCCATAAGGACCACATCGTCTGCAAACAGCAGAGACGAGATCCTAAGGTCACCAAGCTGGACTCCCTCAACGCCTTGACTGCGCCTAGAAATTCTGTCCATGAAGATTATGAACAGAATCGGTGACAAAAGGCAGCGCTGGCAGAGGCCAACGTTCACCAGAAACAAGCTTGACTTACTGCTGGCAATGCCAACCAGGCTCCTGCTTCGATTGTACAAGGACCGAATGGCACGTAGTAGCGGGCCACCAATCTCGTTCTCCCGGAGCACCCCCCACAGGACACCACGAGGGACACGGTCGAATGCCTTTTCCAGGTCTACAAAGCACATGAAGACCGGTTGGGCAAACTCCCACATACACTCCATTACCCTTGCAAGGCTGTAGAGCTGGTCCAGTGTTCCGCGACCGGGACGAAAACCACATTGCAGCTCCTGTAACCGAGGTTTGACCAACGGTCGTACCCTTCTCTCCAGCACTCTGGAGTAGACTTTCCCAGGGAGGCTGAGGAGTGTGATCCCCCTATAGTTGGAACACACCCTCCGGTCACCCTTTTTAAAAATAGGGACCACCACTTGGTCTGCCAGTCCAGAGGTACTGTTCCCGACTTCCATGCAATGTTGTAGAGGCGTGTTCAACCAACACAGTCCCCCAACATGGACATTGAAGACTTGACGAACGGGAGACTCTGCCAGACGTTCCCAGCACACTCTCACTATGCGTTTGGGTCTACCAGGTCTGTCCGCCATCCTTCCCCGCCATCAACACATACAGAATGTCGCAGAGTTTAATTTTCATAAAGATTTTACATGAGCGCTGATAAATAGATAAAATGTGAATTTCCCTTCTAGATGATTATAGTATCTAAGCACTGGTCCTCAATATCTTTTATATCAGATGGATGTTGGGATCCTTTTGTTTGAATGGGTTGAACTTTTGTTTTTGCAATCTCCATGATTTAGGTCTGCATGTTAATTTGTTACCAAATTGAAAGGGAAAGTTTAGCAAACATGGTAAAGCAGTATCCAAAGTACAAAAATACATACAAGCAGCGGTAAGGCCTCATTTCCAAGGGAATCCCCACCCTCTCATCCCGACAGGCACATTTGTGTATTGGCACACCAACATACCCGGAATCTCCTAATACACCACATAACCATCAACTCACTTCCTTATTTATCGAAGTCACACAAAGCAATGATCAGTTTCATGCCAGCTCACCGTCTTTCTTTCTGCTGTGACTGTGCCCTCGTGAGGCTTTCAGGCGCACTCGTAATTGTGAGTGTTAGTCGCCAATGTTTTTTCATTAACCCCTATGACAGTTGGCACTTTGGGAACCCAGGGTGGATGGATGGATATGTAGACGCTTTAATCTCCAAAAGAAATGTGGGTTGGCTGTAGAGAGAGAAAAGAAGTGTGTGCAGAGGTTGGGGGGCTAACATTAGCCCCATCATGACATAAAACGGGCAGAGGGTGCTGGTTTATATTTATTATATTTTTGTACAAATGTGTCGTGCCGTCCTAACCGTCTGGTGCCTGAATGCGTATGATCTAGTGCACTTGCAGAAGCACTACAATTAACATATTGCTCCATCCGTAGCCGTCTGCCAGCGTGAGAACGATCTCCGTCAAGGCTGAATGTTTGCATCGGTTGCCTCACTGTTGAATATACAGCCTTGTGTCGTGATGGAGACCAAGCGAAGGTTTGATGCCAACAATATACTGCTAGTGGAGAAGCTAACCTCCACACTGGCTTATGTAATCAATCACTGGAGCTACACAGGGACCAAAATAGGCCAGACTGAGCAGCCGTGCCCCCTTGTGGACACCTTCTGCCTCAGCGCCTCCCTTGTCCAACATGGCGTACAGGAAGTGGAGCCTAGTTCTTGATTGGAGACTGTCTCTTCTTTGGCTTGTTTGCTGTGGCTTATGTACTATGTTCTATCCTTTCATGCACGGCAACCTCCAAATGCCCCAAACAAAAATGATCCTCAAAACAAACAAATGCGGAAGACTGCAAAAAATGCTGCGGCCACAAACGCCGCAGGATGAAGAACAAATGCAAAAGAAAAATGCTGCAAATGTCTCTCACACACACACACACGCACACGCACACGCATGGGAGAAATGCTGCAAGTTAAGTGAGCAGGATGCCCATTAGAATGTTGGCGGAATGAAGAGGTACAAAAATAGGTTGTGCTGTAATGTTACATCTTAAGTCCTTAAAGACAAACATCCCCCAGGTCTGGTGCAGCTGCTAGCTTGGCTAACTCCCTGGTAGCGTGGCTACCTTTTTTGTGTGTGTATAAACTTGCATGCAGTTTTGGGGCATTTGCATCGTTTGCCTTGTGTGTTTGTGCATTTTGTGTTTAAGTGTTATGTCTGTGCTTTTGATTTGTTGTTCTGTGGGCTTTGGGATGCGACGAGGGCAGTTGTAGTGCGGTACTAACGACTGCTGTGTGTGTTTGTGTGTGTCTGCAGTTTCCTGGACAGAATTGATTCTGTAAGGCAGAGCGACTACACACCAACAGACCAGGTGGGTCCTCTCGTCAGCGGCAACACTCGCATCCTGTGCTGGGTGGTATGCAATCTTTGTTTGCCGTGTTTTCCAGGACCTGCTACGGTGCCGAGTGTTAACTTCAGGAATTTTCGAGACGAGGTTCCAAGTAGACAAAGTCAACTTTCAGTGAGTATCTTCTCGGTCCACAGAGAGGCATGATTGGCATTTTGGGGAGAAATTCCCAATTTGAATAGAATTTCTTCAATGCCCAGCGCACATGACTAAACGAAGACCTCTGAGCTTTGGGACAGAAAAATAGAATCAAATCATAACATTTGGTTATGATTGGTTTTATTTTTGGCTTGCAAGCGTTCAAGAAGATCTTTTAAAGCCAGGGGTGCTCACAACCTGCGAGCTACTTACAAAATGATCTACTCAAAAAGATCTACCACGTCTACAATCACACAGCGCATATATTGAATTCTAAAGAAATGGCAATATATTGATATGTACAATATAAGTTTTTGTAGTATACGTAATAGCATATTTCACAACACAACACATTTTTATCATTACCTGGGTTTTAGTCGGTGTCGTGTTTGCCGTGAAATGTCCACAAATGCCGCTCCACATTTCCCGTATTTGGTGTTGCGATTGAAGGGTAGCAGATGAGGTGAAAGCCCTTGGCAAAGCATCCATCCATCTTCCATGCCGCTGATCTCAAGTCCTCCTCTCATGCTAAACCAAAGTGATACGCTTTTGTTCTTCCTGCTTGGTTCAGCTCCTCCATCATTGTTATTCCCTGTGTCTCCGCATGCGCAGTGACCGTCAATCAAGTGGACGTATTTTTCTTTCTTTTTTTTAATATCAATTATTTTTTTATCAGACTAGTCATTTCTTATATCAGCGGTCCCCAATCATTTTCCTTATTTAGATTGATATCAGACTTTGCAAAGCAGAGGTGGGGACGGGGGCGTGCCGCCCTGTTTTGGTTCAGCGCATGGACGCCGTGAATGTCACGCGATCTACCCGCAATGTCTCTGCCATCGACTGGTAGATCGCGATCGACGTATTGAGCAGCCCTGTTTTAAAGATAGATTATTTGGACTAGCCATAGTAACACATATCAACACATTAATTGATCTTATAGATATAGCATGACAATATTTTCATTAAACAATGTAGCAGACATATATATATATATAGTGAATATATATATACATAGATGAAAAGTCTTGTGTAATAAATCAATGAAGAAATAGGTCACAGTAGGAAGTATTTTTTTTAAAGCATCCCTGTGTGTGAACACTAGAGGGCGTGAGTGAGTTTAGTTGAATAATTGGAGTGTTTGTGTTTGTCATCAACAGCATGTTTGATGTTGGCGGCCAGAGGGATGAGAGGAGAAAATGGATCCAGTGCTTCAACGGTGAGACGCTTAAACGTTTTGCTTTTTTTTTTGTTGTTGTTTTTTTTTTTTTTTTTGCCCCGCCCTCATCGCTGCGTCTGCTCTCCTTCCCAGACGTCACGGCCATCATCTTCGTGGTGGCAAGCAGCAGCTACAACATGGTCATAAGGGAAGACAACAACACCAACCGGCTACGGGAAGCACTGGACCTCTTCCGCAGTATTTGGAACAACAGGTGGTTACGCACCATCTCAGTCATTTTGTTCCTCAACAAGCAGGACATGCTGGCCGAGAAGGTATTAGCTGGAAAATCCAAAATTGAAGACTACTTCCCTGAATATGCTCGCTACACCATACCAAATGAAGGTGGGTCGTCTCTTGCTTGCTCAACGCACACACACACACACGCACGCACACACGCAGTACACGTGTAGTCATGGCCAAATGTTTGAGAATGCCACAAATATGAATTTTCGCTAAGTCTGCCGGCTCAGCTTTTCTGATGGCAATTTGCATATTGTCCAGAAGCTTTGGAGTGGTCCGGGAGTGCTGTGTGGAGTAGCAGAGGGCTGCCTTCATCTGGCTCCGCGCCTCCTTCAGGAATGACACGCGTGCATGGTTAATGGCGTACAACTATCAACCCGTTGGTAATAGTAGTAATAGTGATATAGAAACAAAAAACAAAACGGACGTGACAACATTAGATTACAAATGTTGAATAAAGTTTTATACTGTGGCGTGCTCTCCACATGTGGTCATGTTTACATCTTTTATTTAGCTCACTTCCTGACCATCCATACTGTATGCCACATACAGTATGGATGCCACATCCACTGGCCTGACGAGAAATAGAGGAACATTTCATGGACTGATGAGAGTAAAATTGTTCTTTTTGGGCCGCAGACAGTTTGTGAGACGACCCCCAAAACTCCACAGTACACAGTGAAGACAGTGAAGCACGATATGGACATGTTTCTCCTGCTATGGTGNCTGTATGCCACATACAGTATGGATGCCACATCCACTGGCCTGACGAGAAATAGAGGAACATTTCATGGACTGATGAGAGTAAAATTGTTCTTTTTGGGCCGCAGACAGTTTGTGAGACGACCCCCAAAACTCCACAGTACACAGTGAAGACAGTGAAGCACGATATGGACATGTTTCTCCTGCTATGGTGGTGGGCCTATTTATCTCATAGCAGGGATCGTGGATCAGTTTGCATATGTCAGAGTACTCGAGGAGGTCGTGTTGTCTTATGCTGAAGAGGACATGCCCTTGAAATGAGCGTTTCAACAAGACAATCACCCCCAACGCACTAGTAAACCAACAAAATCTTGGTTCCAAACCAACAAAATTAATGTTATGGAGTGGTCAGCCCAATCCCCGGACCTTAACCCAATGGAGAACTTGTGGGGTGACAAGCGAAACCAAGAAATGTTAATGAATTGTGGAATGTTGCTAAAGAATCTTGGAGTGGAATAACATCTGAAAGGAGCCACGAGTTGGTTGAGTCCAAGCCACACAGATGTGAACCCGTTATAAAAAACTAAATATTAATTTGTTGATTCACAGGATTGCCAAATCCTAGAAACCAAATAGTTTTGAGTTTGTGAAGCCAACGGCACACACTGCTTTTTTTTGTGAACACACCCCTTTCAGCTAATTGGCCAATTGCACAACCTTAGGAGCGTGCACATCATGAATGCTGGGTCTTGTTTGTTTTCTGAGAATCTACTGCACCTACTGGCAACTAGTTTGCCATGTAGCAATAAAAATGTACTAATAACAGCGATTAATCCGGTTAGTCACATTGGACTGCTATTATTTTGAACACAAGTGTACAATTAGCAGGTGGCTAACTAATCGTGTCTGAAAGTGACGTCAGATAGCGGTCGCTGTCTAAACCAAAACGAACAATTCATAACAAATAGAGATTCCAAGAGGAATTCATGACAAATTGCAGAAAAAAGGAGAGGAGAAAACACACAGAGCTGCTTGACAGGCGCCCACGTATTTGCGTGGCGTAGCAGAGGGGGTGATTATTAAAACATGAGTGACGTTACTATCAAAATTACTAATTATGCTTTATTGCTTACTTTTCTATGCTTCTTTCGGTCTTGTCGGGGGGAGCAGTGCAGCCAAGTAAACTCTTCCTACTTCTTTGTTTCAAGTCGGGTCCGCAACCACAAGTGGCTTGTAGGGCTGTGCACCGCTGTGCAGCCCGTAGCCCTTGAGCCAAAGCTAGGGGTACGGGCTACGATAAGGAGTTAGGGGCGGTACAGGCGCCCAACAGACTGGAAGTTCTAAAAACGAGTGTGGTGCTTGAGATCTTAACCACGGCTACCTGCAGGAAACACGTGCACTCGTCATCGCTTAGGGCTTAATAGGCGAGGACGATGCCTAACTACAAGAAATCCACCGTTTTTCACATCAAGAAGGTCCGCTGCTGGGAGCAAGGCTCCAGGATGCCCTAGAAAGTCCAGCAAGCGTCAGGACCGTTGCCGAAAGCACCGCCACCAGTGTAGCGCTGGCTCAGGAATGGTAGCAGGCAGGCTTTCGGAAGATGGGGCCGGTGTCAGGAAGGAAAAACATCAGGGACCAGACTGGCGTTCGGCAAAACGTGCGGGGATTGGGTTCCTGGAGACATTTTTCGGATCAGTGAACATAGCTTGTCCAGTGAAGAAAAGGTGAGCGCTACCTCCAACAGTAAAGCCTCCACTCATGTGTGGGGATGCTTCTTGGCCCAGGGAGTCGGCTCACTCGCAGTTGCTCCTAAGAACACGGCCGTGGATCAAGAATGTACCAGAACAACCTCCCAAAGCGACTTCTCAGTAACCCAAACAGCTCGGTAACATCTGGCAACAAAATTCTCAAACCTTGTGAAAAAGACATTCTCAAAACTTTGGCCGCGACTGTACACACGCACAGGTGATGTGTGTGTTCATGTTGAACGTGTCCCCCTTCCAGCAAATCCTGAACCCGGTGAGGACCCCAGAGTGACGAGAGCCAAGTTCTTCATCCGAGACGAGTTCCTGGTAAGGCCCTTGATTTTATTGTGCTGAAAGTAAACGCGCGCCTTTCGTTCACTCAGACATTGAAAGAAGTTTTTACCAAAACTTTGACGCCAGCACCTGTTGTTACCAAAGCACTCGCGTTACTCTTACTTAACACACAATCTTTGCTTTCATTTGATTTCGACCTGCATGCTTTCCGCTTTCACGTTTCCACGCATTCCCCGGAAGGTGGTAAACGTCCTTCCATGTTTGTCACCTCCGCAGCGGATCAGCACGGCCAGCGGCGACGGGCGACATTACTGCTACCCGCACTTCACCTGCGCCGTGGACACGGAGAACATCCGACGGGTGTTCAACGACTGCCGGGACATCATCCAGAGAATGCACCTTCGGCAGTACGAACTGTTGTGATGGGAGCGCCACCCGTCTCTCCTCCACCGTTTCTGCATTCTCCACCACCGACCCCGAACCCCCCTGCTGTGGAGGACAATGAAGTACTACTGAAGTGTGTCAGATCCTATTCTTTGCTTTTTTTGAATGATTATTCTGATGATTACGGACGGATTGATTTGACTGAGCTTATTATCGTCATGTTTCCTTTTGAAGGCCTTGACTCATCATTCCACTAAGCTTCACGCTACCTCCTTTCTTTAACCACCCCGCCCTTTTTTTGTTGGCCTTTTCATCGGACCTTAACACATACATTGTGTCTGCGTTTGTGTGTGTGTGTGTGTGTGTGTGTGTGTCTGTGTCACCTGCCTAAGACCCCCCCCCACGTGCTGCCATAGTATATGGATGAGGAGATAAATGCAGTTTTTCATCACTTGCTTTTTTTTTTTTTTTTTTGCTTTACTTTACTCTGTTGTCCAGAGAAAGCACACACACACACACAAATGTAGCATTGCATATTTATTCCTTGTCACCATGTTAGCTTTATAGCGACACATGCAGCGGGAAGGGACAGTTCAGTAAAAATAAATGAAGGAAAAAGCGAACCTTTTATCCCCATCCCCCCAACCCCTCCACAGACTTTGACCTCCTGCCGACCCTCCTAAACACACACACACACACACACCCATCCTACTAGTGTACCTGGTGGGAGGAGAAAAGTGTATTTTTGTTCTTGTGTTAACTTGTACACTGTGCAAGGCTGAATGATGGTGTACAGACTGTAAAATGTAATATTATTTTGTACAACTTGATTGAAAGAAAAACAAATCTACTTGTAGATCTTTGTGCCTTGATTATGGCTGTACCTGTAAATGAGCTCAGATGTAAGTATGTTTTGGACTGCGCTGTACAGCTTGATGTCAAACTCTCTCCGGGCGGCAGAGGACTTTCTGCTGGCTGGGAGACTTTCTCTGTAGACTTTAGTTTTTTTTCTGGTTTATAAAAAACAAAACAAAAAAAAAAACCACGAAAGAGGAAATGCTCTTTATTAAATAATACAAAAAATAGGGAAAGAATCCTTAAAAAGCTGTATACATTATGCAAATTAACCACTTACCTGCAGCGAGGACCATGCCTTTTCCTCTTTCTTTTGAATTCTATTGTTGTTTTTGATTTGATCATTGCTTTAAACCAACATTGGGAATCCATTGAAAGTGTCCAAATTGCAACCTGGTGTTGTTTTGAATAGGAACCAACATTCTCGTCTCTTTCCTTTCAAGTGCGTTTGAGATGGTTACTGGTGTGCGTGCCTGTGCACACGTGTACATAAGACCACATGGACTCACATGCAGTGTGTGCGTGCAAGGGGAGTATGTGTAAAGAATTTTATAAATGTATGTACATGTAAATTTATAGGTCTATATAAATATATATGTACAATTATACATGTTTAAATATGTGTGTGCTTAGGTGTACATACCTACGTATGTATACAGTAAATATGTATACATACACACATAGGAAAGCATGTTTAGAATGGAGAGGAATAAATGAGAGTGTGCAATATTAACTTTTTGGTCCTTTGGGAGCCATATATGACGGCACAGGCACTACTGAATGTGTGAGCGGCCCCCCAACAAGACAAGCTCTTCTGTCTCCTTGTACAAACAGCGTTAGCCTTTTCTTCTGCTACAGAACACGTCTTACCCAACACGACTAAAGCGAGACCACAGAGTGACTGGAGGGTGCCAACCACCTTGTTTGGGCCCGGGCGGATCGTGAATTGATATTTTTATTTTTCTTTAAATAAAGAGGCACATTAGAGGATTTGATTTGCTTCATTTCCAACCGCTGCATCCGCCAGTGTTCTCAGTTGACGTCTCATCACGGATGGCATTGTACGATGTTTAAGACACTTGTCCGGTACTGTAGTAGTGCTGGAAAATCTATTTTTTAAAAACATCTCCAAATAATTTCTTCACCGCCACTTGCACGATTGTTTGTCACTGCAAAGCAAATGGAAACCATTTCCTGCAGAGGTGTTCAAACCTGACCGCAGAGGCTGCTTACTGAACGTAAATATGAAAGAATGCATAGGCTACTTTGATACATTTTGTACATTAAAAAATGCTAAAACCACACCAATGTTGCTCAGTATATGCTGTCTGAACAAAACATCCACATCTTATGCAGTAGTCGACAAAGCAAGTGAGTGCAAGACTAATTATACCTCTTTTGTTTTATTTATAGAACAGGCTGCGGGCCCACAAAGAAGCTGCGGGTTGAAAATGGACACTCTTATTATTGCTGTTCCCTGTCTGGGGGTACATCCTTAAAACAAATACAAAGTTCTTCAAACCCGCTTTACTGCAGCATTTCTACAGCATCTTAATAATAATAATTAATCTCCTCCCTGAGTCACCACCTTATCGTGGTGGAGGAGTTTGCGTGTGTAATGATCCCAGGAGCTCAGTTGTCGGGGGCTGTCCTGCCCCTGGTAGGGTCACCCATGACAAACAGGTTCTAACCAGACAAAGAGTGGCTCAAAAGACCCTAATGATGAATGATACAATTGGACTTCGAGCGTCTGGTGGCCGGGCCTGCACCCATGGGGCCCGGTCGGGCACAGCCCGAAAAGGTAACGTGGGTCACCCCTCCCATAAGCTCACCACTCGTGGGAGGGGCCACAGGGGTCGGGTGCAAAGAGAGCTGGGTGGCGGCCGGAGGCAGAGGCCTTGGCGGTCCGGTCCTCGGCTAGTTGTCGGTACGTGGAATGTCATCTTAATAATTAGCGCTGGTTCCATCTCCCAAATATTGTTCTTGATCATACACATTTAGGAAAAATAACGGTATAACAGTTTTGTTCTATTTAAGGTGTATTTGCAGGTTTCTAATACCCAAAACCCCTTTAGTGATGGCGGTCCACTCCTTAAAACTCCAACCAGGCGTAAAGACGGTGGTTTATTATGCAGTTCATTAGAAGTGCATCAACAATTTGGCACCGAACGTGAGCTACTAAAGATAAACCCCTAAACAAACCAGAATGTGACATGGCATGTGACTTCACATCAGTTCACCGGGAATACGCATGTCTGACAAATAACGCTTAACCTCAATGATAACAATCATGAACCTTGTCTCCGGCTACCAAACCAACAAGGCAAAGTGCTGCAAAGTCCCCGGTGGCCCGCCGGGAACTCCCAGCTTCTTCTCTTACCCGGTACATTTGAACGAGTACAGTACTGCCTTCGGGGGTCTCAAGCCTAACTTAAAACAAATTTTACATCTGTGTGACACAGGCAACGTGCACGTTAGAAATGTCAAGAGATTTGAGTCCTTCAAAAGGAGGTTTTAGTCCTTCACGGCAAAGTATTCCAAAACCGTTTTGGGCACGTTCCAGCGAATCCGAGGCGTGGTAGCGGTGGCTGCTGGGTAACGTAGTTTCACATCGACTTGTGCTTCCCCAGCAGGAAAAGGCTGAGGCACTGCAGCAGGCCTTTCATCCACAAACAGTGAGCCAGGATGAGCAGCAGCAGGCAGACGCCGGCCGAGCAGTACACGCCAATCACCGTGCTCTCCTCCGGTAGGAAACACTTGGACAGAGCATAACTGCCCGGGGACACTGACGCCTTGGAGATGGTGGGGTGGGGGGCACAAGTCAAGTTAAAGATGACAGTCCAAACAGCCTGTGAATATTCTCAATCATCTAACGGATTAGCATCTTTACAGCGAAACACGTCTGCGAACACTACGGTTATAGATGAGTTCCTAGTATTCGTCTTCCAGTCCCATTTTAAACACGTTCGTGGTAATTGTCATCACGCAGTGTGTACCGGGAGCAGGATTGGTTCTACGCCTGCGCAGAACGCGTCTACATTCGGTCGAGCTATTTTTCAATGGAATCACAGGAGTGCTAAAATTAAAAAGAATCCATCCATCCGTTTTCTTCCGCTTATCCGAGGTCGGGTCGCGGGGGCAGCAGCCTAAGCAGGGAAGCCCAGAGGTCCCTCTCCCGGGCCACTTCTTCCAGCTCTTCCCGGCGGATGCCGAGGCGTTCCTAAACCAGCTGAAAGACATAGTCTCTCCAGCGTGTCCTGGGTCTTCCCTGAGGCCTCCTACCGGTTGGACGTGCCCTGAACACCTCCCCAGGGAGGCGTCCGGGGGGCATCCTAACCAGATGCCCGAGCCACCTCATCTGACTCCTCTCAATGCGGAGGAGCAGCGGTTCTACTCCGAGTCTCTCCCGGATCACAGTGCTTCTCACCCTATCTCTAAGGGAGAGCCCAGCCACCCTGCGGAGAAAACTCATTTCGGCCGCTTGTACCCGCCATCTTGTCCTTTCGGTCACTACATTCCAAAAACATGGCCGCTCTAAATTGTCCATTAGAGTGTGAATGTTTGTCTATATGTGCCCTGCGATTGGCCGGCGACCAGTCCAGGGTGTACCCCGCCTCCCGCCCAGAGCCAGCTGGGATAGGCTCCAGCGTACCCAGTATAGAATATGACTGAATGAAGAATGCCTATGGTCTCCCATTTTCACGAACCTAAAGTGAGTGCAAACCGCGCGGTGTTTCTTTTAAAGCCACCTCAAAACGGAAAAGACACCCACCAGGATGAAGCTGGGATTGTTTCGGTTCCTCCAGCTAAAGGACGGCACGCTAATTTCCGGGTACTTGTTGTCATGGAGAACTTCGCACCCGCTGTGGGTGTGGCCGCTCAGGATGAGGCGGGGCTTAAACCACTGTAGCAGCTGAGCACAAAAAAAGGACATCTCGCTCAGGGAGAGAGACCAACTCTGGGAACTCAAGCCCTCAAGATGTACCGACTCACCTTCTGGGAGGCTTCCTTTGACAGTACGTCATACTTCTCCCGGAACAGAAGGTGTCGCTCCCCGGGCGGTGCGGCGTCTGTGCCTGTGCAGCCTGCGTCACTCACTCGGTACAGCGGGTAGTGCTAGAGAGCAGGAACAGCCTCATCATTTTTTCGTTGAAGGAAACGAGGGAGAAAGTGGACTACAGCGTCAACGCTTGTTAGCGCGGAGACACTTGAGCCCAGCCAGTGAAAGCTGGCATTTTTTCCGCAGCCACAGCAATTTACTGGGCTTACCTGTAACATGATGGGAGGTGTGGGGGGGTACACCTGTGTGCCCTCACAGCTGTCCAATGCCGTGGCGGCGCCGGACTGCGAGCTCTGCGGCGCACAAAACCAGCATTTGACTTTGCCTTTGAGCAAGAGCGTCACATTTTCTGCGTGTCGCCGACCTGACTAAGAGAACAGTTGAGGTCTCTGGCCAGCTTGATGAGCTCCTTCTCCACAGCCTGGCATATGGGGCAGCCGTCACCATGCAGGGCCACACTGTTCACCAGCAGGAAACTGACACCAAAATGAGGATTGTATATTATTATTACCAAATTGTCAGCGTTATTATCTTTATATCACTTACTTGACTCCGTTTTTGGTGACGATCCTAGTGGAGGAGCCGTTGAAGACCTTCTCGAAGCGCTGCAGCTTTACCCAGTCCATCCTGCAGGGGGAGACAAAATAGCTTGACACTAAAAAACTCCACAATCTTTTGCACTTCCTCTTGGTCGTTTCCCAAGTTCAAAAACGACAGACTCGTCTTTTAATGAAAGCAAAAGTCGCCGACACTTGGAACCTATTCTGATGGTAATGCCCAATGTTGAGCAATTACTGTAACAATAATTGATTATGCTTTTTGTATGATAACATGTCAGTGTGTTTAGCTTTCCAGCTTCATGCAACTTGAGCTTCCTCTTTTTTCGTCTCCCAACTTTATTGGCGTTGATGCCAGTTGATGGCGGACTTGCTTGACTTGACAATTCTGGCAGATGGAATTGTAATTTCTTCCACTTTTTGCAGTGGGGTACCCCTTCAGACATTTGACGTGAAGCCACGTATACACTACTCTTGCACTCCTACATAACCTGCACCTTTTTATGTGAATTAACTAGAAATATGAATCATAATTAATTCGTCAAGCGATTTTAAATATGTATTAAATGTCACATTTTCTTAGTTGACATGAGTAATCATCCCACACATCTTTTATTCCAGTCTGATGTTGGAACCCTTCCGTTTGAATGGCTTGAATTTGAACCTCGCTTTCTTTTGTCCACTCACGAGGTTCTGGTTTAGGTCTGCATATTTGTTTAATACCCAACTGCAGGGAATCCTGGCGTTCCCAGGCCAGCTGTGAGACATAGTCCCTCCAGCGTGTCCTAGGTCTTCCCCGGGCCTTCTCCCGACCGGGCATGCCCGAAACACCTCACCTGGTAGCCGCCCGGGAGGCATCCAGACTAGACGGCCAAGCCACCTCAACTGGCTCCTCTCCATGTGAAGGAGCAGCGGCTCTACTCTGAGCTCCTCCCGGATGGCCGAGCTCCTCACCCTATCTCTTAGGGTGAGTCCAGCCACCCTACGGAGGAAACTCATTTCCGCCGCTTGTATCCGCGATCTCGTTCTTTCGGTCATGACCCATAACTCATGACCATAGGTGAGGGTGGGAACGTAGATCGATCGGTAAACAGAGAGCTTTGCCTTCCGGCTCAGCTCTCTCTTCACCACGACGGTCCGGTACAGCGACCGCATTACTGCAGATGCTGCACCGATCCGTCTGTCGATCTCACGCTCCAACCTTCCCTCACTCGTGAACAAGAACCCGAGATACTTGAACTCCTCCACCTGAGGCAAGACCTCACTCCCAACCCGGAGGGTACAGTCCACCCGTTTCCGACTGAGAACCATGGCCTCGGATTTGGAGGTGCTGAGTCTCATCCCAGAAGCTTCACACTCAGCTGCAAACCGCTCCAGTAAACGCTGAAGGTCACAGCCTGATGAGGCCATAAGGACCACATCGTCTGCAAATAGCAGAGACGAGATCCTAAGGTCACCAAGCTGGACTCCCTCAACACCTTGACTGCGCCTAGAAATTCTGTCCATGAAGATTATGAACAGAATCGGTGACAAAGGGCAGCCTTGGCGGAGGCCAACGTTCACCGGAAACAAGCTCGACTTACTGCTGGCAATGCGAACCAGGCTCCTGCTTCGATTGTACAAGGACCGAATGGCACGTAGAAGCGGACCATCAATCCCGTACTCCCGGAGCACCCCCCACAGGACACCACGAGGGACACGGTCGAATGCCTTTTCCAGGTC
>QODF01000211.1:129517-241341 GCA_024372805.1 Oostethus manadensis | reverse complement strand
CTTCTCAATCCCACTGACATGCCTTCCGTAGAGGAAGCAGAGTCTGAGGATACGTACGTGGACAGTTCTATCACCGTGGCTGAGGTAATTGGGGTAGTTAAATCACTCCCCAGTGGCAAGGCTCCAGGGGTAAACGAGTTTCGCTCGGAATTCCTCAAGGCTCTGGATTTTGAGGGACTGTGTTGGTTGACATGCCTCTACAACATCGCACGGAAGTGGGGAACAGTAGGCCTGGGAACGCCATGGTGTCCTTCCGGTGGAGCTGGAAGAGGTCGCCGGGGACCGGGAAGTCTGGACTTCCCTACTGAAGCTGCTGACCCCGCGACCCGGACAAGCGGAGGAAAATGGAATGGAATGTGTGGCCCTTGCTGGACACCCCTCATGTAGACTCGCATGCTTAGCGTACTTCCTGGTGGCTGTTGTCTCATTAATTACTGACACCTACTAATATCACTAAAACACACTCCTAACAGTTTCATTTGATACGTTTACTACAAATACATAATAATAATCATAATACGTAAGTACTTGGACATTATAATTACACACACAGTTCTTACACCAAGAAAAGTACTGCAACTTGTTGGAAGATGACGATGGTATGTATACATGTGTACCGGGCCTTTGTCTTTTGTGTGAGTCCAGTAGGGCGTCTGAATGCCTTATTTTTCTATTTAAGTTCTTTATGCTACTTTTATGCTTGAAAATGCTTCATTTAGCCCACAAGTACATCAAATGTGATTGGATATGCATATGCTTGACTAATAACAGGCAGTAGTCCACCATGCAATGATTTAATTTGATTTGAAGTATTACTATTTAGCAAATTAGTACATATTAGTGCATTGCATGTTGCTAAAGGGACCTCCATCAGTTTATCCAGCAGCTATTGAAATGCATCTATGGAACAATGGGATCTCCATATGCACAATGTTTCTCAATACCCAGGTTCAGCCAGCTGCCTTTTCCTCCCTTAAAGGCGCTTGTGACGATTCTGGCCCAGCCGTGTTCTCCCTGGAAAACAAAAACACAGACAAGAATTCCTCCCGTGAGGACCTGGTATTTCAAACGAAGTCCAAAAGTTGAACGGGAACTCAGAAGTGCAACAAAAACAGATCTTTTAATGTGTATTTTTGTGCTTTACTTCACTTTTTTATATGCACAGTGGAACCTCAGTTTGTGTCACAAAAAAAAAGTTGCCACCAAAAAAACCCCCCACTCTTAATATTTCCTTGGCCCGCCTTTGACTTCGATTACGGCCCGCATTCGCTGTGGCATTGTTTCCATAAGCTTCTGCAACATCTTCTGCAAGATTTTTTTTACATTCCGTGTTGCATTCATTTTTCACCAAGATCTTGCATTGATGATGGTAGACTCTGACCGCTGCGCAAAGCCTTCTCCAGCACACCCCCCAAAGATTGTCAACGGGGTTAAGGTCTGGACTCCATCTGTGAAAATGAGGTCTCATGCTTCCTGAACCACTCTCCCACCCTCATGCCTCAACTTTCAACTTTGTACTCAGGGTTCTGTGTTTATTTAATGCTCTATGTTTACTTAGGATTCTACGTCGCACTGAGTCGCCAAAGAAAGTTCCTAGTTCGTGAATTGTTCACTTACAATCGCAATAAAGTTTTTCTGATTCTGATTGAGGCTGATGAATCCTGGCATTGTCATCTTGGAATATGCCCGTGTCGTCAGGGAAGTCCACTGATGGAATAAGCTGCTCGTTCAGTATATTCAGGTAGTCAGCTGACCTCATTCTTTGGGCACATAGTGACCTGGACCTAGACCTGACCACCTGCAGCAACCTCCTACCTATTTTCTTGGTTCAATCCAGGAGGCCACTTTTTTTTGGCCAGGCAGTGTATGTTATTGCAATATGCGACATCCAGCCATACATTCCATTTCTTCCGCTTATACGGGGCAGCAGGGACATCCAGACTTTGTGGTCTCTGGCCAATCCTTCCAGTTACACCAGGAGAACACCGAGGCATTCCTAGGCCAACTTTAAGACGTAATGCCTCCAGCGAGTCCTACATCTGCCCGGGGGCCTTCTCCTGGCTGGGCATGGCCAGGAACACTTCCAGGAGGCATTTTTGCTTCACTCGAAATTCGCATTTTTTTCTAAAATTGCTGCATTAAAGAAAGTGCGTTGAAGCGCACTGAATACTTAGCGTGTTCCTTGTGCTTTTTTTTTTTTTTAACACAACGCACCATGACGCAAAATAATGTTGCTAGTCCTAATAAACAGTAATTCAGTATAGTAATTAATTAATTAACCTAATTTACATTATTTCCAATAGACATTTGTTATTTTCCTTGGGAAAAAATGCTCTGGTTTTCATATGTTTGTGTTTTTGTCTGATCTTTTGGAACAAATAAAGAAGCAACAGAACCTACCCAAAACTCCCCCCACGAGTTCCTGACCACCCAGAACTCTGTGCCGTCCTCTGCCGTGCCCCAGCCAGCCACCGACACAATATGATTAGGCAGTGAGAGGGGATGGAACTCTGAGAAGATGCCCCCCGAGTAGTCCTCCAGGGCCTGTGTGGCCATCAGGGCGCAACTAATGAAGACATACAAGTGAGAAGGTGACATTTATGATGTAGAAATCGCTCATAACTGCAAGCGCACACACATAATTACATCGATATCACATTTTACCTAATAAACCAAAAAATGCTCGATGTCATTTTTTTATAAATGACATTTGGGGCGCCCCAGTGGATTGTGTCCGAATGCTTTGGAAGACAAGCTTGTATACATGCAATAGAGATAGCCTCAATGATTTATAATAATTAGACAAATGATCAATGACTTATGAAAAATGAAGTCCTGCTCGTGCCGCTGCAAAGACCCTTTGTTTTTCAACATTTTCAAACTTGTGTTTGTCAGACCCCCACATTTGCTGGCGATACAGTGGGGTGTTTTTTTACAATGCATTGAGCTGTATGGGAGATTTCAAGTCTGATTTGAAGGTCAAACTTGGGGGTTCAATAGTACAATACATTTGGGGTGATTGTTTGGACACATTTCATTCATGATGTGTGCACCAGGCTTCAGCAGTACAACTCAATTCCAAGACACTTTGTCTCCCCCCTGTGGCAGTTAGCTATAACTACAAGAAGGCATGACAACGTGAGTGCCCCTTTACTGCTTGGGCTCCTAAAATTTTAAGTTAGTGGCCTCTGTGGTCCTCGTCGAAAAAACTAGTCTTTGCCCTGTACTCATGTTCCTGTGACTGTCCTACCTGATGGGTCCGTTGAAGTAGATTTCGGCCTTCATGTGGTCTCTTCCAGACACTCTGCCATAGTCCCCGACTTTCCAGACGGTGTAGTTCCTGACCGCGCGGCAGTCGAGCGAGGTGCACGTGCCGCACTGGCTGAACAGATCGCACTCTAGTGGAAACAAAACCAGTAAGTAGATAGTACATTGCAGTTCCAACATTAGGCCCTCACTCT
Organism: Oostethus manadensis; assembly: GCA_024372805.1. Lineage (NCBI taxonomy): Eukaryota > Metazoa > Chordata > Actinopteri > Syngnathiformes > Syngnathidae > Oostethus > Oostethus manadensis. The sequence continues at coordinate 237,880 of QODF01000211.1, read as the reverse complement.
ACTGCATTTCTTCAAAAATGAATTCATTAATAAGGAGAGTCATAAGACACTCAGGTCATGAGATGAGACAATACAAGACCTTACTTTTAAGAAAAATACAATGCAATCTACTAATTTAATTTCAACTACATTACACTCTTTTGCGCGGTGTGTATGCTGGCGGCCCCACCTCCACCCACCAAGACAGAGAGACTCCATGACTGACTAAAGGGCTTACTCTGTAATGTAACAACCAAAGACACTAAACTTAAACAGGACTGCCAATTCGGCTGCAAATGAATGGAATTTATATATAAAATATATAAAACTATAATATTTTATATTTAATTAAATAATGTTTTGGTGTAGTTAATGCATATGGATCATGGCAAGCCATGCTGTTACTGCTCCCTGGCTGCTAAGTGGCATCATCATCAATCATTAATAAAGTATCTATAAAGAACTATCAATCATTAAAAAAAATACACAAATATAGTCATATTTTTCTTCCATTTTGTCATTGCGTTTTCTGTATTGTCTTTGTTTTGAATGAATTCAAGCCACAGTGCACAGTGAGGACAGTGAAGCGTGGTGGTGCAAGTTTACATGGCATGTTTCTCCTGCCGTGGTGTTGAGCCCATTTATCATGGATCAGTTTGCATATGTCAAAATACTTGAAGAGGTCATGTTGCCGTATGCTGAAAAGGATATTTCCTTGAAATGGGTGTCACAACAAGACATTGAGCCCAAACACACGAGTAAACCATCAAAATCTTGGTTCCAAACCAACAAAATGAAAGTTGCGGAGTGGCCAGCCCAATCCCCGGACCTTAATCTGATTGCGGACTTGTGGGGTGACATCCAAAATGCTGTTTCTGAGGCAAAACCAAGAAATGTTAAGGAATTGTGAAATTATGTTAAAGAATCTTGGAGTGGACTGACAGCTGAAACTGTGTTCATACAACTAAATATTGGTGTGGTGAGTCACAGGATTGCCAAATCCGAGAAACAAAAGAGTTTGTACAAAATAGTTTGGAGTTTGTAAAGTCAACGACAGACCCTGCTTCTTTTGTGCCATGAATGCTGGCTCTTGTTTGTTTTCTGAGAATCTACTGCACCTGCTGGCAACTTGTTTGCCATGTAGCAATAAAAAAAAACTAATACGAGTACTTCATCTGGTGAATCACATCAGACTGCTATTATTTTGAAAACCTGACACCACAGCGAGCAACAGCCTATCATTTAGAACAGGTAAGGTTGTAACGCCAAATTAATTTTATATCCCGGGAGCACATTTGAATGCAAGAAATGGGGTTGCTGACTGAAAGTTCTGGCAAGTTTTCAAGCCATGTTGTTCTGATAGTATGTGCACTTTTCTGATGTGTGCTGACAGTGACTATTCAGGAGTTCCGTTGTGTTTGTCACTAAATTTATCAAGGTTGTTGTTCACCCACCATCTGAGTGTTTTGGCCTTTAAGGTGGAGAAGGTCGACTCGACTCTGAAAATCCTTCGTCAAAGACAGCCCCAGTTTTTGTGTCATTAGGTTTTTGTGGAAATGTTGTGTAACATCTACAATCTAGTCTCGGTGCCGTTTACCGTATGTATTGTTTCGGGAAATGGACTGGCCAAACATGTAGCTGACTCACGGTCCGTGCATTTTTTTTTATTGAGTGTGATTACCAAATAACCTGCCATGGGGCCAAAGAAGGTGGCAAGTGCCAGCAATTTGATAAAGAGCGTGACAAACACGATTGAATTCCATCGGGTCAGAATTTACGGGAAGTCCCGCATGAACAATGCGTTCCATCCATTCGTCATTTATAACCTTTGCAGGGTTCTCTGCCTGTAAAACTACAGTTAGTCTCTCTGAAACGCATTTTTGGATGTCTGGAATGGATTCATTGGATTTACATCCTTTTATGCGGGAAAATCCCAAGAATCCAAGAAAACCCCCAAAAAAATAAAAAATCAGGGTGAGGAGCTCGGCCATCCGGGAGGAGCTCAGAGTAGAGCCGCTGCTCCTTCACATGGAGAGGAGCCAGTTGAGGTGGCTCGGGCATCTAGTCCGGATGCCTCCCGGACGTCTCCCTGGTGAGATGTTTCGGGCATGCCCGGTCGGGAAAAGGCCCCGGGAAGACCTAGGACACGCTGGAGGGACTATGTCTCACAGCTGGCCTGGGAACGTTTTGGTGTCCTCCCAGTGGAGCTGGAAGAGGTCGCCGGGGACCGGGAAGTCTGGACTTCCCTACTGAAGCTGCTGCCCCCGTGACCCGAACCCGGATAAGCGGAGGAAAATGGATGGATGGATGGATATACGGGAAAATCCCTTGGTTTTCGGCTGACCTAAAACTGGTTCCACTCTATTGTGAATTGTCATGCAAGTGTAAAAAGAAGTTAAGCGCCATTAAGTGTTGAAATTGTCCTACTGTGGTTTACGGCTTGGTAGTTATTGCAGGTCTCGTCCGGGATGCCCCTGTGGTGGGCGTAGGCGTACACTTTCAGGTGGTCTCCTCCGTAGCACGACCCCGCCCCGCCACAGTCGATGACGTTTTGGACTGACAGGTACGCCAATGGCCACGCTCCCTTGCGAATGATGTTGATGCGGTCTAGGAGAGAACAACCACAAGTCAGTATGTTATCCTTTGCCCAGGTTCTGACACAGGCCGGGTCCCCTCTGTGTCGCTAATGGTTACCGGCGAGGGCGCTGGCCGCTCCCATGGCCCAGCAAGAACCGCAGTACTGGGGGATGTGCTGGTTCCTGGTGGCGCCCACGTAGTTCTTCCCGTCAATGTTCCTCCAGTCCCAGGACAGAGGAAGATCAGACACGTTTGCGCGATGGTGTGGTCTGGGATGCGTCCTATAGAACGTACAGTACGCATGTGCTCTCACAGTATGCAAGCTTTTTTTTTTTACAATCCCAAGTACCTGATCTTCTTCGAGATGCTAAACTTCTACGATAGCAAACAAGAATGACCTTCAAGTCTTCTATTTATCAACTTACCTGACAAAGTCCGGCCTGCTGTCGCGAATGGGTTTGTAACAAGGTTCGTCCAAGACCCGGGCGGAGGTTCTGTGTGGAAAGAAGAGCAACAAAAAGCAGCAACAACAGAGGGGCGGTACAGCAGAGGGGGGCGCCATATTGGAACGTGGAGCGGTTCGATCACGTGACCACTCCACACCAGGCACCGGCGCGCCCCCTCGCGGCCAGAGGTGACATGGCAGCGACAGAGTGAGTTGGAGTGGCTGCACAGGTTACAGTACTTTTGACAGTAAAGGTGTGCTTTAAAAAGTATACGGATTTTTCATATTTCATATTTAAAGTCATATTTATGTCAAGTTGTCTTAGCTGCCATTAATCCTCTTCATGTATTGTCAGGGCCCATTAGTGACTCCTGAATCTGCAGGCTCAGCAGGAAACTTTTATTCCACAATCTTGGTTCCCAGTTCAAATTACATTACTACCTAATGGAGAGACGATGGTTGCCTGAGAAGGTGAAGCGTTACAGGGTGAGGCTCAGATGTTATGTATGTTTGCATGCGTGTGTGCGTGTGCGCGTGTGTTTACAAGTGAAGATGCAATTCAATTAGACGTGCATTTGGCTGCCACTGAGGCATGATTGGGAACGCGCTGAATGAACCCACCACTCACCACCGAGTACATCACTTCCACTTTGCTCCCTGTGATGATATTGAGCATTTGGTCTGTGTGCGTTCTCTGCGAGCAACTTTTCAGCGGCTATCGTGAAGATCAGGATGCGGGTCACGCTGGGAAATGTTTGGTTTTTCAAGTTTGCGCAAAGTCACTCCAAGGCAAAGAGCACATTAGCAGCACATGAGCACACAGGAAGGTGAGGTCCCCATTCATCTTATTTTAGCACACACTTTTACTATTTATTTGCATCTGCAACATGTAGAGTGACCACAAAGGGGTGCGGTGTGGAAAATCACGTGGAATGGAGCGCCACAAAACTTTGACCTCTGAGGTCGCCACCGCTATTCCAACTCTAAAATCCTTCCCAAACACTACGAGGGCGCTGCAAAAGCTCCTTGCTGCGATGTAACGCCGACGACGACAACAAATACCAACCACCCTCTGTATTGGCCGGCATGGCTCAGGAGGTACGAGTAGTCTTCTCCCAACCTGAAGGTTGCTGATTCGATACAAAGTCCTCCTGTGCTTATGTCAAAGTATCCTTGAGCAAGATGCAGAACCCCTAATTGCTCAGTAGTTAAATGGTAAATTGAGGCAATTTATTGAAGAAAAAATACAGCATACTGTAAATGCCATGGATTCCTCCCACAGACATGGTAGGCTCACTGGAATCTGTAAATTGTCCATAGGTGTGAATGTTTTTGTATTTACAGTATGTGTCCTGTGAGAGGCTTTACAGAATATGTACAATTATGACATATATTGTCAAATGGGCTTTATTTTCTAGCTTCCAGTCTTGTGTTTACAAGAGGAGCAGCTACTTGTGCAGTCCCATTGCCAGCCGCTAGAAGCCGCAGTTTCTACCTTTTTTTTGGACGTTAATTGGGTAGAAACTGTCACAAAGGTAGGGCGGTGCAGGTCGTAGATGTGGATTGTTCATTTGGGGTGAACAAAGACGTAAAGTTATGTTGGGTAGAAATTGAACGCCTATTTATGACGTAGTTTGACGTTTGTTCCACCGTGTGTTCCAGAGCCCGCCCTCTTGCCGCCAATCATCTGAGAAGGCGTGGTCAAAACTGAGCAATGCATACGATTGGCTGAAATCGACGCCAATCACAAGCACCCTCGCTTAAGAAGCTCGAGCGCCACGGACTGAAGCAGAAAGTTCAAATCCAGCAAAGACACCACGACCACGAAGTGGAGCGTTCGAAAGTTTAAAAAACCCCAAAACAAAACAAAAAAACCGACAACACTTGGTGTTTGTAAAAGGAAGCTTTGTCTGAAGGTCGACACCACGTGGGGCCATAACTTGGCAACAACTTTGGCGAGTGGCGAGCATGCCCTGAGCGAGGGGAGGTTCGGAGGATGAGCTTGCCCTGACATTCTGATGAGTATGAGGTCTGGAAGCGGCCTTCTCTCGCCGCCGTGGACCGGACGGCGCTCAGGTGTCTTGTCCGGGGAGAGCAGACTGGCGGGGGAGCGCGCGCACGCCTGATGGTGATGATGGTGATGACTGCCGGGATTCGAGCCGTTCTTGCCCGCTGTTGGGATGCGAGGGTGCGCGAGTGACTAGAAAGACGGTTTCCTGTCACCATGGCCTCGGAGGTGGTCTGCGGGCTGATCTTCAGGCTGCTGCTACCGGTCTGCCTCACTGCTGGTGAGTCTTTAAAGGCATTTTCTCCATTCTTGCCGTTTTGGACTGCTGGGTGGGGACGATATGGCCCAGTGACACCCACTGGTAGCATCTGCAGGGGGGTCACCCCAGCGCAATTTTGCACTACAGCACATACTCTTTGGACATTCATTCTTTCATTTTCTATGGGGATGCTGGAGCCTATCCCAGAAGGCTTTGGGCAGGAGGCGGGGCACACCCTGGACTGGTCGCCGGCCAATCGCAGGGCACATAAAGACAAACAAACATTCCCACTCTAATGGAGAATTTAGAGCGGCCAATGAAGCTAACATGCATGTTTTTGGATAGTGGGAGGAAACCGGAGTACCCGGAGAAAACCCACACACGCTCGGGGAGAACATGCAAACTCCACACAGAGATGCCCAATGGAGATTTGAACCCTGGTCTTCCAGATCTCCTGACTGTGTGGCCAATGTGCTAACCACTCAGCCACCCCATACACCCCATGGAAATCTGTATAGTGGTATTCTCCTGTTCCCCACTTTATTATTGAAATTATTGTTATTTATTATTATTTTTATTGACAGAGAGTGATATTGACCGGAGTCAAACTCCTAGTGTGGCAACACATTCGGCCAATAAAGCTGATTCTGATTGAGAGATTTGCAAAAGAAACGCAAAAGTGGCATTTTCCTCAGGCAACGCTGGTGTTAGGAAAAAAATAACGTCTTTAATATATTTTGCCCATTTCTGCAATGGATTAAACATTCTCTGATTGGGAATTCTGTCCATGAGAGTAGGGGTCTGCAAAGTGTGACCCAGAGGCCATTTGTGAACTTTGGTATTCCCTTTGCAATACTTTATTGGATACACAAGTGGGGGAGGGATACAGTCCACCTCAGCCAATCGTGGTTCATGAAAAATGTGTGGATTAGTTTATTTAAATTGAATTTATTTCATCCAAAACCAAAACAAGTCATTCCAAACAACCACAATAAACTCAACACAATAAATGAATGAAAAGGAGCAGAAAGAAGAACAGTCTTATAATATCTGCTCCTTTCAAAATGTAACAGTTCAGTTTTATATCATTTTTATTTGTATAATATCCTCAATTTAGTTACAGATGAATGCACATTTTTAACATTTAGATTTTCCCAGTCTTTCAGATTTCCCAACATACATCGCTAACATTTGACTGAAATTTGACAATTTATGAAGCTTCTATCTGTTCATACTTCTTCATTGTTGCAGCTTTTATGAATTTCTTGAACAACAGCATCGTCTTAGAGTCTTTTATTTCTTCCTGAAGCTTGTTCCATGGAGGAATTCCTTTTACCGGGACAGTCTGTTCCGTTGCTCTGGTCCTGAACCGGGCTTTTTTGAAAATATCTTTCCCTATCAGATTGTAATGACTAACTCGTTTTTCAAAACCTTCCTGAATGTTTGCTGGTAACATATTTTTATTAGCTTTGTACAAAACCTGAAGAATTTTATGCTCAACTATATCATAACATTTTAAGGTCTTGCATTTAATAAACAATGGGTTTGATGGCTCTCTATATCTTTTATTGATGGCTTTCATGGCTTTTATTTTGGAAGATAAACGATGGATTGGTGAATGTTTTACACGTTGATCCCCAAATTTCTACACAGTCTGTTAAATATGTGGTACAAATTGAGCAGAGCTGAGTGAGTCAAAAAGAATTTCACTTTATGCAAAACAGCAACAGATTTGGCAACTTTGTATGATTGATGTGTGATTTCCAGCTCAGGTCCTCATCAATGAAGACTCCTAGAAAAGTAGTTTCTTTTACTCTTTCCATGTCCATCCCATCTATCTTTAGTGAGATATCAATGGTTTTCTTTTTATCATTGAATATAACATAGTGTGTTTTTTTAACATGAAGTGCTAATTTATTTTGGTCACACCAAAGTTTTATTTTTTGGAGCTCCTTGTTCACTGCATGTTCCGCTTCTTGCGTAGTTTTTGCTGAATAGAATAACGTCATGTCATCGGCAAGCAGAACGCTCTGAAGCACATCCTGAGGCTTTTGGAAAGTCGTTCATGTATAATATGACTAAAATTGGTCCAAGTATTGAGCCCTGTTGAGCACCCGGTTTCAGATGCAACATCACTCTCCTCTACCATTACCAGCATTCTCTTGCCACCGAGGATACTAACAAGCTAAACAGTCAACCAGAGCTGACTCGTCACATCACATGCTCATCTAGGGGTTGCTCGAACAGAATAACAGAAAAGAGGGAAAAGGAACTAGAACATCTGGACAGAAAGAGCAAGTTGCAACGTGACACTCGCATAACCACAAGAGCGCATCTTATTTGTGACATTTTCACCCAAAAGGAGAAGATCCAAGAAGCGCGAGGCCGTGATCAACCCTTCTAACGTAACGTTAGCCATGTGGAGGGCTAGTTTGTTACGATGGTAACGTGACTTCATGCAGGGTTTGTTTCTGCTGCAAAAATCGGTAGCTACTCCTTTCTAGCATTTCTAGGCAGTACTTTGTACTGGAACAAGGAAGTGTGTTTCTCACTCACTGGAGATGCGTTCCACTATGTCTTCATTTTACTTTGAACACTGCAAAACACTGCAAAAAATTTTATAAAGAATATTTCTAAGTTGAGGATTAATATGTCATGTTTTCTTAAAGTCCTTACTCCTTTTCCAGTCAATTCACCTACAAAAGCACCATCATGTACACTTTGTGAATTTTAAGAATAAAACGGGTGATTAAAAATAAATAAATTAAACAAATTGGTCGTTAGGGGCCGCACGGTGGCTGAGTGGTTAGCACATTGGCCACACAGTCTGGAGATCTGGAAGTAGAATACTCGATTATGAAAATATTCGATAGCTGCAGCCCTATGCTGAAAACCTGACAAAATTACGAAAGCGGGGGTGTCCAAATTTCAGCCCAGCAAAAACAGCAAGTGTAACCAGAAAAAGTGGAAAGGTTGAACTTTAGCAATAACCCAAAGCTTTATCTTTTAAAAATGTATGAAGTTTTTAAAAAGCATTTTTATAGTATAAAAATCCAACTATCACAACCCACCCCGGTAAATACCTTTAAAAAAAAAAAAAAAAAAAAAAAAAATTGATCGATTGGCTTTTTTCATATCAAGTGGTGACATCCCCGTCAGCAGTGTAGCGGCGCATCAAGTGACTTTTCCAGCGAGCAGAGTTGTGGTCGGTGTTGATAAAAGTGTAGTGCCCTATAAAATCCGTTTGACTTCTTCCTTTTTGAATTTTTCAAATGTTTACTTTTTAGTTATTTGATCACCGTTGTTGCTTTTGTCAGTGAGTGAAATGACTAAAACAAAGGCAGCTTTTTTTTGGCTCATTTTCCGTCAATCATGGCTGTGCTTGTGGTGAAAAGATGCATATGCAAAGGTAATAGCTATTTTTGACACCCTCATTGTATTACAGCTATTAGACGGAATGTGCGCGGTTGCAGCAATTTCATTCCCACAGTCATTCTCCAGGCGATTACGCATTTAACGGTAGATTCACTTTTTATTGAAAAATTCAGTTACCACGGAAATCGTAGGAGTGGTAATGTCTGCAAAAATGATGCATACTATTATCTGGGCTGTAACAACAACAATGTCTGAATTCCATGGTTTTTTTTTTACTTTGGGTTTCTGTGCATATTTGCTATAATGTTTGAACTAGGGATGTCTGATCCACATTTTTTGCCTTCCGATCAGTGTATTTTTTTTCAAAGATTTCAAAATAATGCACATAATTACACAGCATGACCAGCGATATTGTTAGGCTTTTGAAACAAAGCAAAGTCAGCATGCTGGTTGGCGTAAGCCCTTACAGTCAAGTGCGTATAATAAGTACGAGGAAGTGGAGTCTGCTTGAAGGACCGAGTCCTAAAACCAACAAAAAAACCATTGATCTGTGTTGACATGCAAAGAAATGGCCGACTGATGTACAACCATCCCTGCAAATTGCAATAGTTGGGTAAGAATAATGACATTATTTAGCATTGTTATCCATCCATTTGTGGCCTGATTTAGAATGACCTTTTTGACAAACTTCCTTAGCAGCAAAAGTAGTTTCCTGAGGGTCCTTTTAATAACAAACAGTGGTTAAAACTGCACTCCCTGTGAGAGCTCCCGGCACCGTGACAGGAGTCCGGCACAGAGAGGGGAATCTACCTCTCTAGGTACGAAGCTGAATATCCAGCGTCCAAAGTGCAACTAACTTCACCACGGTACATCGTGAACATGTCTGGGCAGTCGAGTGGCAACCAGCTCCGAGGCGCATTTACCGCACCTTCCGTGTCTGCCTACCGGCACCTGGATCGGCCCCATCTTGTGGTGCAAGCCCATCTTCAAAATACAGTGGATCAGCAGCCGATCCGATCCTGAATATCTGATCGAGACATCCCTAGTTGGAGCAAAAGTGGCCAGGATGAAACTGCTTCACGTGTGTAGTGCACACGACCGCACACAGAGGAGGAACCTTGTTTTGAGAAGTTCTGCTGTTCCAGCCTTCCTGGTTAGAAATGACTACTAGCTAATTAGATGCCACCCACTAGCCCTTGTTTACAAGCGAGCTATCCATCCATCCATCCATTTTCCTCCGCTTATCCGGGTCCGGGTCGCGGGGGCAGCAGTTTCAGTAGGGAAGTCCAGACTTCCTGGTCCCCGGCGACCTCTTTCAGCTCCACCGGGAGGACACCAAGGCGTTCCCAGGCCAGCTGTGAGACATAGTCCCTCCAGCGTGTCCTAGGTCTTCCCCGGGGGCCTTCTCCCAACTGGACATGCCCGAAACACCTCACCAGGGTGGCGCTTTGGAGGCATCCAGACTAGATGCCCGAGCCACCTCAACTGGCTCCTCTCGATGTGAAGGAGCAGCGGCTCTACTCTGAGCTTCTCCCGGATGGCCGAGCTCCTCACCCTACACAAGCGAGCTAATAATACAATAACTGTATTCTACTCGGAACAGGCTGTCAAGATAGACGTCCTGTGTCATTTAGAAATCAGTCTAAGTAGGATGCAAAAAAGTAAATGTAGGTATGTACATCTACAACCGTGGGTCCGGCTTCAGCATTTCCGGCCCTCCTCCCTGCCCGTTCTAACTTCCCTCTGATGAATTTCGGCGTCAGTGTGTTGCTGTTTATGTAGGTGTCTCCTCGGCTTTGTGCTAAATGGAACGTCTCCATCACTCGTTTTTGCAGTCAGCGATGGAAATGTGTCTGCTGGTGGCAGCCTGCAGTCTGGAAAAGAACCATCGATTGTGAGCTCTGACTCGGGTGGAAAGTAGTTTTGTGATTTACGTGAGAGTGCCATGCGGTTGACTGGCGACCAGTCCAGGGTGTACCCCGCCTCCCGCCCAAAGCCAGCTGGGATAGGCTCCGGCGTAGCCGCGACCCTAATGAGGATGAGCGGCATAGAGAATGGATGTAAAGTGAGAACGGACAACGTACACGTGGACAGTAAAGCGGTGCTGAAGATGACAGGGGAGGTAGGGTCGTAGGTGGAAACGGTGGCTTCCATCCAGTACTAGTCGGGATATTTTCGACATTGCTCCTTAATGCTGCTAATTTACAACGTTGCCAACCTTTGCGTCTTGTTTTTGGTTGGAAATAGATTAGTGACGTCCGTGGAGCACAGAGCACACAAGGTCCGGCCTTAAATCTGTCAGCAGGGTCAAACCGTACTTTGAAATACGAAGTGGTTTATATCCCATGGCAGGTTCATTCCGGTGTATGTGCATTAATCTGTCTCGGTCAGCAGGGGTACGTTTGAGTGGAAAAGTGTCCAAATCCGTCACTCAGGCTTTTATTGAGAAGAAACCCTTACGTTGGTTTTACTTGCTGCTTCACTGTTTTGTGGATTTGTTCACGCCTCTTAAAGTGGCATTCTTCCTTTTTCCCCTATTGTACGGAACCACTTCCAGGTCTTCCTGTCCTGCGGGTATTAATTACAGATGCTTGTGGTCCTGATTGTCGTACTTTTGTTTGTATACAAATGAACTTGTTTTCTGGCATATTTTGTCTGAATGTCGCAATTAAGACTGAGTTGCATGTGAGTCTGTGTGATGGGGGACGGGCAAATGTGGTGACACAGTCACTGAGTAACAAAGATCCCTCATGTTTTTTGTTATGTTTAAGAGCGAGGGAAAACCAGTAATGGTTGAATGGTATTTCAACATGCATATAAATGGCATTGGAATACGTCACTTAATACAATGGACCGTTCCACATGTCCAAAAGGAGTAGGAAGAAGCAGATCTTATTTTAATCCTACCTTGCAGGATTTTCCCCTAATTTCAATACATTTGTAGACTTACAGGATTTACTGTAAGGTAATGCATAAGTAAGGTAATGTGTGAAATAATAGTCAATGTCCTTTATCATAGTAAATCAATTATAAAGGTCTCCTGATGAATGATAATCCTAATAGATAAATATTATGTCGAATATGAACAAATAGAACAGAACATAGATGGTGAACACAAAAACGAGGTTTTGGTGGTTGGGGTTAGTTATGGCTGTTTCGGTCGTTTCTACACACCGTGATGCGTCATGGCATGTATTCAAAGTGTCTTTCAAGAACAATGATGTTTATTACGCAGGTAAGTTGTACTTAAAAATATGATGTGTTGATGTTGCTTTAGTTTGTCGTTTATTCGGTGCAAACATTGCTTAGAAACATGGTACCTTTTGGATTGGTACCAAAAGGTACTACCGGGAAATACAATCAGTGCATTTCATAATAATACTGGCTACTGTTGTGGCCATAACCCATGGCAAACTAAACTCTGACCTAGGGAGGTCCCGGTTGCACATTTTTTGGCTTTTAATCTGATTTAATTTTTTGATGAGCTGATCTGGTACAAATCCTTTTTTTTAAATAAACTTTTGTTACAAACATGAATTTGTGGAGTTGACTAATGGTTATTAAGATAGCTCTTCAAAGCATTAAAATAATGCAACCAAAATATTACTGAATTTACTTAATACACAGTATGACCAACAATATTGTTTGGCTTTTGTAGCAAAAAACTCATGTCCCTTGACACCATGACAGAGGAGTCCGGGCCCAGTGATAGGAATCTACCACTCTAAACCACCGACATGTCTGCAAAGTGGTATTGCTTTCTCGTCTTTATCTGGGCGGCAGGAGTCGAGCGGCAACCAGCTTTGATGCGCATTACAGCACCTACCATGATGGAGTGTGGCCCAGAGTTACGGCACCTGGATCAGCCCGAACTTCAAAATACAGCGGATCGACAACCGATCCTGATCCTGAAGATCGAATCGTGACATGCCTACTGTGAACCCCTGACACTTCCTGTTCAACACTGGAACATATTTATAGCAACACACACAACCACAAGTTTTATCTCTTAAATGTCTTATTATATGTACCATATTGGGTAATACAAGTGTAAAGGTGACTATGGGGTGTTAGTTCATGTCTAGAGCGCTCTAATAGTGTTAAGAACTTTATTTAGAAGGTGGTTAATAGTTTTTTTTTTAATGCTCGACCAAAATATTCCATTTATGAATGAGAAATCCTACTTGGAAATTCACTTGCCAAAGTTGGACGTGGAACCAGTTATCCGCGATAAACTCGACTTGTAACTTTAATTTGCAATTTTTCTGTGGAGCCCTATCATTCCTACAGTACATGCTGTGGGAACGCGCCTGCAGCCTCAATGAAATGGTTTGTTTAAATGTTTCAAGCCGTTATTTTGTGGTAGGCCGCAAATGATAACGATGCCGCTGTGGTCCTGAGTCTGAGGTTATTTTTATTTTTTTTAAGTCCATGAGTAAGACCAACTCAGTCCCACTGTAATGCAGCACTCAAAAGCCCAATGCACTGCAGCAGCACCTATTCATTTCCAGAACCAATGGCGAGGTCATGCATGGACTCCATTAATTCGTGGAAAGCCGTTTTAACAGTATGAATTAATAATGTGCTTGCCAGGGAGAGACTTGACTTCCCTTTTATCGTAAACATACCTTTTAATAATTTATGGTTAGTCCTTTGTTGCTTTTTTTTTTAAAGTGCAAATGAGCACTCTTCCGTTGCCGCTGATGTGCATGACAGGAAGTAGAAAATGTAAAGTGGAATGTATGCGGGCAGCAAACGGCAACGACAGCCGTGATGAGTGCTGCGTCACCTGACACATTCTTTTCCGCCCTCTTGTCCACTAAAAACCGGCTTCATTAGATGGAAATGGTAGTCCTAAAGTTAGCAAGGAAGCCCAGACTTCTGTCTTCTTGGCCACTTCGTCCTGCTCCTACCGGTGAATCCCTAGGCATTCCCAGGCCAGCTGAGAGACATAGTCTCTCCAACGTGTCCTGGGTCAACCACAATGCCTCCTACCGGTTGGACGTGCCCTGAACACCTCCCCAGGGAGGCGTCCAGGAGGCATCCTAACCAGATGCCCGAGCCACCTCATCTGGCTCCTCTCAATGCAGAGGAGCAGCGGTTCTACTCCGAGTCTCTCCCGGATGACAGAGCTTCTCACCCTATCTCTAAGGGAGAGCCCAGCCACCCTGCGCAGAAAACTCATTTCGGCTGCTTCTTGTCCTTTCGGTCACTACCCAAAGCTCATGACCATAGGTGTGGGTGGTCTATCACATGTTTAAATTTCATGACGTTTCTGCCTCATTCATTTATTTATTTTCTATGCCGCTTATCCTCATTAGGGTCGTGGGTATGCTGGAGCCTATCCCAGCTGGCTTTGGGCGAGAGGCGGGACACACCCTGGACTGGTCGCCAGCCAATCGCAGGACACATATAGACAAACATTCACACTCTTATGGACAATTTAGAGCGGCCAATGAAGCTAACATGCATGTTTGTGGAATGTGGGAGGAAAGTGGAGTACCCGGAGAAAACCCACACACGCACTGGGAGAACATGCAAACTCCACACAGAGGTGCCCAACGGAGATTCGAAGCCTGAACCTCCTGACTGTGAGGCCAATGTGCTACCCACTCGACCACCGTGCGGCACGTTTCTGCCTATTGTATGTAATTTTTCAGTCAAAAACTAAAATGCAGCAACGTTATATATAGAGAGAGTCTTCTAGCTTTGGGCCATGCTGCCCGACGGCAATGACTTCCTGCAGCCCTAACCGACCAAGGTGCGAGTACGATAAAGTTGGGACGCAAAACAAACTGAACGGTACACTTCGATTTGTTTTAACTTCGATTCGTATCACGATTCAAGGACGATATTGGTTCATTCAGAACGACACGATTGGAACATTCAGTAACTTTAAATTAATTCAGTAACTTTTAGCCAAAAATTCAAGCAGTCTGACGGTGAAATAGATAGCCGGATAATGGAGAGTGCAGGTGACATTTCCTACATTTCCTTTGCTTTTTGCAGAGAATCGGGGATACATTAATTATGGATATATAAAAAAATAAATTAACAACAATTCATGGCAAATGCATTCACATTTTATTTGAATAATGTATAACCAACACCTCTGGTTGAATTATGCATAAATTAACAGGTTGAATGATTAATTCTGTCTGATAAAACGTGACCTGCATACTTTAACGTTTGCACACACTAATTAAAGCTACGAGAAGGAGTTTGATCAACATGCTTATCGTTGCAAGAAAAAATGGAATATGCGCCAGAACAACAGTGGCTCCCCCGACGACAAGCCTCCCCATTCAACCAGAACACAAACATGCACAAACTTAACGCTCGCTATGTACCTTTTATCTTGTCCTGACGCTCCCATCCATGAGTTTGAAAGGCTTCAAGTTGGACTTAACTTTGGAGGTCAACCAACACTCAGTACAAATCCCATACCGAGCTGAAAAGGAAGAAGGAATCGGTTATCAAGCGTACCATACGTATCATACCAATAAAAATACACCCCGTATCCTATGAAAAATTGCAGATTTTAGGACGTCCACACAGATTTTTTCTAACAGAGTGTGCACGCTCCGCGTCACATGATGGATGACATCATGCTCCCCAGTCAACAGGCATGACTAATCGGCTTACGAAAAAATAAACTATTACAAGGGTAACGTTTAAAGGATTTATCATTAAAATAGGTACAAAAACACACACCCATATAAAACCTGCCGTGTTTAAATCCAAAGCTTTATTTTCTAGCATCGATTAGATACCTTTCAAACGATGTTAGATCAATACATGTCGTCTGGAATGGCAATTTGGCGAACACATATCGATGTAGTTGGATCATAGGAATATAAATCGCTACGTCGATCTAGTGAATAAATCGTTATACCCCTAGTGCGGATACATTATCATTTTGTGCCAATGCTCAGAAAGAACAGAAGGCTTCTGTCAACGAGCTATCAAAACCTAGTTTTGTTTTGCTTGTTTGTTAGTTACGGGAATTATATATTTTTAATGTGCTAGCTGTTTGTCAAAATGATGTAAGGAAACACATGATGTTCCATTCACCTGTAGACCTTTGCAGGAGGTGTACTTTGTATACAGAGAGTAATTGTATATATATATTTTTTACTTCACCCAATTTCTAATAATTACACATGTATATTGTTTTTTAATCAAACTGAACTGACTAAAATGTTCACATATAGAACTGAGGTAAAATGTGCCAGAAGACTAATAACATAACAATAATGTCGACAGAAAGAAGTGGACCGGATCTACAGCAAAATGTATTTTTTGTCTTTGCCCACCTCTCTCTCCTCTGCAAAAGCCTATGATGTAAGCGTACTTGTTAACAAGCAATCAGCAACGCAAACAGGACTCGGCGGCTAGTGTAAACATGCCTAAATGCGGAGCGTTTGTGGCCAAAGATAAAAGTTGGGCCTCTTGAGTGACGACTGAGTGCAGCAGATGTTATCTGGGACTCAAAGCACCTGCTGCTTCCTTCCCATCCGCAATGTGCCGACTGCACATCCAAGTCCTAAAGGAGCAGGAAACAACTGTTGACATGACATAGTCTCTTTTCTCTTTTGTCAAGCTCCCCCCATCCCCCGATGTGCATCTGACAGCACCTCTATTGAAAGTGCACAGCCGCCTGCAGGGCCGTGTGTGCACAACAGCACCCACACGACAGCAGCCGCCCTTTCGGCCCAACCGCTGCACGCACGCACGCACACTTTGGCTCTGTTTGGATCGGCACGCAGCTGTTTACGGGAAGTCAGGCCCACCGAAATGCTGTTTTGTGTATACAGTCATCCCTCGTTTATAGTGGTTAGTTGATTACAGACCCGACCCCAATAAGTGAATATCCGAAAAGTAGCATGCATTATTAATTTTTTAGTATCAAATATTCAATTAATTATTAATAAATGGGATATTTGCATCGGTAGAGCATATTTAAACTGTTTATGACCTCCTTTTTTTTAAAAATTAGAGCCCCATAGACATGAACTAACACCCCTATAGTCACATTTATACTCCTATTACCAAATATAAGGAGAAACGTGGAGAAAACTCATGCACAGGAAGAACATGCAAACTCCACAAAGAAATGCCTAAACGGCGATTCCAACCCAGATCTTCCCAATCTCCTGACTGTGTGGCCAGCATGCTAACTAGTTAGCATTTTTTTTTACTAACAATAGTCAATTGTCATCCACGAAACGGCGATCATTTATTAATACATTTTGGGAAAAACGTAACAGAGTGAGGGCGCGATGTTGGAATCGCGATGTAGCTCGGGACGCTGCATTGTGATGTTTTGTAACAACGTCATCGCCTCTGAGGAAGACATTTGTAGTTACTGGTCAGTCAAGCATGTTATCAGAGCCAACTCACTTGAATGTTCTTTACTCATGTTGATCAGCATTAACATAAAAAAACATGTTTTTTTTTTGGTCATATTAGCATGAAGCAGACTGGACCGTACAATTCCTTCTGGACCAGGGGTGCTGATTGCTTTGTCAACAAATGTGACAAATAATTCCTGCATCCACACATTTCATTTGTTCGTCCATGACCTGAGGAAGCCTTTAGGAATAAACCTGAAAAGGTTTTTTACCCACCGAGAAGAAGCAGATTGCATCCTCTGAACCACCCGTCTCTCTTTTGTTTAGCTAGCCGGACCGCACGGTGGATGAGTGGGTAGCGCGTTGGCCTCACAGTCAGGAGATTCAGGGTTCCAATCTCCGTTGGGCATCTCTGTGTGGAGTTTGCATGTTCTCCCCGTGCGTGTTTGGGTTGTCTTCAGGTACTCCGGTTTCCTCCCACATTCCAAAAACATGCATGTTAGCTTCATTGGCCGCTCTAAATTGTTCATTAGAGTGTGAATGTTTGTTTGTCTATATGTGCCCTGTGATTGGCTGGCGTCCAGTCCAGGGTGTACCCCGCCTCCCGCCCAAAGTCAGCTGGGATAGTCTCCAGCATTCCCGCGACCCTAATGAGGATAAGCGGCATAGAAAATAGATGATTTTGTGTATCTGATATTTTAGACCATCTTTTATCTTGTCTACTAAAATTACTAATACTACTAAATTAAAACTATTAGTCATTTCTATAAATTATATCATATTCTAAAATAACTAGCTATTACAGCATTTCTTTGACTACAATCACGTCATGGAGGTAGACGTAAACCTAAATATTCTATATGACTATACAATCTATCTATCACTATAAATGACTTAAATTTACCTGAAATTGTCAATAACATGCTCCAAAATGTATCTTGCTCGTAACCTGGATGGTCAGTGGATGGGCCATGCGTCAAACTCCATGTGAGACTCAACACTGTGTTCTTCAAAGCTTTGTCAGTCAGCCCACACTTGGCCACTTCACCTTCTGTGGAAACATGATGTAAAACAATAGTTCCTCAAAGTGTATTGATCAGAAAAAAATAGAGCCGTAGAAATTCTGAAGGTAACATGGACGCAGTTCTGATTTTGAAAAGTGTCACTTTCATTATTGTCTGAATGTTGAGGAAAAAGCATGCAAATACTCTGCATAGGCTTGTCACAATAAGCAATAAACCGATGAATCGAACGATAAACAAAACAAAGTCGGTCATTGCCGGCCTGGATCAATTTCTTTTCCCTTCTCTCCTTTTGCTTTACCGCACAGGCTGGATGACCAGAGGATTCATTGTGCACAGTGGTGAAGTTAGTTTAATGTTGGACATCCCGTTGCTGTTAATTTCGCGTAGGCAGTTGGATATTCGGCTCTGTGGCAACAGCAGTAGTTCACCCTCACTGTGCCCGGACTGCTCTCTCATGGTGCGGTGAGCTGGCACGGGAAGTGTCGCTGCGCTACAGTATTTTGCATGTCCATTTATTTCATTTTTATGGGATTTTCCATGAATTTTTAACATAAAAAAAATCTAAGATTTTGTTAATAGCTTGCAGGTCATGTGACTCCAAATCACGTATTAATATCATGTACACCTTTGTTTCAAACTTTAGGTTTTATTTGATTTTATATTAATTTACAGTATAAAAAAAATAATGGATTTTGTTCTGTTGCATCAGTCATATGTGACCAAGGTACTTGAAACCGCTTTATAGAAGTAGACTAATAGTAATAATTTTTTTGTGTGTTGGTCCTTCATCGGAATGAATGCTCTCCATTTTGATTCATTTTCCTAGTTTCAGTTTGAAGTTCAGTTTGGACAGTACTGATAAATAGATATATTAGTTTGTCCATATTTTAAATGGGGGGTCGCAAAAACATGACTGAAAATAACTGAAAACCATTGCACTAAATGGAAAAGGCAATGTCACTTCATCGTTCTGCCAGGGTGACTAGTCAATACCTGATCACTGGATTCCCGCTTGCAGTGGCTATGTAGTCGCTATGTTTAAATGTAGCTCTTAGCGTGGGTGACCGGACAAGACGTAACATCACTACCACGCCACCATGCCCGTACTTTGCGTGAAGGTCTTACATGATGGAATCCATATTGAGGCTGCCGAACAGGCTGGCTGGGACTAGTCACCCTGGCAGACGGCTGTAGGTGGGTGCATGAATTGACATTGCTTTTTCCATTTAGCGTAAGGCATCCGGTAAATGCAATTGGAAAAACAGACAATACACAAAATCAATGACAAATGGAAAAGGGAATGTCAAAATGGAATTACATCATATTGTATATTTTTTTGTACTAATAATTATTTTTATATTTACACACGTAGTCCCTAAATTTGGCACTCCTGTGATCACATAACTTTTGGCTCGCTGTGTGCAGATTGTGATGTCTTTCTTGCATGACAAGAAAATGTTTGACGTTCTTTCCACTGTTTATTCGACGTGTTTGCAAAATATTTATATTGGGTTAGAGGTAGGCCTGTTGCAATAACACATTTTGATGATGATTATTTTTATTAATAATTATAATTATAATTTTTAAGGCCGCACGGTGGCTGAGTGGTTAGCACATTGGCCACACAGTCAGGAGATCTGGAAGACCAGGGTTCAAATCTCCGTTTGGCATCTCTGTGTGGAGTTTGCATGTTCTCACCGTGCGTGTGTGGCTTTTCTCCGGGTACTCCGCTTTCCTCCCACATTCCGAAAACATGCATGTTAGCTTCATTGGCCGCTCTAAATTGTCCATCAGTATGAATGTAAATGTGAATGGTTGTTTGTCTATATATGCCCTGCGATTGGCTGGCGACCAGTCCATGGTGTACCCCGCCTCTCGCCCAAAGCCATCTGGGATAGGCTCCAGCATCCCCCGTGACCCTAATGAGGATAAGCGGTACAGAAAATGAATGAGTGAACGAATGAATAATTTGTAATTATTATTATTATGATGCTAGATGATTATTGTTCTACAAATTATTGTCGATAACCGATATTGCTGCGTATATATATATTGTATACATATTTTTTCGGGGTGCATGCTAACTGAGGTTCCTCTGTAGTCCACTATATATTTAGTTCTTTTAGCAGCACATCTTCTACAGCTGGTTTACAAAGTTTTATCGTGTCTATTTAGTCCAGTCCACTACTATTCTGCTGCCAAAATGCAAGGAGCTGATAAAAAAGATGAATTTCAAGTGCAGTGTTGCACAGTGGTCTGGTTTGAACATTCATTCATTCTTTTTCTATACCGCTTATCCTCATTAGGGTGGCGGGTATGCTGGAGCCTATCCCAGCTGGCTTTGGGCGAGAGGCGGGGTACACCCTGGACTGGTCGCCAGCCAATCGCAGGGCACATATAGACAAACATTCACGCTCACATTCATACCTATGGACAATTTAGAGTGGCCAATGAAGCTAACATGCATGGTTTTGGAATGTGGGAGGAAAGCGGAGTACCCGGAGAAAACCCACACACGCACACACACGCAGAACATGCAAACTCCACACAGAGATGCCCAACGGAGATTCAAACCCTGAACCTCCTGACTGTGAGGCCAATGTGCTACCCACTCATCCACCGTGCGGCCTGGTCTGAACATGTTCTTTTTTTTTTTTTTTTGTACGCTTTATAAAAAAAGTTTTAAATTCTTCACTAATCGCCTGCAGCGCCATCCCTGGTCAGGCTCCACACCTACTTAACACCCGTTTGTTTTTGGGCCCAAACTCTTGAACTCTTTGTGGTTTGTGGAGGCGTTTGTGAGGTCTAGATAATCGCTTTTGACCAAGATGAGACACAAGCCTGATTCGGCTGCGAGGAGGGGTGCGGTTTCTTATTGTTTTTCTTTGCTAATGCGATATGTGAAAACAACAGGCGTATATTTTCCCTCCCGCTCTTAAAAATCCTGCGAGGGTGAGTCA
This sequence comes from Oostethus manadensis, assembly GCA_024372805.1. Lineage (NCBI taxonomy): Eukaryota > Metazoa > Chordata > Actinopteri > Syngnathiformes > Syngnathidae > Oostethus > Oostethus manadensis. The sequence goes on along the minus strand of QODF01000211.1, from coordinate 216,898 downwards.
CAAGGTGGTCAGGAAGAGTGCGGTCAGGCTGCAGGGAGCTCAGCTATGCAGATAAATACTTGAAGGCTGGAGCTAATAACATTGAAATGTTTGCCGTTTATTCAGCCTCACATTTAATGATTAAGATCAAGTGAGAGATCACCAATTTTGAACTTTCTAACCTACTTTTTTTTCTTCTTGTTTTTAGCAAGATAGTCTGCAGCAGGGTTCCTCAACTGGCAAAATATATATTCTTAATAATTGGATTAGATTGGACCGTGTGCGTCAGCAGCGCCAGATGCAGTGAGAGAAGAAGGCAGAGCTAATGTCGGTGAATGGGAGCATTGAGTTTGCAAAGATATATAAAAGCCACTTTTTTGGAGTGGGTTGAGACATGTAAGGGCTGCGTGTGTTGATGTTAGGCACAGAGAGAGAATTTGAGAGTAGCTCAGCACATACCTCCACAAGTATGCAATCAATATAAAGAGGGAGGTAGCTCCGCAACCTTGTTTGCGTGATGAGTTCAAGCACATTTCGGGGCTTTTAAAGGGCCCTCTCATTTGGAGCTAATTGACGTTTAGCTGGTAAAAGTCCCCGATTGCGACCGCTGCCGCCCCTGATCAATAGAGCAGCTTTCACGTAAGCGTTTGAACATTGTGCATCATGTACGCGTCATTTGCAGTGATGTAGCCTTTACTCTGGAAACAGGAAATGGCTTTATTGTTTTGCAAATGTGCTTTTGGTGGTAATGTGTCCACTGGTAAACTGATTCAAAACATTGCTTTCATACCATTGCTTTCCCGTACCTTCTCAGTCTATGGTGGAAGGTTAGGACAATTCCAAGGGCCCCACTTCTTCTTTTCCTTTCGGCTTATCCCTGCTTATCCCAACAGGGGTCGCCACAGCGAATCATTGTGTTCTGTTTGATTGGCATGTTTTGATTTGGCAAAAGTTTTACGTCGGATGCCCTTCTGACACAACCCTCTATATGAGGGACGTGATACTTGTATATATATTTGGGTGTGACCAGGATGGACAGGATCAGGAATGAGTAATAGTTCAATATTCTATGTGTATAAATATACACACATATCCATCCATCCATCCATCCATCTATCCATTTTCTATGCCGCTTATCCTCATTAGGGTTGCGGGTATGCTGGAGCCTATCCCAGCTGACTTCGGGCGGGAGGTGGGGTACACCCTGGACTGGTCGCCAGTCAATTTATACACACATATAATAATAATATTAATAATAATAATAATGCCTTACACTTGTTATGCGCTTTACAAAGACTCTCAAAGTGCTTAAACTGAAGTCATTATTTATTCACTCCACACTTGGTGATGGTAAGCCACTATGGTAGCCACAGCTGCCCTGGGGCAGGCTGACGGAAGCAAGGCTGCCAGTGTGCGCCATCGGCCCCTCCGACCACCACCGACACTCACACACACACCACTTTCATACTAGGCAATGTGGGTGAAGTGCCTTGCCTAAGGGCACAAGGAAAGTTTATTTCCTCCCACTGTGGCACCTGGTGGTCCACTGAGGTCTCCCATCCAAGTACTGACCAGGCCCTGGCCTGCTTATATACATACACACATATACACACACACACACACACACATATACATATACATATACATATACATATATATATATGTATATGTATATATATATGTATATGTATATGTATATATATATATATATATATCCCACACTGACAGTACTGAAACTGAAAGTTGAAAATATGTAAAAATTAATATATGATTTTTGGTGACAATAGCTGCCTGGTAGGGCCCAATGTGATTTTTTTTTTTTCCATGGGGCTCCAAAAGTAATGTTTGAGCCAATGTAGATTGGTCATTGCTGCGTCATTGTAACTTTTGACAATGCACGCGCGAACGTCAGTTCCCCCTACAGTTGCACTACTGTGCTCCTCATTCTCCGATGCTCCGCTGCGCTTCATCGTTGTTGTGTTTCGAAATGTTCAATGCATTTTCTTTTTCTCAGTTTCAAGCAGTGTTTCCCACAGGACTGCGAACGACAAAGTTTAGGGTTTTAATACCATAAACAACATTTCTCTAGTTGATCATGTTTAAAAGTATCCACCTTTGACTTACCAATGTCCCCTGTTTGTGTCTCTGTGCAGCTTGTGTCTTCAGGTACAATGTCCTGTCCTTCATCTACCTCATCTACCTCCTGCTTATCCCGCTCTTCCCTGAGCCCACGTGCACAACCATGCAGGGTAAGAACCACACAAGCCTCACAGCAAACTAGTCAGCTGCGGATCAACTGTGCCTCTGCTGGTTGCAGCCAAGTAGTGCGCTGCATTGTAATTCATTTTAATGAATACACACAATCAACAGTGCTTAACTAATCAGATCATCCAAAATACAGTAGTAATATCAGTGCAATGTGACTAACCAGATTAATCACTGTTATTAGTATATTTTTATTGCTATATGAAACAAGTTACCAGTTACCAGGTCTTAAGGTTGTGCAATAGGGTAATTAGTTGAAAGGGATGTGTTAAAAAAAATAGTAGTGTCTGCCGTTGACTTTATAAACGCAAAGCTATTTTGTGCAAACTTCTTTGTTTCTGGGATTTGGCAATCCTGTGACTCACTAAACTAATATTTAGTGGCATGGCTGCAGTTGTTTATAACTGCTTCACGTCCGTGTGTCATGGAGTCAACCAACTTGTGGCACCTTTCAGCTGTTATTCCACTTCAAGGATATTTGACAACATTCCACAATTCATGAACACTTCTTGGTTTTTCTTCAGAAACAGCATTTTTGATGCCACCCCACAACTTGTCAATTGGATTAAGGGATTTTGCTCGGTTGCTAGTGTGTTGGGGGGTCATTGTTTTGTTGAAACACCCATTTCATGGGCATGTCCTCTTCAGCACAAGGCAACATGACCTCTTCAAGTATTTTGACACATGCAAACTGATCCATGGTATGGGATAAATAGGCCCACCAGCATGCTTCACTGTCTTCATCGTGTACTGTGGCTTGAATTCTCTGAATTCAAAATTCATTTTACTTTCCTCAGTCAAAAATTGGTCCTCCGTTTCTCTTTAGGCCAGTTGATGTGTTCTCTAGCAAATTGTAACCTCTTTTGCACATGCTTTTTTTTAACAGAGGGACTTTGCGAGAGATTATTGTAAATAGATTAGCTTCACACAGATGTCTTTTAACTGTCACAGTACTTACAGGTAACTCCAGACTGTTTTTGATCATCCTGGGGCTGAGGATTGGCTGAGCCTTCTGGTTATTCTATGATCCGTTTTGATAGTTGTATATCGTTTTCTGCCACGTGTTTTTGGTTTTGCTCTCCATTGTAAGGCATTGGAGATCATTTTAGCTGAACAGCCAAAAATGTTTTGCAGATCTTCATAAGTTTTCCGCTCTCCAATTAACTTTTCAATCACATATGTCGTTCTTCTGATGTCTTGAACGACCCATTTTTCTCAGGACTATCTATGAGGACTTTAAAAAATCCAACATTTATTGGCATTTAGTTTCTGAGGAAACTTTCCCATTGAAATTTGTTCAGCACCCTATGGAGTTGGGATTTATGGGTCTTTGAGGGGATCGTTCCTTTCAAAAGACCCGTTCAAAAAACGGGCTCATTTTTATTTTATCATGGAAATAATCACTGGGAGGTAAATAATTTATATCTGTGTTTAGATATCCTACCAATATTAATTTGAATTATTCTAATATTGATTATAACCTTTCAGTATTTGACATGCGTGGATTACATTTTTAAAGTCTGATCTAGATTCACGGTAAATATTCTTTAGGGTGGCACCATATCACTGCACTTTGACTGTGACGTCGCTATTTTGAGCTACCCTTTGTACAAATTCTGTGTATGCGTGTAAACCATGACTTGAACACGTATATACAGCAGACCAGGGGTCACCAACGTTTTTCTAGCGAGAGCACCTCATACAAAATGAAAATGGTTGGTATTTGCCAATGCATTTCTTTCTGGTGTTCCCACATTATTTAACTGAAAACCTCATGTAGCCGCGGGAGGGCTACCGGGTGGCCCCTGCAGCGGACTGTAATGAACTTCCGCGGAAAGCAGCTTTTAGTGCAAAGATGTTCACACAAGAACATTGTTAATAATACAGAACAACAAAACATACAATCAAAAGACTGGTGGACTTTCTTGGGGTGCATTTTGTTGCTCTGTAAAAAAGTCAAACCCTGAGGAGGACTCCTGGTCTGACTTTGGGTTAGTTATCTAAAAACCACCGCGCTGGGTTGCACTCCTCCCCATGTAACTGGGGAAAAAAGAACAGTTGCCAGCTGCAACTCGGCTTCTGTCGTTCATGTTAATGAGCCGTTCGAAGGAATCGGTTAGTTCGTGAACAGTAGCGCCCCAGACCGGTGGAGAATGACGCCTCAATACAGTAACATTCTGTCCGTTCTGCATTGTGACGGGGCTCAAGAGGTCAAATGTTTGTTTCCCTGGTTCAATCCTTGAGTCCACTGTAATCATTCAACTGATTTATACATTTCAACATTCAGTCCGCATTTTTAACTTCCCAACATTTCAAATTCTGCTAAGTCAGGACATGTAGGCTATCTATCAAGACTTTTCTAAAAATCCCACATTTTCCGTAGTTCAATATTTTCAGTGCTATTTTCCCCATGAAAATTTAGCATTTTAAACACATCCCCTATTGTCGGAAAATAATTATAGCTTGACATGGAGCATTCCTCTTTTTCTGTGCTCGGTGAAATGGCTCAGGTCTTGCAGTGGTTGTCTGTTAAGCTGATTGTTGCCTTTTCCATCCTCAGTTGGTGAAAAGATTTCACATTTTGAGGATAAAACAATGGCCAAAGTCATACTTTGCCAAAAATGAGTTTTTGACCTGAATCATCTCTTGAGAAGGCTGCCATCTTTGGTAAAATTGCCTAAATCCTTAGCTAAAACCTAAATTTATCTTGGAGATTAACAAAGTATCTATCTATCTACCTAAAAGGATCATGCCACTTTATTGTTGCCCATGTTAACATTTTGATTGATTGGTCAAACGTGATGACCGGCGACCAGTCCAGGGTGTACCCGGCCTCTCGCCCAAAGTCAGCTGGGATAGGCTCCAGCATACCCGCAACCCTATTGAGGATAAGCGGCATAGAAAATGAATGAATGAACACGATGAAATCGTGAATCTCAGTAAATCTTACTTCTCAAGTATCAGACCGGGCAAACGAGCAGGGACCCAAATCCCTGGTTCACATCTTGTGCAAGTGGCGAAAAATTAAATTCACATTTCAATCATTAATGAGAAATAACCCAAGGTGGATGACTCTGAATGGTGGTCCTAATATTTGGCCTCCTATGAATAAAAATGACCACTGCGGTGGTTGCAGGTCTTGCGGTCACTGGGCTGGGCTACTTCAAAAGAACACCTTCCAGACCCACTTCACCCTCTGGGTTTGTGGTGAAAAACCCCACGCAGCGCTCGTTAAAACATAAATACATCTGGGCTTAGGCCGAGCGACGTCCCTCTCATCTCTAGCAGGAATAACAATCAGGAAGTAAAGCGCAGTCGGAGTGGACCACTTCACTCTCTCATTAATAGTTAAAGAGAAAGCCAGAGCTGACTGCTCATGGATTTGATCTATGATCTGTGTCGGCATTCACTCACACTGGTCACTTTATTAGGTACACCCACACTAATCTATTGACGAGGCGCTCATTGAACAACATCTTTCACCTCAGTATGATATAGTACATCACAGCATACTACAACCACAGTGTTTACTGTATTTTAAAACGTATTATTCTTTAAAGGGGCCCTATCCTGCTAATATCAAGGGGGTTTTAAAACAGTATTGGGTCCCAGTGGGCCACTGTCATGGTCTTTGATAAAATGCACCATAAATATCAAGTTGTGTACCAGGTAAATATGTATCCGTCATCCATGCTTAGATTCCACAGCCTCCTGCCTGATGATTGTCATTGGTCAGGGATCGATTGGCATTGTCAACAATAATTATGCTGGTGCAATAGACTGGTGCAGTCTATATTTAAAAAATATAGTAGTTTGCATTGCTGATAAATTGGTAGAATGGAAAGAATTTGGATATTGCAGATGAAGCACGATATTATATATTTTCGTGAGACAACACTGGGGAAAAGCCACTGTGATGCAATTTAAGGTCGCTTGTGTAATAATAATAATAATAATAATAATAACTCAACACAGAGGCATTAATGTGTAAATCGCTGGAAACAAGTGAGTACACCCCTAAGCAAAGTTGTTGGATTCATTTTTGGAGATAACGCAGCAATTATGACGCTGTTTGAGAAACCTCTCAAAGGTTATCTTGGCATCTTGACTCAATTGCAGTTCAAGATGACTTTCAGGCAACCAAAAGCCCCCGAAACCTATGTGCAGAAGTGGGAAAATGATCCAGACTCAGAGCAGTTGTCCTGAGCCTTTGCACCAGTTAGCTTGCAAGCCAAACACTCCCCATACCTCCCGGTTTACAAGCGTTCTTTTCCCAGACTTTGTGACCGTCCAGGGAGTCGCATTGGGAAATTAGCACAAATTGTTCAACGTTTAATACACCTTCTGCGGTCTGGTGAGCACATTTGATAAGGTTTTTTCACCCGAATCAGGATATTGTATAAGTGGTTGGTGCATGGAGATGTTTCTCCATGGAGAGCCAACTAGTACTGGCAGGAAGAGAAACACTGCGAGGACCCATAACAAACACCTGACTGTAGCGCGTTATCACCACATCCATCCACGCATTCATTTTCTATGCTACTTCATGTGTATGCTGGAGCCTATCCTAGCTAACTTCAGGTGAGTCACCCTGGACTGGTGTTATTACCATAGCAACTGTTGAAATGTTCCTTAATAGCTGTAGGTGCGCTATAAAAAGGGCCATGTGTGGAACATCTGTGGCTGCTCCTCCAACTGTTCCCAATTTCCTTCACCGGGTGGCTGCGACTTGGAGGGCAGCTTTGGGAAGAACATGTGCTTCTCAGGAAGATCATTAAGTCTGACCACCAACGGCCTCAAAATCTATATCCTCACCAGAGGGTAGTTTACCCTCTGTTGTTTCAGTTTACGACTGTGTTGACAACCAAAGCAACAATGGAAAGAACATTGGGCTGGTTTAAGAACAATAATGCGTCTTGTGCAAATTGAACATGTGCTTTAGTTGCATTACTGTCAAGTGTTATACCTTTACCTTGTTATACCTTTAGTGTTTACCTGTACTTTTAAGAGTTACAATTGGTTTTGGGTAAGACTTTGACAGGTCAGCCATTTGTGAGCAAGTGCGTAGTGATCCCATACGAAGGAATATTGCCAACTACTGGCCTGGTGTATAAAATAGAGCATGAGTCATTTTTAGAGTTGCAACAATTAATTGAAAAAAATCGATGATTAATCGATTGTCCAATTAATCACCGACTATTTTGCTATTCAATTCATTGTTTTTAAATTTAAAATGGTAAATATTCTTTGATCTCAGCCTCTCAAATGTGAATATATGTTTAATTTCTATAGTCATCTATGAAAGCAGAGCTATTATCTTTGTGCTTTTGTGAGAATATTAAGTTTTCAAAATAAGATTTTCACACCAATCAGCTTTGGCTTTAGAAAACAGTGATGGATATTTGGATATTCATTTTTAAAATGGTGAGGACCAAACCACTAACCGACTGTTTGTATTTGCTTGATATTGATTTGGTCTGTCTAAGGCAGGCGTGGCCAACCAGTCCGAAATCAAGAGCCACATTTTGTACTGTGTTACTGTAAAGAGCCCCATCATACACATGAGCGCCACTCCCTCCTCACACACATACCTTTGCTCAGCCAGATTTATTGTAAATGTCGCACACCAACACCATAACAACAGAAATCGACCCCTACAGAGTGCCAAGACCATAGGCCAGTGATTTTGTAAAATGAAAACCGTGTGCTCTGTCTCACACAGGCAAACTACTAGTTCAGCAAAGTCCACAAACAAAAATATAGTAAATAAAAATACTACTTTTCTTATACTCTGACTTGAATTAGTGGGACTTTTGAATTCTTTACTTTGGACAATCTTCTTCAAATCTGGCTTGTATTCTGCTGTTGCCACTTGAAGCAGTTCTTTCACACGGGCGTCAGTCAGAAGAGCTTGATGCTTTGATTTCCCGTGTTTCAGGGTAGACGATACACACTCCCACATGTATGTTGACCCAAACATTGACAGTACCTCCAGCGCAGCCCAGTTAATATTGGGGTATTTTTCCATTGGTACACCTTTCCAGGACGGAACGGTCCCTTCCCTTGCTGCAGGTTTCAACTGCTCCTCCTCGCACAGATCGATGATCTGTAACTCGGCCGCAGCATCATCTGTGACTAATAATAATAATAATAATAATAATGCCTTACACTTGTTATGTGCTTTACAAAGCCCCACAAAGCGCTTACACTGAGGTCATTATTCATTCACACCACACTTGGTGATGGTAAGCCACTATGGTAGCCACAGCTGCCCTGGGGCAGACCGACGGAAAGCGAGGCTGCCAGTGTGCGCCATCGGCCCCTCCGACCACCACCGACACTCCACTTTCATACTAGGCAATGTGGGTGAAGTGCCTTGCCTAAGGGCACAAGGAAAGTTTGTTTCCTCCCACCTGGTGTTCCTCTGAGGTCTCCCATCCAAGTACTGACCGGCCCTGCTTAGCTTCTAAGATCTGAAGGGATCAGGCTTTGACAGGCAGGTTTGGCCACAAGACTAGAGGGGCTTTCAAACAGCCCGTCTCAGCATTAAACGGGTTGACGAGGAACGTCAACCTTTTCAGGTCACGGAACCAGGCCACCAAGCTTCCTTGCAGGTTTTCAACCAGTGTTACATATCTGGCTCTTTGCTTAGTTAAGGCAGCGCTAATGACTTGCCCGCTAAAATTTCTGTTTACAGATCCATCCATGGCTATTGCAGTTCGTTTTGCCAGGGGCAGATTTGCTTTGGCAAATGCAGCCATCATTGTTTTTTTTTCAGATCAACTCTACGAGTCCTGTCTTTTAATGGCACAATATCCAAAAGTTCTTATTTTATCAAACAATCATTTGACAACTCTCATTAATGGGACACTAAAATGCTCACATCATTGGAGTTAAGAGTGCAGCTGTGTTGTCAGCCATTCCTGCCCAGAGGGAAAGCCAGTGTTTTTATAAAAAATAAAAATAAAAAAAAAATAAAAAAAGGAAATACACATACAGCAGTGCCGGCTAGAGTTAGATTTACAAAAGTTAAGTTAAAGTTAAATGCAAGAAATTTCATGCCATGCTGAATGATTGAATGAATTTGACTGCAAAGAGAGAGGATTAAACCCAAACTCCCAGGTGCCCAGGAGGCACCTGGGCACCAGGTCTGTACAGGTTTGGGCACCAGGAGGTGCACCTCCTGGTGCCCAAACTCACCAGGAGGTGATCAGTTCAGATCAAAACAACAAAAATCGGACCTTTTCCTGGAGAATTAAAGTGCTGCATGTACTTCATATACAAATAAAAGGTAAAACCACACGTTTTTCATTCATTCATTCATTTTCTATGCCGCTTATCCTCATTAGGGTCACGGGTGTGCTGGAGCCTATCCCAGCTGGCTTAGTTAATACAAAATAAATAAATGGGACTAAGAACTAGCTAAAATAATAAATAAATAAAAAAACAATGTGAATCGGTCTCTTTTTTTGGGGGGGGGGGGGGGGTAATGAGCAGCCTGTGTTAACAAAAAATCCAAAGAAGTCAGTGCCTCACCGGCCATGAACCTCACTGTACATCACTAACAGAAACACATGCAAAAACATAAAATCATTAGAGCCTTGTCAAATGAGATCTTTTGTGCCCGGAATCTTCCCTGCAGATCCACACTCATGACAACGTGAGTCTTCATTCAAAGAAGCGTAGCTATCAGTCCAAAAACATTTGCATTTTTACTCTGCATGTTATTTAGCTGTACACTTAAAGTGATAGTCGCCTCACGAAATGCTGTCGCCCTCCTCTGGCAGGCCACACAGGGCGTCTGCTGCTGTCCCTGTGCTTCACCAGTTTGTCCTTCCTGCTCACCCACGTCATCTACCAGATTGTTGTCAACAGTCTCCTGGCCAGGAACTCCATCAGCTCTGACTTCAATTGTAAGTACACCATGCAGCAGCTTCTCAAGGTAGAACCGTATACAACTCGGGATAAAAACCCAGGAACTGTTCGTCATACAACATTTGAACATGCAATGCTCCTCCACTTCTACCAAAGCAACACACTCACGATGAATGAAAAAAACACTCAAAACTGCAGTGAAAGCATTGAGCCCAAACTTTTTGTAGACCATTAAACATGATGCGTGAACATGGCACATAAGAGGTACACAGACCATTAAATATGATATAGAAACGTAGTACATAAGACGGGCACAGACTATTAAATATAGTGTAAATGTGGTAGATTAGGTTCTCTGTTGGGCATCTGCGGGGTCCGGCTTCTTCCCACACTCTAAAAACATGCATGTCTGCTTAATTGGCGACTCTAAATTGTCCATAAGCATGAATGTGAGTGTTTATGATTGTCTATATGCCCAACGATTTACTGGCGACCGGTCCCGTGTGTACCCTGCCTCTCGCCCAAAGTCAGCTGGGATAGGCTCCAGCACACCCTTGCAACCCTAGTGAGGCTAAGTGGCCTAGTAGATGCATGGTTGGAAGGTGGATTAGAGGTACACAGACCATTAAAGGAAATCTGTACTTTTCTGGAATTTTGCACATCATCCACAATCCTTACATGAGACATAAAAGTCTCTCTTCTGTGCATTCGAAAGACTTACAAACAAACAGAAAAAGAAACAGCCCATTACTGCACGTAATGGAAAATGCTTATTCCGCCTACAAAACCCTCTGAAAAAGACTGCATAAAGCGCCAACAACAAGGAAGGACTTTCCAGTAATGCTTAAAAGGACCAAAATACACAAAAGTAATAAGTAGTCGAGGTTTTTCCTAGGATTCTTTGAAGCTGTGGTGGTATGCCGCATGGGAGGGTAGACAGCCGCCGATGTGTCGTGGTGCCTTTGCTCCTGCAATTGTTGTTTTTTAAATGACAAATAGCAATTTATTTATGACTCATTTATATTTATTTTACATATTATTACTGATTTCTAACTTTTATACCAACTTAACAGCTAGCAGAAGGTGAACTGCAAATGTTGCAAAACTGTTAATATAGAAGTTTGCTGAGAGCACTGCCGTAATTTGAATTGCACTTTATTTACAAAGCACGTCTCCATTCAGTGTGCTCATTTGTCATTAAATACAGGCATCTTGTTTGCATAGATGGTGACTGAGTGGGTAGCATCTTGGCCTCACAGTCAGGAGGTTCAGGGTTCGAATCTCCGTTCTCTGTGTGGAGTTTGGAGGTCTCATCCGTATGCAGACCAGATATGTATGCGATGCAACTGCGCTGTGAACGCTCATGTTGCATGTACCCGAGATATGCGACACAGAAAGACGTGTTTTAGCAAGCCTTTAAAGGCAGGCAGTCACGGAAAGATGCACTTCATCATGCCAGACTTGGAGAAATGTACTCACCGATGTGGGCAAAAGTTCTTCTCAACCCGAGAAAATTGCAGAGGAAAAATTTGAGAGCTGCTGAAGCAGCAATGTTTCGCCACTCCAACCACACGCACCTCGGAACAGACGTGGCAACAAGTTGTCTACGAACTTCCATACCAAAATTCTTGCCATCTTTCGTCTTAATCTTCCACACGGAATCATTTGGTTGAGAAAATATTGACTCCGGTTGCACAAAATCCTTGAAATTGCTGCAAACGCGCTAAGGAGAGCATGCTTGTAATGTGTGGACCGATACTCAAATGTCGATATCTCTGATACCAGTGCTTCATGACTTAAAGTCGATTCTGGAAACAAAATAGCAATACTTTTAATACTTCTAGTGTATGATTTTGTCCTTTAATTTTTTTCTGATATTATCTTGGCTATATTGTAAATCAACCTAATAACTCCATCTACTTCACAGTTGAAAATAAATCAATAAATGACTATGATGTCTTGTATTCTTTATGCTGTGATTGAAAATACTGTACACTGCGTTTTAAAATGTACCCGACCCGACAGGTGAGTTTGCACACCTATCGCCGATACCAGCTTGAATTTGATCCAGTATCGAATCAGAAATGAAATCAATGATATCGCACATCACTGGATCACAGGTCGTTGTTTGAGCACATGGTGTTGCTGAACCAACACCAACTGACCAACTGACGCAACCTCCTACCTTTTTGCTTAGTTCAATCCAGGTGGTGGCTTTTTGTACTTTTCCAGTACACTCAAATTTACCAGACACATTAGGTGAATTTGCACGTAGTATTGGATCGGTATCACCGATACCAGCCCAAATTTGACCCAGTATCCAATTGGAAGCGAAATCAATGGTATCGCACATCACTAGAGCACATACACACGGAAAGTGTGACGTTGCGCTTTTGCACACGCACATATCTTACCAGATGTTCAACAAGTTGCATTTGTTTGGCAACGCCCACAAAAAAAAAAAAAATTCAACAAAAAATCCGTACCGGGCATCACACCCTGCAGTGTGATTGTAGGCTGAACCTTTAACCAGTGTAGACCCAGTCTAAGGTGGTGGTTTTAGTCGGGCGAAGTTCTGTTGGGAATATTAATGAAGAGTTTTTCAGTTTGGCAGCTCATTGTATTTTTGGGGAAGGGATGGTGCCGTGCTTGGCTGCATTCCTCTGTTTCACAACCACTTCCTGCATTTGGAGTCAATGCCTTCCTTATCTGCCGTTCCTAAATCTGGTATTTCACCCCCTGACACCCTTTTCCTTTTGGCAGCCCAACGTAAACAAGGAGCCCTCCTTCACACGGAGGCGGCTATCCTCCCCCTGGCCCTCTCCCTCTGGAGAACTCTCTATCATTTCCTTTCTACGCGTAAGCCAAATGCACCATTAGGACGGTAAACGGAGTCACGTATGACGGAGGAAAGCCTGGTGAGCTCCAGCTGCTCCCACAGGTCACCGATTGGTCACTGCCTGAGCCTCTTTGTGTGCGGGTCATCTGTCACTGTTGTGTGTGCTGACTCCACACGCGGAGGGTGACTGCATTTGCAAATAGTTTTTGGGCTGGTGTCTTTATCGGCCATGACATGGGTGGAGCGGGCTCCGAGGAGGCAGCGGGGGTGTCTTATCATTTCGTAACCGTCGCTTTTTTTGCTTCTTTTTCCCGCGATTGTGCTGATCAGTGACCCCGCCCATTTGGTGGCTTAAGGAGGCTGACATTGATCGGAAAAATTGGTCTCGTATGTTTTTTTTTGGTTTGCTTTGCCTGTTGGATGGCGTGTTTGGGACACTTGGTCAGGAAGGAGCTTTGTCAAGCTGTTAGAAATGTGGTGCAGCACCTCCCACCGATTCTTTCCTCACGTCTCATCCAGCCTTCATTTCTTGACATTCCCGTTGTGTGAGATCATATTAGAGCCTAACTTCCCAAAGTGGGGAATGCGTACCCCCAGGGGTATGCCAATTGTAATGGGGGGTACGTGAAAAGCAATTACACTGTCAATTAATGGATATGTGTATGTGCACAGTATGTGTATGTATACGTGTACGAATATGTGTATATGCATATATATATGTATATATGTGTGTGTATATGTGTATATATTTATGTATATGAATGTGTGTACATGTGTATTAGTATTATTATTATTATTATTATTATTTAATTTTTATTTTTTTGCTAATTTTGCTCTGTGACTGTTCTGGTTGTTGCTGAAATTGTGATTATCATGGTTGTTTATAATATGGTTGAAATATGTTTGTGAGGTTCTTCTGCACCCTTTCTTATATCCCCCACCCCACCCCCCACCGGTCCCTTGTCAGGTCAGGTCCGGCATGGACATGTGGCGCAGCAAAATTCATAATAAACGCAGTCAAATGTCAAGGGAGACTCATTTGGATTATGACGTCTCTCTTGGCAAAGAAATTTTGCTCAGCATTTAAAGGCAGCTTGACTCCCATTCTCCCATGCTGTTATGATGCTGGACAAGACAAAAAAAAAAAAAAAACACTGTCAATTACGAGTGCGCCCGAACACCTCACGCTGCAAAGCGAAAGGAGCAGAGACAGCACACAAAGTTGTCCTTTGGTTTTTGTGCATCATATGTACAAATAAGTACGTTTGCTGATTATTTTGTGCATTAAGAGTGTTTCACCTTTAAAATTTCATTTATATTAGTGTTCCAATCTCTGTACGGTGCGCCGGTGAAAGCCTGTCACCGTGGGTGGGGAAAATGAAGGCTATGCGGTTTTGTACTTTGGATACTGCTTTGTCATGATTGTTAAACTTTCCCCTTCAATTTGGTAATAAATGAATATGCTGATTGAAACCATAGCCATCGTGAATGGACAAAAATGTGATGCTCAAATTCAAGCCATTCAAATGGAACAATCAGAAACATGAGGCTGGAATAAAATGTGTGTGTTTACTATCAAGGCTTATGTGAAAAGGTAACCACGCAAAATACACAATGACCCGCAATTACTCTAAAATGGATTAAACAATTAACTGTGTTCAATATTTCTAAAAAAAAAAAAAAAAAAGTAGAATGATTACTTAAATATTTATTTATTAGTGCTCATGTCAAACCTTATCAAAATGTGACCAGGGAAAATAAGAATGCAAAATGACTATAAATCTAAATAACCAATCAATTATGTTCAAGTTAATACATATGAAAATGTTTATATTTTTAAGTGTGCAGGAGTAGGGGGTACATGGTTTCAGGACATGACTGCAAAAAGTTTGGGAACCTCTGTGTTAGATGATAATACAATGATGTTTGTTTGAGGTTTTTAATATAGTGAGTCGGCAGCACCGACAGCTGGTGATTTGAGTGGTTCCCTGGAAAATTCTGTTGGTACCCAACATAAATACATTTATTTCTTTAAAAATATGAAAGGAATGTCAAGAGAGCCTCAAAATTGAAAACATTGCATCATTATTACTGAAACCCTCTGATCATTTGAGGCTAAAATAATTGCCTAATTGTTGGCACTTTAACCAAGGATGACATCTGATTCATGCATTATAAGAAATTAAAAACTCTTGGGCATGAATACATAAAAGCTTGAAGGGTCACTGACATGATTTATCAACGTTGCTCAAATATGTTTCATATTGTTCTACGTTTTTTGTTTTATTAAACAGAACGGTTAATTTGCAGAAGTTACATTTAATGTTCATGACGGGAGCTATGAACAATACAACCTGCTCAGAAAAGGGAGCAGGTTGCTCCCTTTTCTGTTATTTTAGCTGTTCAGCTAAAATGTTTTTCGATGCCTTTTGAAATGGAGAGCAAAACCAGAGACACATGGCAGAAAATGGAAGACAACTATCAAAATGGATCGAAGAATAGCCGGAATGGCAAAGGCTCAGCCAATGATCAGCTCCAGGATGATCAAAGACAAGTCTTGAGTTACCTGTAAGTACTGTGACAGAAGCTGTCTGTGTGAAGCGAATCTATTTACAAGAATCCCCCCCAAAGTCCCTCTGTTAAAAAAAGAGGTTACAATTTGCCAAAGAACACATCAACTGGCCTAAAGGGACATGGAGGAACATTTTGTGGACTGATGAGAGTAAATTTGTTTGTTTTGGCTCAAAAATGCTGTTTCTGAAGCAAAACCAAGTAATTTTCGTGATTTGTGGAATATTGTTAGAGCTGAAAGTTGGTTGACTCCACGCCACACAGATGTTAAACATAATAAAAACTGTGCTCATACAACATTCACATCCTAGATATCCTAGGGACAAAAATGTTTGTACAAAATACTTTTGAGTTTGTCAAGTCAACGGCAGACACTGCTTTTTTTGTGAACGCACCCCTTTCGACTAATTCTCCAGTTGCACAGCCTTAAGAGCATGCATATCATGAGAATCTACCGCACCTACTGGTAACCTGTTTGCCATGTAGCAATGAAAATATACTAATAACGGTAATTATTTGGAGCTATTATTTTGAGCACTACTGTAGAAAGGTTTGAATGCTTGTCTCTACGGTGGCACAGTGTTTGGAGCACAATACGTAAGTAAGACATGACTTACTGTTCCGTTTTGGTTTGTTTTTTGACCATAAAGTGACGCTTATAGAGTCAACCAGGGAACAACAAAAACCCACGACAGATATGTGATGATGCACATATTCGGTATCAGAAATTGAGAGTTGGACAATATTGGCCTCAAATATCAGCAAAACAGCCGATATCGACCATGCCGAGCTATACTGGTTTTTACTGCAGAAATTGGAGGAGATGCGGCGATCACGGACGGGGGCTGTATGAATGAGCCGTATACACACAGGAAATAATCTTCTATTACAACCTTTAGGGTCCGATATAAAATGTGCTCTGCTGTTAAAACGTTACTGAGTTTACAAAATTGTAGATGCCTGTGGTGGTGCAACGGTGTTATTTTACTGACATGTTTTTATTTTGAAGGCTAGACTTTACTGCCTCCAGTATTAGTTATGCAGATGTTGCAGAGCCGGATGGAAGCTGTGCTGATTCGGCACTAGAGAGGATTTTTTTTGCCATCCATCTGTCCATTTTCCTCCGCTTATCCGGGTCCGGGTCGTGGTGGCAGCAGCTTCAGTAGGGAAGTCCAGACTTCCCGGTCCCCAGCGACCTCTTCCAGCTCCACCGGGAGGACACGAAGGCGTTCCCAGGCCAGCTGTGAGACATAGTCCCTCCAGCGTGTCCTAGGTCTTCCCGGGGGCCTTCTCCCGACTGGGCATGCCCGAAACACCTCACCAGGGAGGCACCCGGGAGGCATCCGGACCAGATGCCCAAGCCACCTCAACTGGCTCCTCTCGATGTGAAGGACCAGCGGCTCTACTCTGAGCTCCTCCCGGATGGCCGAGCTCCTCACCCTATCTCTTAGGGTGAGTCCAGCCACCCTACGGAGGAAACTCATTTCCGCCGCTTGTATCCGCGATCTCGTTCTTTCGGTCATGATCCATAACTCATGACCATAGGTGAGGGTGGGAACGTAGATCGATCGGTAAACAGAGAGCTTTGCCTTCCGGCTCAGCTCTCTCTTCACCACGATGGTCCGGTACAGCGACCCCATTACTGCGGATGCTGCACCGATCCGTCTGTCCATCTCATGCTCCAACCTTCCCTCACTCGTGAACAAAACCCCGAGATACTTGAACTCCTCCACCTGAGGCAAGAGCTCACTCCCAACCCGGAGGGTACAGTCCACCCGTTTCCGACTGAGAACCATGGCCTCGGATTTGGAGGTGCTGAGTCTCATCCCAGAAGCTTCACACTCAGCTGCAAACCCTCCTGCAAAACCTTTTTTTTTTGCCCTGAAAGTTAATTAATTTAAAACCTTGGATACTTGACAGGTGGGCAATGATAAACAGCAAAGGATTTCAGGATATCCCATATGATGTGGGAGATGCCTTTAATTTGTTAAGCCACAAGAAATCCAAATACAGTATCTGTCCGCTATACAATTGTCAAGTTCTTTTGGTTCTCTTGGTGTGTGTTAGGAATGTCCCGATCAGATCTTTGGGATTGGCTGCCGATCCGCTGCATTTTGAAAGTCAGATAAAATCAGATCGGGCCGATCCGGTTTTTGTATAACCTTTGTAACTCTGAGCACGCGCCAACATGCTAAGTGTGTTAATGCGCCACTCAACTCCCGCCACACGGAAGAAGAAGAAAACACAACACCACCGTGCAGACATGTCTGTGGTGAAGTCCAGTGGTTTTCAAACTGGGGGGCGCCATTATGACTGGGGGGCCACCATGCACACTTTTCAGTAACGTATTTTTTTGGATTACATGCTGCCACTTTTTTCTCACCCTGCTCCTCTAATAATTAAGTGCCTTGTTTTTCTTGTTTAACGACGGTAACAAGTCAACTTCTGTGAAGTAGGATTTATTTATGAATTGAATGCTTTTGCAGTTGGAGCATAGAAAACCTGTTTATGACCGTCTAAATATGGTTTTTAACATTATAGGAGCCCTCTTGACATGAAATAACACCCCTATAGTCACCTTTACACTCCCTGTCCCTGTCGTGAGATCATTCAAAGATGGAATAAAAACCTATTGTTCCCCCATCGGCCGCACGGTGGATGAGTGGGTAGCATGTTGGCCTCACAGGGCAACTCTGTGTGGAGTTTGCATGTTCTCCCCGTGCGTGCGTGGGTTTTCTCCGGGTGCTGTGGTTTCCTCCCACATTCTAAAAACATGCATCTTAGGTTAATTGCCGTATTTTGATTAATTTAGCCATTTTATGCTTGAAAATGCTTAATTTAGCCAATAAAAAAGTAAACTGCTGAAATGTGCATATTGTTTTTACTAATAATAGGCTGTAGTCAATCACAGAACAGCATGATTTTATTACTTGCTATATTTTTTTAAAACCATGATAGTTTTCTCCTTCTTTTCCTTTTGGCTTACCCTTTAGGAGTCGACACAGCGAATCAATTGCCTCCTTCTAACCTGGTCTTCTCTTCTCTTGCGCCAACTACCTTCATGTCCTCTTTCACTACATCCATAAACCTCCTCTTTGCTCTTCCTCTAGTCCTCCAGCCTGGCAATTCAAAACTCAGCAACCTTCTACCAATATATTCACTATTTCTCCTCTGGACATGTCCCAACCATCTCAGTCTGGCCTCTCTGACTTTATCTCCAAAAACTCTAACATGTGCTGTCCCTCTAATGTGCTCATTCCTGATCCTGTCCATCCTGGTCACACCCAAAGAGAACCATTGCATCTTCATTTCTGCTACCTCCAGCTCTGCCTCCTGTCTTTTTCCTCAGCGGCACTGTCTCTAAACCAAACTTCAAAGTGTGAAGTGTCAAAGAACGATTGTATATTTAAACTCATATATTTTTGATTGCCCCTGGGATCAATCAAGTAGTCATGTGATTGTGATTTGTCTTATTGTTTATTTTCATCACACATACTGCATTTGGCAGAAAACCTTCAGGAATGCCCTTAAAGTTTCATTTAAATGCATACGTGATTGTTTGCAGCATTGGGCACATTGACGGAAGCGTTGATCTTACAAAAAGAAGCAAAGCAAGTTAGAAGTTGAGTGTTAATTTTCTGTGAGTGACATTTGTTAATTACACTGAGTAACAGTTTTTCATCTCATGAGATACTCTCTTAATGGAGCTTTTTTTTCCTGGCTTCCCTTGGCAGTCAGGGAACATTTACATTAAGTCACTTTGGGAGCAGGGGGAAAGAAGCACTTTTGCTCTTGAATGATTTCCTCAGGCTGAAGGCTTTGTCGTGATCAATCATTGATGCTAGTTCAACTCCCCGAGAGGTTCCGCTTGAAGCCCATGTTTGGGCTGGACTTGTGAGCTCCTGCTAGCACCGATGTTTGCTTGTGTTGTTTGGCTGTCACCCGCGACCAAAATGAGGACAAGCGGTATAGAAGATGAATGAATGAATGAATGTTGGCTATCACAACTGTCCTAAAACCGTTCCAGGCCTGTTGCAACTGCACTTTTTATCCACATTCAACTTTGACACTGTTTTTACTTGTCTTTTCTACCTTTCTTTTTTTCCCTAAATCCACATATTTATTTGTGTCGTACCCGGTTACCACCTTTACTCAGACACGGTATCCGAAATATTGGCAAGGTGCTCCAACAAATAAACACCGCACCTCAAATGTAAGTCCATGGAAGACAAACGCAGAAAATTTAAACGGGGAAAAAAAGCCCATTATTTTGTATGATTTATTACAATCCATCTTATAATGAATTCATATTATACATCTTATAATGCAAAGACGATGTGTGTGCCATATTAGGCACAATGATTGCACCTGAAAGCTAAAAATAACAGCAAAAACTGAAAAAAAAACGCGGGTATGCTGGAGCCTATCCCAGCTGACTTTGGGCGAGAGGCGGGGTACACCCTGGACTGGTCGCCAGTCAATCGCAGGGCACATATAGACAAACAAACATTCACACTCACATTCATACCTATGGACAATTTAGAGTCACCAATTAACCTGACATGCATGTTTTTGGAATGTGGGAGGAAACCGGAGTACCCGGAGAAAACCCACACACCCACGGGGAGAACATGCAAACTCCACACAGAGATGCCCAACGGAGATTCGAACCCTGACCCTCCTGACTGAGGCCGACGTGCTACCCACTCATCCACTGTGCGGCCCCACACACACACACACACACATATATATATGTATATGTATGTGTGACGCATATATATATATATATACACACACACACACACACACACACACACACATACGTATATGTATATATATATGTGTGTGTGTGTGTATATATACACACACACATATGTTTATATATGTATATATGCGTACGTATACGTACGTATATATGCGTACGTATACGTACGTATATGAAATGGGAAAAACTGCATGCTCTGTGTTTACATGCAAATAAAAGGCCAACAGAATTTCAGCCACCCTGACGTTGAATTATTAGGCCGCCATTACAATAGTTTTAGGGTAGGACTAATCATTTGACATGGTTATAGATCATTTTGTGGTGTGATTTAGAAAGTAGGTTAGAGCGGCACTTCCCGTGCAAGCTCCCGGCAGCACAGCAAGGGGAATCTACCACGGTAGCAACGTAGCAGTCCAGTGTCCAATGTGAAACTAACTTCCCACTTCCCCGTGGTACATTGCAGACATTCTGCACGGCGGGGTTGCATGTTCTTCTTCATCCGGGTGGCGGAGTCGAGTGGCAACCAGCTTTGAGGCACATTCACCATACCTACCATGTTGGAGCGTGGTCCCGACTTTCGGCAACCGGATCGGCACAATCTCGCGGTGGAAGCCGATCTTATCCAATTTTAATCCTGAAGATTGGATCAGGACATGCATAATTATAACTGTTAACATCCTCTGTCTGTATACCGCCATGTCTGTGTCTGTGAGAGTACCACTGCTTCGGCGTCACTTGGGAAGCGCCCCTTTTCTGAGCAGTTCCAAAGCTCCCGTCATGAACATTAAATGTAATTTTTGCATATTTACTGTTCTTTTTCAGAAAACAAACAATATAGAACATATTTAAGACATGTTGATAAACCGACCCAGTCCAGGGTGTGCCCCGCCTCCCGCCCAAAGTCAGCTGGGATAGGCTCCAGCATACCCGCCACCCTAATGAGGATAAGCGGCATAGAATAAACCAACTTAGTGACTCTTTAAGGAAATATACACATGACAAGTCATCTTGTTGAACACTTTAGCACTTGCTGTTGTTCAAGTAGGCTCTATCTGGCCGGATAGACGTGCTGAGGCAGAGTCTGGAGTCCATTGCTTGTACTGGACAGCCAATATTAAAGATTTTAGATACAGTTTTTTTTTGTCATTATTAAACAAACATCAAATTAGAGATGACGTAGTAAGTGCATGATGTCGACTCCAGAGCGCGGTACCATGCTCCATAAAGCACCGATTCGCAATAGTTCACCTCCCTGTTAGCTGGATAAACTGAGCAGCCCCTCCTCACTAAGGAGGCGCAAATCCAGTATGTGCTGCCGTGTTTGGTCTGGCCGCGCAACAAAGGCTGTTTGTCTCAGCCCGCTCAATAGCTGGAAACGTCCCAATGCCCCGGGGGTGGCGTTCAGGAACACTTCAGCCCGTTGGTGTGCAGGAAACATGGCATTCCTAAACCTGAATGTTGTGTGTGTTTTGTAGTTTGCAGTGGTGTACAGCCGCACTACATCAAACTGAGCGATAGTTCTTATTAGTTGTTGCAGGCTTGATCAACATCTCGTTTAATGAATAGCTCCTACCTCGTGGCGTACCTAAGGAAGTGTCCAAATGAAGTGCTTTCTGCAAATAATGATTGACGTACACGTCATACATGTTTTCAACATATTGATCAAATATGAATGACCGTTTTTACTCTTTGCTTCTACCATTTATTCATAATTCATAATGCTTACCAATGTTTACTACATTTTGACATCTTCCCGTACAGGTTCCTCATGGGAGAAATCAATACGGCAAATTGGATTTGAGAGGTAAGAAAGACTACACAGCTTCTTTTTTTTTTTGCAACAACTCTAACCACAAATTGTCATTTTATAATAGCATTATTAACATTCAGAACAGACTTATTCTGTCTTTTTAAGTGTGTCTAAATTTAGGGTGTGTCTTGATTACCCGAGCAGACATTCCTTTTGACAGTTGAGCAATCTATTTGCAAGAACCGTGAGGCTGACTAATGCTTGGTCACCAGGCATGTCAGCAAAAGGCCAATTCTTACACAATGTCCATGTGAAGACAGTTTCTTGTAAGCTTCTGCTTCCAGCAGGACAACACCTTCAATTGTCGTCAAAAGCTTTGGTTTCCATTAAGGAGCATCACCTGGTTACCTGCACAATTCAGCATGTCTGCAAAGGAGCAGGCAGAAGTAGAGCTATTTAATTATACACCATATGTGTTATGTTCACATTTACAATATTTACTTTGCTTGCATTTTGTCGTTTCATTTCTTGTGTAAAGAAAAGATGAGGTGTTGCAAAATATAAAAGATCAATTAGCAAGCAGGGGTCAAAAATGACAGCGTATACCGCTTTATGCAATGCTAAGGTAAAGGAAGGAATAAAAAAAAAATTGAAAATGAGGTTAAAAAGGTACTCAAACAGTAAGAAATTGTTAAATAGAAAAGAAGGCCGAATAACCCAAGTCATTAAAACAAAGACAAGCAAAGCAATAATGCTGCAGTGATTTATTAGTAATTTTTGTATAAGTAAAGAGGTAACAATAGTGAATGAAGCATAATGATTAAGGGAATGAAGTGTATTGCTTAATTTTATGGAATATGGCATAATCTGTAAACGGTATTACAGTATTGTAATGTTATGGTCGAAGGTGAAAGAAAAAACTACTATTTTTCTTTAATGTTTTGGACATAACTATTAAAGCATTTGCCACGAAGTTTGTTAAATTGCGCCTTAACTGCAGTAGGTTCACATGGTTTGCATTTCAGGACCATCCGTGAATGGCCAAAAATACCCACAAGTGACTTGATTGATTGGTGTATGCATCTTTGTAGGTTAATTAACAACTCTATTGTCTTGTAATTATTGCCCCATACTTCCACACAATAAGTTACAGTAGGTATGGAGCAATTAGGGGAGAATACAAGGCAGGAAGTGCGTTGCAATCAAGGACTTTAACTCTGTTGATAATTGCAGGGCTTTTGGAGATTTTCTTTGATATATGCATAATATGTGTTTTCCAATTTATCTTATATTCTATCATTCACTTAAAAAAATGTTATTTCTACAACACACTCAATGTTAACGCCATCTACCGCAACCCACTTCTGTGACTTCAATTTATACTGTCATTTCCAAATATCAGTACTTTGATTTTATTTAAGTTTAAAGATAATGAATTACTTCTTACTAAATTTTTGGTATAGTACTTAATTCATTATTTACAGTGCGGATGGGATCATCAAGGGTGTCATTGCTGTAAAATATATTTGTCGTCCGCAAACAATATACATTTTACCAACTGAAAAAAGAAATAATAAAAAAAAAATTGTATACAAATTTACTGTAATATTTCTTGATTTATTGTGTCAAATGCTTTTTCCTATTTTTTGTTGTCTAGTGCCTTGGAGATTTCCTCAGTGGCGTAGATCATGGCCATTGAAGTAGATCTATTACTTCTGAAGCCACACTGACCTCCATTAGGCGGATTCAGCTTTTCTATACATTTAATTTACTATCACAAACTTTTTCACAGATTTTTGAAATTGAGAAAGAAATGCGCTTGGAAGGAAGTCTGGCTGGAAATGACAACTTGGAATTGTTTTGATGCTTAAAGGGGAAACCAATGGAGAAACCTTTAAGTCATTTTTGGACTTGTTTACACTTGCGTGCAATCATGCCACCTTGTAAAGATTGTCGTCACACGGCGCTAGTAAATCCCACTCAAGCATGCCCAGCTTTGTTGTTGTTGTTGTTGCCGTGGAAACAGATCAGCTTCCCCTTCCCGATCAAAGTTTTGGGTACGAGACGGGACATCAGACATGTCCAAGTGCTGATCTTGCAAATATACTGTATATATACCGTACATTGCCTGTTAACTCGGCTTGTAGGTGCAAAAACTCCACATTACTCACTTTATAATGGCCGTATACTGTATATGTGTACACACTTGTTTACAGCAGCAGACTTTGTCATTAAAGTGGGTGGCGCTGCACATAAAAACTTAAAGAATTCAACGCTCATTAAATGTGAATAAACGGAAAAATCCAGACTCCCCTGCATGTGTGTGAGGAGGTATTGTTCTCCTAATGATACGATGGTTTTGGTGGACTCAAAACACAGAATCCCAGTGTTAGGATGCGTTGTGATTCAGTGTAGTCATCGTGTGTTTTTTTTGTTTCCAGTGTGATTGGCGCTGACGCTGGGAACGGGATCCGAGTGTTCATCCCCGACATTGGCATGTTCATGGTGGGCATGGCCATCTGGATGCTGTGTCGCAGTTTGGTCCAGAAGAAGCTGCCGGAGGACATGGGCCAGTACAACAATGACTTTGAAGCAGAGGAACAAGTGCGTTACTCACCTATATATCCTGCTGATCTAACTGCATACACTCACTCACCTTGGGTTGCAGTGGATCCGGAGGTGATCCTCGCTCTGTCCAGCTTGCACAGGGACACCGGTTGTGCCCCGGGGCAAGACACTTCACCCACCTTGGCTCCAGTGCTGCTCACACTGGTGTGAATGTGAATAGATGTTTGGTGATCGGATAGTCTGCAGGCACAAATTGGCAGCCATGTTTTCGTCACACTACCCTTGTGCTGCAGATGGTTACAGATGTAGATCGCCACCACCAGTGTGTGACTGAGGAGAAGAATGGGTTCACTTCACTGTGAAGCACTTTGCATGCCTTAAAAAAAAAGTGCTATGAAATCTAATCCCTTATTTTATTTTCTCAAAGCTTTCAGCCGGAAGTGGCCAAACCTGCCTGTCAAAGCCTGATCCCGTCAGATCTCAGAAGCTAAGCAGGGCAGGGCCTGGTCTGTACTTGGATGGGAGACCTCAGAAGAACATCAGGTGCCACAGTGGGAGGAAATAAACTTTCCTTGTGCCCTTAGGCAAGGCACTTCACCCACAGTATGAAAGTGGTGTGAGTGTCGGTGGTGGTCGGAGGGTTTGATGGCACACACTGGCAGCCTCGCTTTCCGTCAGTCTGGCCCAGGGCAGCTGTGGCTACATAGTGGCTTACCATCACCAAGTGTGGTGTGAATGGATAAATGTCATCGGATAATGATGACCTCAGTGTAAGCGCATAACAAGTGTAAATCATTTTTGTCTTACACGTTTTGTCATTCATCCGAGCAGGCTTCATCAGTTCATGCTCAAAGACTGGGAGGGACACACACCAGTCAGACTAGATAGAACAGCTCTAGTCTAAGAGCGTGGTGGAAGATCCAATCTATGTATCCTCTAAAGTAGGTGGCAGGTCCAGACAGGAATGGTTGGCTCTTTAGTGGGGTCAAATGACGATTGTTGGGGTGAGATTGAGCGGGTCCTCTGCCCACCACTGATGGTCGTTTGCGGGGGTATTCCCTTTTGTTAGCATCCCATCAAGATGTAATGATGGTCATGGACCAAAGGTGGCTGTGCATTGATTAATGAAGGGATGATTAATGAAGGGATGAACAGATGGCATTGTACAGTATGTGGGAGAAAGGTGGTGGTGTTGTCTTTGGGGTGTACCAACCTCTTTCTGAAAGTGTTAGCAGGTTTGAAGTATACTGGTGTGTTGTGTTGAAAATCCTTCTGGGTTTGCCAGATAGGCCTGAGACATACGGGATGACAATGTTATTGTACTCTCGTCTTCCTCATCCACCCTGCTTTTGTTCTTTGCAAGGTGTTTGTTCTTATTCACATTATTCTTTATTATTATTATTATTACCTGCTTGCCTTGCTTCCTATGTACTGGCAACACCAGCGCGACCGTCAAAGAAAAGGAATCAAAATACACCAAATACAGTAAGTCACGACAAAAGACCTCAACATAACTACTGAGACCTCAGTTCAGTAAGCGTAAAAGGGTTCCCTAAATTCATCCGTTTTCTATGTCGCTTATCCTCATTAGGGTCGCGGGGATGCTGGAGTCTATCCCAGCTGACTTATTTCGGGCTGGAGGCAGGGTACACACTGGGCTGGTCGCCAGTCAATCGCAGGGCAGACAAACAACCATTCACACTCACATTCATACCTGCGAACAATTTAGAGTTGCAATTTTAGTGAAACTATGTTGTATGAATGGATAAATATGTTACTCCATTCCATTCCATTTTCTTCCGCTTATCCGGGTCCGGGTCGCGGGGGCACGTTCATCCTACAGCTCTTCAGAAACTCTCCCTCGGTAAATGGATGCACGGATTTGGCCATATCCTCCGCCACATTAAAACCTTTTTACCGCAGCTTCACGTTGAGGTTTTGCTCCGGTGAAAAAGGTCTGCTGAGATGTCAAATTCTTCTTTAACTCCTCTACTTTCTGGAGCTTCTGCACGTGTTCACTTGTTTTCAACTTCATGCCATCGTAGATTAAATTCTAAAGTACAGCAACATTAGCCTCACAGTCAGGACACAGCCTGTCTGCTGCTGTCGTGCTGCATTATGGGCGTTGTATGCCCTGCCCGGCACTCCATATTGCCGGACTATTAATAATTACAATATAAAATCATCTCGCGGGACGGATAGGGTTGTACGCCGGGCCGGATGTGGCCCACGGGCTGGGACTTTGACACCCCTGCTGTAGATACTCCCCACCGTAATTTCGGGTTTATAAGGTGCTACTTTTTTCTTAAACTTTGAACTTTGCGGTTTAAACAGCGATGCAGCTAATTTATGCCCAGGTTCTAGTTTTATATATTTCAAAACTAGGTCAAGGTGAAGTTTATTTATAAAGCACATTTTTGAAAAGTCAATGCTGTACATGGCTGACAATGCAGTATGAAAGCACAGCAAAGCTAAGCAATGCATGATGGGAAGCAGTTAAGATAGTTGTTGTTTATTATTCTACACTAGTATTGATACTTGTATATCTGTTAACTACTTGGTGTGTGTTAAGTTGCTGTCTGAGGATTTTAGCACGCCAGAATATCCCATTTTATGATGTGGATACGTGCTTCTTATAACGCAGTGTAGCTTATACAGGATATGTACAAATCTTTTTTTTTTCTTCAAATTTTTGGGGTGTGGCTAATACAGCGGTGTGCTTTTTACACCGGAAATTACAGTGCTTACTACAGTACTACGCACATAAGTACTTACTTATTCGTCTCAATACAGTGGCTGTCCTATAGTGCACCCGCACAAAAATGCAGATCATTTATTGCCACAATAATTGTTTGTTTTATTAGACGTTTCCCATCATCCCCCACAGGCCCTGCTTGGATGCTCCCTCCCTGCCCTGCGGGCGCCTCCTTTCGTTTAGGTACTGCCTACAGTCTGTCTACGCTCAACACTAAGTATGCACAGCCACAGGGGCGCCTGCACAACACAGCGGGGGCACTAATCCCCCACGTAGATCAACATATAAAGAGCTTAACAGACTAATAGTAATAATGAATGACACTTGTTATGCACTTTATCAAAGCGCTTACACTACCGTCACCATTATCCATTCACACCACACTTGGTGATGGTAAGCCACTATGTAGCCACAGCTGCCCTGGGCCAGACTGACGGAAAGTGAGGCTGCCAGTGTGCGCCATCCAACCCTCCGACCACCACCGACACTCACACCACTTTCATACTGGGCAATGTGGGTGAAGTGCCTTGCCTAAGGGCACAAGGAAAGTTTATTTCCTCCCACTGTGGCACCTGGTGTTCCTCTGAGGTCTCCCATCCAAGTACTGACCAGGCCCTGCTTAGCTTCTGAGATCTGACGGGATCAGGCTCGGACAGGCAGGTTTGGCCACTTCGATGACAACGACTGAATGCTTTGAGAAAATAAAATAAGGGATTCGATTTTCTAGCACTTTTTTTAAGGCATGCAAAGTGCTACACAGTGAAGTGAACCCATTCTTCTCCTCAGTCACACACTGGTGGTGGTAATCTACATCTGTAACCATCTGTAGCACAAGGGCTGTTATTAAATTAATCCGTGAGTGATGCTTTTTTTGTTTTTCCAGTTTTAAAATAGTGTTGTTGTTTTTTTAGCAATACAGAAATGAGGAGAGGGTTATGAGATTTATTTGGAAGGTCTATTTGTGTGGCATCTCCTAGAAAACATTGACTCAGTTTTATATGTAAAGAATATGACTATATCTGTATTATTGATTCTCTTTATCTTTCCACATGTATTTCCTTTTAATTTTGGCACTCATGTGATTCCGTAGCTGTGGTATAGTTTCATGTTCCATTTCTTTTCTTGTTTACCATTTTTATTGTTAATTAGGTACACTTGAATTTCTTGCAGGTACGCCACGTAATGCATTCACTCCGAAAACTGGCTTGCTACTTTGGCTATGCATGTTTTACAGAGCAGCCCTTCCTCATTGGAAAATGAAAAATTTCACCTCCTGATCTTTTGCGTGCACACACTCCCGACAGCCCATCCGCCGTAAAATAATCGCTTGTTTTACTTTGGCCTGGTGAGTGGACGTCGCGCTGCCCGTTCGTTTCTTAATTCACATTCAATTATGGTGCAGGGGGCTAGTGCAGCAAAACAGCAGCAACTCCTACGTAACCCACTGTTGAATTGATTGGCCGCTTAAGTGCATACTGTACGTACCAAAAGCATCCTATCACTGGCTGGACAGTGTTCATCGTTGTGTTATGTTACCGATCGTTGTTGCCTGTCACTCACGAAGTAGGATTGGTACAGAATAAATGATGTCTTGTTTTATTTACAGTTCAGGTTGGATTTTTTTATTGGATTTTAAAAATTGCAGTGCCCAGGGAACACAAGCCCAGTGTGTGACTGCGCACGCACCCGGCTTAGAGGGAGCGTTGGTTAGTAGCAGTAATGTAGATTTTGACCAGTTGTGTAATTGGAAAGAGTGGAGAAATTGTGGATAACCGAGAATGACTCATGCATAGATATAAGTTTTATAAGTGCAATAATAAACCATGGGCATGTAGGAGAACGTTTGTTTTTTCCAACTTGTATTCCTGTGGTATTTTATTTTTCCGCCTTGTTGTTGCAAGTGGTTCAGGGAATAAAGCAAAACAGAGTCCCTGTCTGGCTCCATGGTGCAGTGTCCGTGATCCCCTCGGCGGTTACTGTGGTTTTATGTCAAGTGTGCATTGTCTGTATCCGATGGATTCACGACTCTCCTAAACCCGTGGAGAGCGTGGAAGACGATTAGCTTTTCCTGCGTCCAAGGAGAGAAAAAACGTTTTCTTTTTGACCAGTTTAAGAGGTTATCAAATAAATATCTATTTGTTTGTGAGGCCTATTTGATCCGGGTGAATGAGTGATAGTACGGCGGTCTCTAACTGGGTTGCAAGCACTTTGGTTGGGATTCAGGGTTAGGTCTTTATCAGGTTTTGGTGTGAGTGTGATAATAGTGGTGTTCACATAGCAAGGTATGGTGGAGTTTGCTTTCATTTGTGCAATTACTCTTAATATAAGCAGTGATGAGATGCCCCAAAATGGTTTCTAAAACTGGTAATCTGTTTGGTCTGGGTGATTTGTTGCTTGGCATTGTATTTAGAAATGTTTGTGCATTTTATTTGTGGTGTGCTTGATCAGATGAGAGTGCTGAAAGGTCAAGTTTGTCTAAGAAAGTTTGTCTATTTCCACGGTGTTAGTACAAAAGCAGTATAAAACATACTGTATATGAAATATCATTTTTTGTGTGGATTATACTGTATGTTCTTACCCCCGATTTATTCTGTATTGCTGAGATTGTTGCCTTTTCTTATGTTGGCTAATAATTTAGGAGGCAAGGGTTTTTTACTACAATGGCATCGTTCATATTTTATTTAGTTGTTGAATTATAGTCTGTTTGTTTTGGTAGAACCCAATTTGAGTTTTTGCTTGTGTTAATTCCTGTAGTGTTTGTCCATCTGGGTTAATCCTGAATTGATTGCTTAGTTGTTTATTTTAATTCCAATTGTGTGTTCCAATTTAATTTGTTTTCTTTTCTTGTGTGATAAGTAGGATATGATTATACCTCCAATGACTGCTTTACCAGTTTTTGCTACAACGGATGGAGGGATACCTGGAGATTGGTTCTTCTCCAAACATGATGCTCACTCTCTCTTTATCAGTCTGTTGAAATCTGTCTCCTCCAGGAGAGATGTGTTGAGTCGCCATCTTGAGTGTGGCTTGTTTATTTTGGTTTGGATAGGTATTGTTAGGGATACTGGAGTGTGGTCATTACATATTATTGGATATCTTGCATTTTCTGTTATATGCTGGGTGAGTGAGTTGCTGAGGAGAAGTAAATCCAGTCGAGAGAATGTTTCATGGTCGAGGGACATGTAAAGTATGTACGGTGGTGTGAAAAACTATTAGCCCCTTGCCTGACTTTTTATTCTTTTGCATGTTTGTCACACAAAATGTTTCTGATCATCAAACACATTTTAATATTAGTCAAAGATAACACAAGTAAACACAAAATGCAGTTTTTAAATGAATGTTTTTATTATTTAGGGAGAGAAAAAAATCCAAACCCACATAGCCCTGTGTGAAAAAGTCATTGCCCCTGCACCTAATAACGGGTTGGGCACCCTTAGCAGCAATAACTGCAATCAAACGTTTGCCATAACTTGCAACAAGTCTTTTACACGCTCTGGAGGAATTTTGGCCCTCTCATCTTTGCATAATTGTTGTCATTCAGCTTTATTTGAGGCTTTTCTAGCATGAAGCGCCTTCTTAAGGTCATGCCACAGCATCTCCATGGGATTCAGGTCAGGACTTTGACTAGGTGGATTGACTAGGCTAGACTTTGACTAGGCCATTCAGAGGTGGATTTGCTGGTGTGTTTTGGGTCATTGTCCTGCTGCAGCACCCAAGATGGCTTTAGCTTGAGTTGACCAACAGATGGCCGGACATTCTCCTTCAGGATTTTTTGCTAGACAGTAGAATTCATGCTTCCATCTATCCCAGCAAGCCTTCCAGGTCCTGAAGCAGCAAAACAAGCCCAGACCATCACACTACCGCCACCATATTTGCTGCCATAAAATGCTGTTACTTTTACGCGAGATGTAACGGGACACGCACCTTCAGTCAGTCCACAAGATGTTTTCCCAAAAGTCTTGGCAGTCATGGAGATGTTTTTTAGCAAAATTAAGACGAGCCTTAATGTTCTTTTTGCTTAATAGTGGTTTGCGTCTTGGAACTCTGCCATGCAGGCCGTTTTTTGCCCAGTCTCTTTCTTATGGTGGAGTCGTGAACACTCACCTTAATTGAGGTAAATGAGACCTGCAGTTCTTTAGATGTTGCTCTGGGATCTTTTGTGACCTCTCGGATGAGTTGTCTCTGCGCTCTTGGGGTAATTTTGGCCGGCCGGCCATTCCTGGGAAGGTTTTTGCCATTTGTGGATAAAGGCTCTCCCTGAGGTAATCAGGCCTGGGGGTGGCTACAGAAATTGAACTCAGGTGTGATAAACCAGTTATTTTATTTTTTAACAAGGGGGCAATCCCTTTTTCACACAGGGCCATGTAGATTTGAAGTTTTTTCCCTCCCTTAATAATGTAAACCTTAATTTAAAAACTGCATTTTGTGTTCAATTATGTTATTTTGACTAATAGTTAACTATTTTTTATGAGCAGAAACATTTAAGTGTGACAAAAAGTCAGGAAGGGGGCAAATAGTTTTTCACACCACTGTATATTCCAGCTGAGTGGGATTCTTCAGCCTCCAACTATTGTTAAGGCCATAACTTCCCATATATTGTTTAATTTTCCCGCTGGAATGATGTTCATTTTGTCCTGTAATGTTGCACAGTTTGAAAGTAAAGTTTGCCATCAATCTTTGGGCCATACATATTACAAACTTGTTGTTACATTCATAACAAGGCCTCTTCTTTCAGGATCACTAATTAGTGTTGTATGAATGAAATGTTTTTCTTGACTATAATTGCAATTCCCCGTTTGTTCTTGCCCCATTTGATCATGGACTCTCTTTCTATAGTCTCCTCTGGTAACAGGAGTTGCTGACATTCACCCACGGGTCATCAATAACCCTGTACACCAATCCATCAGTCTCTCCTATTCTGGGCCATTGCCTAAATGGGGAGACAGCAGGTTTGCTCAGTCTTGTCGTGTTGGCTTTTCCCCCCCAAAAGTCTCTGAAAACCCAAATTGTAGGATCTGTACCTTGCCCCTACCTTAACGCATCTTTTGAGTAACTTGGTAGTAACTTGACTTCCCTGGAATTAGAGATTCTCTATTTCAAGGTCAGTACCGTCTGCTCTGACCTGTCTCACTTTACAACACCTGATACTGGCACAAACCAGAAGTAACACACAAGTGATACCCACAACCTCAGTCTCTCCATCTGCCACACCTGAATTGCGCTTCCTTGCAAATTGCTGCCTGGAGAGTGACCAGGACAATACTGCACATAAAACCCAGCCAGGTTGAGAGGAGCACCAGTGAACAGTTTATTTTAATGTTAAAAGGGCTCATGGCATTTAGCTGTCCACAAATCACCCAGGACCCGGCTGAGTTGTTTTCTTTAAGACATGCTTTGACCACGCCATTCAATGGAAGAATTTTCAGAAATGGCCACAAAATCCCATTAAAGACCTCAGACCTTTGGACACAGCCGAGATCTTGTTAGGGTCTTTTCCATCACATTCATCTGATATTTGATGAATATCGAAAAAGACACACTACTCTGGAACAAATTGCACTTTTCTACCTTGACCTTCATCCCCGTCTCAGTGAGCTGCTTCAGCACTGCCTGCAGTCATATCAGGTGATCTTTAAAAGTTGCCGAATAGAGCAAAATATCATCGGGTTAGGGTGAGGAGCTCGGCCATCCGGGAGGAGCTCAGGGTAGAGCCGCTGCTCCTTCACATCGAGAGGAGCCAGTTGAGGTGGCTCGGGCATCTAGTCCGGATGCCTCCCGGGCGCCTCCCTGGTGAGGTGTTTCGGGCATGCCCAGTCGGGAGAAGGCCCCTGGCAAGACCTAGGACACGCTGGAGGGACTATGTCTCACAGCTGGCCTGGGAACGTCTTGGTGTCCTCCCGGTGGAGCTGGAAGAGGTCGCTGGGGACCGGGAAGTCTGGACTTCCCTACTGAAGCTGCTGCCCCCGCGACCCGGACCCGGATAAGCGGAAGAAAATGAAATGGAATGGAGTAACATATTTATCCATTCATAAAATATAGTTTCACTAAAATTGCAACTCTAAATTGTTCGCAGGTATGAATGTGAGTGTGAATGGTTGTTTGTCTGCCCTGCGATTGACTGGCGACCAGCCCAGTGTGTACCCTGCCTCCAGCCCGAAATAAGTCAGCTGGGATAGACTTGAAAAAAGTTAGATGGATGTTTTCAAGTAAAAATAAATAAGGTTAAAAGGCGGAATCTCGCAGAAATTATTGTGAATAAAATGCTGTCATTGTGAGGTGAGGTATCGTTTTTGCGGGTAAGTATTTCCCCGGCGGACGGATCAGTCGAAATGTCATTACAAACAATATGCTACCCCCTACAGAACTCAACATGTTGAAATGAGGATAAACACCGATTTGAATTTGTCAGAACCTCCTCTTAGCTTTGCTTCCGCTAGCTTCCATTCACGGCGCGTGAATTAAAACAAAGGCTGATGACAATGTGCAGGTTCTGAGTAAAAAAAGACAAGACGAACGTTTAGTTTTGCATCCAATTTGTCTTAGCTGTAAACAGACATTTGCACACACAGAACATACTTCCGGCCTTCAAAATAAGAGCATCGTTTGCCACACAGTCTTCTGACTGTGTATACAAAATGAGCGTGTCCAAAAAATATCTTACATATGCAGTTGGAATTGCATCGGAGACCGCATCTTCCCTAATTAGAAGCATGACCATTTCGGTTTGTTGAAGATTTTGTAGCAGTGTGTGCAGAGGCTGACATACCATTAGAAAAGTTAGACAAGCTACATCAACTTCTCAATTACTGGATCCAATTTTCTGTTGGTCTAATGCATCGATAAATGTAAGGATTTTTTGCATTTAATTAACAAACAATTTAGTCACAAACCCAAAAAGCACACACGCTATGCTGGTAAAAATAAGTGTCAAAATAAAAAAATTTAAACGGAAAAATTCTGAATTTGGAGAAGTAATTCATAGGGCCCTACTCTTCTAGACATTCAACGGCAGTGATAAGACCTATCTTGGTTTTGGGCTTCAAGCACACATCCTCAGGTGAGAAATTCACCACCTGAACAGGGAACGTATACTTGTTAGCTTCAACCAATGTTGGGAACACTAGCGGCCCAGCAGGTAATGGTGTGTTCTTGGGTTCTAATAATGTCAAATGTCCTCTACTTGTTTTCTCAACCCTCTGTCTGTCACAACTGAACTGGCTGATATGTGTCATGCTTTTCTACCAACTATTGTCACAGTGGATTTGGGTGCCACCACTTCACACTTGTGGACTTTCTGAAAAGCCTCCCTCCACTTTGACCTTCCAAAACTGTCAATAGCCGACGTCTCTTGATGTTCATGCCAGTGGATAAAAAATTCCATCGCTTCCTTTGTCTTGCATTAGTACTGACTTCTCCCAAAATCATGGCATGTGGCCTAGCTTTCCAAGGATTCTTCCCGCCCTGTCGGCCATCTGTTTGGCCATCAGCGCTTTGCTTGGAGGTCCTGGTGTGGGCTCTCTACTCCGAAGTTCCCAGTCACTCGGGAGCCAGATGGACTGCGTTCCTCCGCGTTCAACGTTTCTGGTGGCCGACCCTGCATCTTGACACCAAAAGCTTTGTGGCTCTTCGATCCATCTGCGCTGGAAGTAAATCCTCCCATCAGGCTTCAGCTGGTTTGGTTAGGCCCGTTCTTATCCCACTTTGTCCTTGGTCACACATCGCTTTGAGTTTTGTTACCGGACTGCCCCCCCTCGAGAGGCTTCTCTGCCATCCTTGACATTACCACACACTTTATACCCCTCTGCAAGCTCCCCTTTTCTCATAATTACCTTTCCAGCATGTCCTCTAACCTCATGGGAGTCCCCTTTAATGTGGTGTCTGGTAAAGGTCCTCAATTTTCTTCCACCACTTGGTGAGACTCCTGTAAGAGGCTGGGTGCCATCAAGGTGTCATTGCCAGTTGAACAGACAATCGGAGTGCGCCAACCAGGATTCGGGGGAAGCGTTGAGGTGTGTATGTCATCAGTGCCCCTCATTTTGGTCCACCTACCTCCTTTGGGTGGAGTACACCCATGACACCCTCATTTGCTTGTCTATCGGAGTTTACTCCTGAACATTAAGGCCCACTTATTCACTCCCATAGCTTTTGATGGCCTCTCTTATAACTGCGACTTCTTCTACACATCACAGCACTGTCCAAAAAACACAGCACACGGATCACTGGTGGTACGCTCAAAGCACCATTTTTTTCACATCAATAACCCAAAACGGACACACACAATATTTTAATAAAGAAGGCAAGAAACTCTATTGTATTCAAGGAATAACTCGGGGCGGAACAGAAAGGTGGTGTCCATGTTGATCTTGCTCCTACATAGGTTCTGGGCAACAATCATGTCTCTATTAAAGGTAAAAGTAACATAAAACTGTTCATTTATCTTATCATGCATCTTGTATTTACAAAAAAAAGCCCAATAGTTTTATGCATGACAAACAATTCTAATGCTATAGAGAACGGCACCCAAAAAGCTCCACCGTCTTAGTGCTGTTGTTGCCTCCAACCATCCTGTCAGGAAGAAGACAAGAAGCTGAGCCAGGAAGACCACAC
The DNA here is from genome assembly GCA_024372805.1 of Oostethus manadensis. NCBI lineage: Eukaryota > Metazoa > Chordata > Actinopteri > Syngnathiformes > Syngnathidae > Oostethus > Oostethus manadensis. The sequence continues at coordinate 180,924 of QODF01000211.1, read as the reverse complement.
CTTCTTCGAGGAGGACTCTGACAGAGGCTACGAGGCCGAAGAAGATGAGGATGACGACGGGCAGGAGAGCGACGAAGAAGAAGAGCAGGAGGAGGAAGCAAAGGAGAGTGCCAAGATGAAGATCCTGCGACTGGTGGCTCAAGTCGCATCCAAAGTGAAGGAAGTCATCGGGAACTTAATCACCACAGCGGGTCAGGTGGTGGTGACCATTTTGTTAGGAATAACGGGTAAGTGATTGGCTCATGCATGCACGTGGACATGTAGTTGTCCAACAATCTGGTTGTCGCTTGTAGGGATGATGCTGCCCTCCTTGACCTCTGCAGTGTACTTCTTCATCTTCCTGTTTGTGTGCACATGGTGGTCTCTGCGGCGGACCTTTGACACGTTGCTTTTCAGCTGCATGTGCGTCCTCATGGCCATCTTCAGCGCCGGACACCTGGTCGTTCTCTACCTTTATCAGTTCCAGTCCTTCCAGGAGTCCGTCGTGCCAGAAGACAGCTACATCAGGTCAGTCTTGGACACTTGTCACTCCAGAGAAGTCAAATCCCGTGTGCTGCGTGTGGGGCAAGGTTGGAACAAATACACTTACTTTCACATGTGTCCAAGCTACAACGCAAACTAAAGAGGTTGTGGAAAGACCAGATACCAGCTGGGAGAAAAAAATCAAACAACGAAAAATGCTTCATTATATGATATTAATTAATAATTAACTTATGGCCGCACGGTGGCTGACTGGGTAGCACGAGGTTCAGGGTTGGAATCTCCGTTGGGCATCTCTGTGCGGAGTTTGCATGTTCTCCCCGTGCGTGTGTGGGTTTTCTCCGGGTACTCCGCTGTCCTCCCACATTCCAAAAACATGCATGTTAGCTTCATTGGCCGCTCTAAATGGTCCATTAGAGTGCAAATGTGAGTGTGAATGTTTGTCTATATGGCGACCAGTCCAGGGTGTACCCCGCCTTCCGCCCAAAGTCAGCTGGGATAGGCTCCAGCATACCAGCGACCCTGATGAGGACAAGCGGCATAGAAAATGATTGAATGAATGAATAATTAATTCTTAATTAATTAATACCAATAAATCAATACCCCGACCTCCCTCTACATCTCACATGTCAACAAGAGAAATCAAACCCATAGAACACCAAAATACCCACCGATTTTAAGCCCAAGTGTCCCCAGAGGCAAGCAAATAATGCAACACACGACAATGTAGTATGTACTGCAGTTCAAACCGTATGAAATGAAATCCTCCGTTTCATGCACAAACATATGCATTCACTTTATGGAGTGGAGTCCCTGTATTCCACGGGTGAAATGTAATCCAGTAAAATAAAATGGAAAAAGTTAGTTCCTTAACTAGTTCATTGAAGAGTTAGTCTCCGTGGCATGAACACCAACACCGAGGTTGGAGTGTGACAATACTCTTTTATCTGTCGTGCAGCCCCACCCTTGCTTAAATACATGCACCACAGCGTGGACTTGCAACCATATCAGGGGTCGGCAACCCGCCGCTCTGGAGCTGAATGCGACTCCTCAGCCTTCTTGTTGTGGATCCCTTTGCTAAACGCGGTGATTTGTTTTTTTAAACACTGAATTAAGGTAAAGAAAATGAAATGTCGGACTCGCTGCCAAGTCCGTCTTCTCTCTACTGATTGGACGAGCAAGGGAGGGGGAGGTAGTTTGGCGCAGTGGTTTTATCTCCAAAAGGGGGTTGCGGCAAAAAAGGTTTGGGAACCGCTGGGTTAGTGTATCGGTGAGGCTCACTGAGTGAGAGAGAAAAGCTGGTGAAGGAGTTTTTGAGTTGAGTCTGAAACAATTGACTGTGCAGTAAAATGTACAGTAATTAACGGGAGCATAGCAATATGTTTTATACTGAGAAGTGCGCTGTAGCTTTGTGCTCAACAGCCCGTGACTCGCTAGTCGCTGCGGTGGTGACTCCAGGAGAGGCTGACTGGACGTTGGATATTCAGCTCCGTCGCTACAGCGGTAGTCCTCTCTCGCTGTGCCCCCGACTGGTGTCTCATGATACGGCGAGCGAGCTCGGGAAGGGCCGCTCTAACCGCTAGCTGTTTTTCTAGAGACCGTCAATGAATTACTATTTTGGTGAAGAAAAATGCAAAGACCAGAAAAATCACCCGACGACGTCAGGAAAATTCTTCACATTTTTCTCCAGTCTGACTTACAGGGGTGTGAAAAACTATTTGCCCCCTTGCTGACTTTTTATTCTTTTGCATGTTTGTCACACAAAATGTTTCTGATAATCAAACACATTTTAGTATTAGTCAAAGATAACACAAGTAAACACAAAATGCAGTTTTGAAATGAATGTTTTTATTATTTAGGGAGAAAAAAATCCAAACCCACATAGCCCTGTGTGAAAAAGTAATTGCCCCTGCACCTAATAACGGGTTGGGCAGCCTTAGCAGCAATAACTGCAATCAAACGTTTGCCATAACTTGCAACAAGTCTTTTACACGCTCTGGAGGAATTTTGGCCCACTCATCTTTGCACAATTGTTGTCATTCAGCTTTATTTGAGGCTTTTCTAGCATGAAGCGCCTTCTTAAGGTCAAGCCACAGCATCTCAATGGGATTCAGGTCAGGACTTTGACTAGGCCCCTCCAAAGTCTTCATTTGGTTTTTCTTCAGCCATTCAGAGGTGGATTTGCTGGTGTGTTTTGGGTCCTTGTCCTGCTGCAGCACCCAAGATGGCTTTAGCTTGAGTTGACCAGCAGATGGCCGGACATTCTCCTTCAGGATTTTTTGCTAGACAGTAGAATTCATGCTTCCATCTATCCCAGCAAGCCTTCCAGGTCCTGAAGCAGCAAAACAAGCCCAGACCATCACACTACCACCACCATATTTTACTGCTGCTATGAAATGCTGTTACTTTTACGCCAGATGGAACGGGACACGCACCTTCCAAAAAGTTCTACTTTTGTCTCGTCAGTCCACAAGATCTTTTCCCAAAAGTCTTGGCAGTCATCATTTTGTGTTCAATTATGTTATCTTTGACTAATAGTTAAATGTTTCTGCTCATAAAAAAGAGTTAAGTGGGACAAACATAGGGAAGGGGGCAAATAGTTTTTCACACCACTGTATATTGGACAATGCGGACAAAACTCTGACGCCGATCATAGAGATAGAGAATCACCTGAATTAGATGATCCAGTAGCACATACTGCAGGAGTATTCCCCACTCCTCGAGGAATGTGATCTAATGCCATCTCCAAGTTCACAAAACACATGGACTCCCTTGCACTCCCAAGGACCCTGCCGAGAGTATAGAGTTGGTCCACAGTTCTACGACCAGTATGAAAACCCCACTGCTCCTCCTGATTCTGAGATTAAACTATCCAACAGATCATCCTCTCCAGAACCCCTGAATAGACCTTACCAAGAAAGCTGAGGAATGTGAGCCCAAGGTAGTCGGAACACACCCTTCTGCTGCCCTTCTTATAAAGACACCATACCAGTCTGAGACCAGAAGGCAGCAACGACGACAAGAAAAAGAGGTAGCTGCAGGGTGGATGTATCAGACTCCCACTCAGCACACATTGATGTGAGGTGCAGACCTTTTAAGAGCTCCACCACAATCACTTTTGTTGTATTATGCATGAGCAGGGAGAGCGGTTGCTGTGGTGACGGGCTGTGGTTGTGTAGCAAAAACACGGTCGTTTCACACCTGGACCCACACCCGCAGGTCACCCACGCACTTTGGTCACAGTCGCACACGTTAGTCACAAATGTAATGAAGTGCTGTTCCTTGCGTGACAAAGATGGTGATTTGCCATGTGCGGCCTGCGTCTTGCTTCTAATTGGCCTGCGACACATTTTAAAAATATAACTAAAACAAAATATTGAAAAAAAGTTGAACAAAGGCACAAAAAAGTGTAACGTAAAATTGTAGATTTGGGTAGCAGCTTATTTTCTGCTTTATGTATAATTTTAGCTGTCTGAAGGTTTACCAGGTCAACACATTTTAATAGTCATATTAGTAGTTATTGTAGGAATAGTGCGCGTGTATGTTCTTTAAGTGGCATTATGGATTATCCTAATTGACTTTTTTTGTAGTACAGTTAGTGAGTGAAGTCTACTTTCTACTTACATGACCATAGGTGAGGGTGGGAACGTAGATCGATCGGTAAAAAGAGAGCTTTGCCTTGCGGCTCAGCTCTCTCTTCACCACGACGGTCCGGTACAGCGACCGCATTACTGCAGATGCTGCACCGATCCATCTGTCCATCTCACGCTCCAACCTTCCCTCACTCATGAACAAGAACCCGAGATACTTGAACTCCTCCACCTGAGGCAAGACCTCACTCCCAACCCGGAGGGTACAGTCCACCCGTTTCCGACTGAGAACCATGGCCTCGGATTTGGAGGTGCTGAGTCTCATCCCAGAAGCTTCACACTGAGCTGCAAACCGCTCCAGTAAACGCTGAAGGTCACAGCCTGATGAGGCCAGAAGGACCACATCGTCTCCAAATAGCACAGCACACACAGTTGACCACATGATCCTATTACAGTGGTTAGAAAAAAGGGTGGTAATCTCTGGTATTGCTCTATATTGGTCCTATCTGGCGGACAGCAAGTACTTAGAATTGGTAACTGTGTCTGAGACTAAACGGCTATGACCTGTGGGGTTCCCCAATGCTCAATCCTGGGACCCCTATTGTTGAATCTGTACATGCTTCCTTCCAGCTCATATGCAGCTGCTATGTGTCCTACCACAACTATGCAGACGATACTCAAGAGCTACGTGTTACTGACGGCAGGTGAACATGGTCTTGCATGGTCTTAAATCAATTACCTCAGGAGCTTTTTACCATCTAAACCAGATTTAGAAAGTTGAATTTAAAACAGCTTTGCCTCTGTACAAGTCTTGTCATGGTCTTGCGCCAAAGTACATCTCTGACATGTTAGAGCCATATGAACACTCTCAGTCTCTGAGAAGTTCGGAGTGGTCTCCTGCTGGTGCCCATAGTCAGATCTAAACACTTTGAGGCTGCATTTCACTTTTAGGCTGCCAAAATATGGACCTTCTAGAAGAGGATTGTTGATGTTTAAAGCCAGGCTGAAAACACTTTTTTTCAACTGCGCATTTTACATCTGAAAGTATTTTATCGGCACTCTTTGCCTTTAATTTATTTGTTTTCATGGAATGAATGGATTAATGCAATTGTATTTAATGATTTTAGAATGATTTGTTTGTTTTCATGGAATGATTTTATGAAAAACACAATCTTTGTAAGTACACTCGCGTCCATAAACATGTGCGGCTTCCATTAGACCTCTTCAGCGCTCCCTAATCGGGCCTACTGACAGCCCACTGCTGAGCGAGGCTGGCTTTCCAATGAAACTACTTCCACCCAAGTTCCTACCTCCACACCTTGTTCCACAAGGGAAGCCTCAAGCTTTGTGATCTGTTGGCCTTCCCTAGCCGAGTGAAGACAGCATTCAAGAAATGTATTGGCTGCTTACTCAAAAAATGCATGTATTTGTTTTCATTGTCCTTGTTTGCGTGGCCCTGCAGGTACTTCGGCATGTCCCCTGTCATCCAGAACGACTGCTCCAGGACATGGAAGCTGATCAGGAACCCCAAACGCAAGTGGCACCACTATGTCAATCCCATCATGCTGCTGGTCCTCTACTACACCCTGGCCACGCTCATCCGCCTCTGGCTACAGGAGCCCGTGGAAGAGCTGATGGTAAGACCTTGTCAAGTTTTACATTTAAAGATGAAAACAAATCAGTGACATTGTTGAGGGGAGTGAGATTCTTTGCTTTTGTTAGTACAGTGGAACCTTGGTTTTGTGATGTCTGTCTAAAAACAAATCATATGGAAACCAGGGCTGTCAATTGATTAAAATATTTGATTGCGATTAATCACATTTTACCCATAGTTAACTGAATTAAATAGTGTACCTGCATTTAATTGCAGGTAAAAATACTTTTAAAAAATGTATAAGATGGAATGTAAAGCTCTTTGTGGTAAACGATTCGATTTGCAACTACATCAAATTGTATGTAAACTGGTATCAATATTGGAAATATGGGATAATATTTTATTAAAAAAATATTATGCCGTTAGAAAGCCCCCAGTTTTGGAATGTTTAATGCAAGCGGCGATTTGTCCCACTGTCTGATGGTCTTTGAACACGCAGACACACTACTGTAGTGTAGTTTCACCTTTTTTTCTTTTACCTATTTGGTCCCAAATGCTGATACAATGTGGGAATGCATAAAGGTAAGATTTGATGACCTTATGAGGGCTAATGAGCATATCGATATCATGTCAAACAAGGCCCACTGACCATATTTAGTGTTCTATGCAAACATCCATCCATACCATACCATCTATACCGCTTATCCTCATTAGGGTCGCGAGTATGCTGGAGCCTATCCCAGCTGACTTCCTGCGAGAGGCGGGGTACACCATGGACTGGTCGCCAGTCAATCGCAGGGCACATATAGACAAATAACCATTCACACTCACATTAATTAACGCAAAACACCTACAAAGATAGATAAAGCCCTTTTAAGTGGATTCTCAGTCTAGTCCTGTAGGCTACAAAATCACAGAGAAGGCTGCTGACTTGATAGCTGCCCAAAAGATGACCGCTGACACCTTGCACAAAGAGGGAAAGACATGAAAGGTAATTGCTAAAGAAGCTGGCTGTTCACAGAGCTCTGTGTTCAAGTATATTAACAGAAAGTTGCAGGGAAGAAAACGTAAAAAAGTGTAGAAGTAATACTTATAACCGCACCCTTGACATTATTGTAGTAGAGCTGAGAATCTGGACTACTATCCAGTCCAGTCGGCGATTCAGATCTCTACTACTATGGATAACACCTGGGCCACTGAGAGCCTCCACAAGATTCCTGGAGAGGATTGTGGAACAAAACCCATTCCAAAATGTGGTGCACAGACGTTTGCAAGACATGGGTTTCAGCTGGCGTAATGCTTGTGTCAAGCCACTCTTGAAGTAAATCAACATTTGCTCCTATTCTAATTTATTGAGTCTTATTCAGGTCTTCGCTATATTTTACGGAACAGGAGTGTGAAGGAGATTGTAGAGGTGTTGTTTGGTGTCTAATCATGATAAAGTTTGTGTCTACCTAATGATGGTAAAAATGGTATTTAGAACTTCATAAACAGGTTTTCTATGCTCTAACTATACATTTTTTAAAATATATATAACATGATACATTTTTAGAAAAAAAAATATGTAGTAAATATGAAATCCAAATCTACTTATTGGGTCTGAAACGAGTTAACTGCGATAACCGATTATACTGAACGTTTGTGCATGCAGTGCGCCTTGAGGACAGCGCAGTGCACGGAGATGAAAACATCTTTTTCACCTCATAGCTTGAAGTGCTACTCTTATGTCCTTTGGTAATGGAATTATAGATTAGTCGTTTTTTTTCCGGTGCGGTCAATACTTCCTTGTAAACCTTACAGGGCTGTTTACACTTATTGATCCCTCTATACACAGCAGGTGTGTGTGTGTTGTGTGTGGTCACCTCCTCCACTTTAGAGGATGCTAATAATAAAACATGATTAGCACATAAATCCACACTTGACAGACTTGTTCAATAACCAGATTATAATGGACCTTGTGTTCTTTTACCGCTAACTCCTTTTAAAGCTTCTCGGATAATCAAACATTTTTTACAACTATGTTTAACTGCAGCATTGCATTTATAAAGCTTGTGAAATAAAATCATAAATGTCCTTATCGGGTAAAATACAGAATGGCACCTCCGCCAGGGCTGAATGCGTAGTTTAAAGATATCACGTGGCGTCCCACAAGAGTCAATACTGGGACTACAATTATTTAACCTATACATTTACGACATCGGCCGCACGGTGGTCGAGTGGGTAGGACGTCGGCCTCACAGTCAGGAGGTTCTGGGTTCGAATCTCCGTTGGGCATCTCTGTGTGGAGTTTGCGTGTTCTCCCCGTGCGTGTGTGGGTTTTCTCCGGGTACTCCGCTTTCCTCCCACATTCCAAAAACATGCATGTTAGCTTCATTGGCCGCTCTAAATTCTCCATTAGAGTGTGAATGTTTGTTTGTCTATATGTGCCCTGCGATTGACCGGCGACCGGTCCAGGGTGTACCCCGCCTCCCGCCCAAAGCCAGCTGGGATAGGCTCCAGCATACCCGCGACCCTAATGAGGACAAGCGGCATAGAAAATGAATGAATGAATTTACGACATCTGTAAAGTGACAAATACCTAAAGCTAGTACTATTGGCAGATGATACCACTGCTTTTTGCTCTGGAGAATACACATGTCATGAGGTCATGAGAGGCACGGGGGGGCTCATCAATGTCTTCAGGGTTGGCAGGTCTGTTAGTGTCTTTATTCATATTGATATGCTTGATCGATGCTGGTGCCAGTACCTCATACAGTGGTTTATACAGATAAATAAATAAACTAGGTAGTAGGTTCTGCAGATCAGCTTATCCATAGTGCTGCAAATCAAGGTGGATGAAAACATTTCAGTCCTCCAGAGGGGTCATAAGCGAAATAACCGTGAAGCACTGCTGTAAAATAACAGCACATAACTCACCTTGTTGCATTTTACAGGTATTTCTGGAATTTAAAAAACCTTTCTAACAAATTGCTCATATTGCACTGAGCAACCAGACTACTATAAGGACACTAGCACTAAAAGATGCAATTTGAAGTCACGAAGGTTTGTTTTTTCAAACTTTTTTCCCCCAAGTGATGCAAAGTTGAAAGACCAGGCATCCACGGCAACTATCTGTGTTGTTTCAGGGTGACCGGGAGGAAGAGATGTGCGAAGAGGACGAGCTGGTCGGAAACGGGACAAATAATTCGGCCAACAGGAAGAGGCAACTGTGGTGGGAATCCCGGCGAGGCACAGATGAGAAAAATGTACGACGAGCGTCGTGTTGCGGCGCTGTCCTCGATGTGGCCTCGCCTTATGGTCTCTTTCATCTGCTGTATCGCTCAGATGCTATCATTTCTAACTCAGCTTTACTGCGAAGTCTGCTACATTGTTACAGCATTTCCACCCCACTCACCCAACAGCGCCCTCTGCTTTATTCCACTGAATGACATGCTGATGCTGACACGTCTTGTTTGCTTTTCTCCTGCAACATTAGCTGCTCTCTACCCAGGATGGCATCAGTACACTTGAGGTACATGTGCCCCCTTCTGCCGTGTTTGCTCATTGTGTTCTCCCCTGCATGGGTTCTAGACTCGTCATTAGGCACCAACCACTGCACAGGCTGCATTGGTGGTGATCACCATCATGCTGTTTCTCATCCCAAACACATCGCTTTGTCATTTGCTCCCACAGAAAATGTCTGACCATCTTCTAACATGCCAAGTTTCACAGGTTGTGCTCGCCTCAAATGGAACATCCTTCGACTTTGTCACTGATAACGGACCCGTCTATCTGGACTTGTACTGCAACCAGCAATTCAAAGCGGACCAGTCCGGCGATTGTACAGGTGAGCTCCATGAGAGGTTCTTGTGGTGATCGACAGGGACAAACACTACAAGCAGAGAAATGATCCAGAACCAAACACACACTCACACACCGTGCAACAAATGCAATAGAAAGCTAGCGATGCTACCAGGGGTGCCAGACCTGAGGAAAATCTGTCTTTAAAGACTGAAGGTAATTTTACATTATAAGACAGCAACCGGCCGCACGGTGGCTGAATTGGTAGCATGTTGGCCTCACAGTCAGGAGGTTCTGGGTTCGAGTCTCCGTTGGGCATCTCTGTGTGGAGTTTGCATGTTCTCCCCGTACTCCGGTTTCCTCCCACATCCCAAAAACATGCATGTTAGGTTAATTGGCCGCTCTAAGTTGTCCATTAGAGTGTAAATGTTTGTTTGTCTACATGTGCCCTGCGATTGGCTGGCGACCAGTCCAGGGTATGCCCCGCTTCCCGCCCAAAGTCAGCTGGGATAGGCTCCAGCATACCCACCACCCTAATGAGGATAAGCGACATAGCAAATGAATGAATGAAAGACAGCAACCAATTTTTACAGCTTTTTTGGCAACCTGCTTATGTTTTTAAAAACGGGTATCCTCCAGGTCTAACTTCCTGGCCTGGCAAACTTTGGTTGCGTTGGGTTCTGTCATGTGTTTTGGACATTTGTGTGCAGTGTTGCGAGGTCTTGCAAGTGCAACACACAACCGGCTCTTGAAAAACAACCACAATGTGGAAAAAACGGGCCCCTTGTCATGCGGTATGAATGCACAGCAATCCCTCGTTTATGGTGGCTGGTGGGTTCCAAACCCTACGTTAATTTCCAGTAGGATCCATAAAATCTATAATAAATAAATGGAGTATTTGGTAGTTAGAGAAAGGAAAACTTGTTCATAACCTTCTAAGGGGTCTGGGGGAGGCTATCACAGGACTATTTTCAACCAAAACATAAATATCATCTTGAATGTAAACACTTTCACTAAATAAGTTTCCTTTTGAAAAGAATGATGAAAAAGCATTTCCACATAAGCTGTTATTGGTTAATGTGTTGTGTGTGATGCTGCCGGCACTTAAACGTGCACAGACCTGGGAGCACAATATAAAACAATTGGCCAAGCGTTTGTATAAGAAAAAGGCGCGTTCCACCACCGTGTGAGCACTAGTGTTCCTCTCTTTGCTGCTCTAATGTGACGCCTGTCAATCAGTCATGGTGCTTGTCCTCCCTCATTTGCATACTATCTTTGTGTTGCAATGAGATGGCCGCTCGTTTGTGTTTAATGATATTTGGCCAAACTATTGAGCGGGTTCTTCGTTGGCGTTTGCGACTATTTCTTTCCGTCGGCAGACTGGGCATCAAAACCATTCATTCATTCATTCATTCACTTTCTATACCGCTTATCCTCATTAGGGTCACGGGGATGCTGGAGCCTATCCCAGCAGTCTTTGGGCGAGAGGCGGGGTACACCCGCGGGGGACAATTTAGAGTCTCCAATTTACCTAACATGCATGTTTTTGGAATGTGGGAGGAAAGCGGAGTACCCGGAGAAAACCCCACACACGCACGGGGAGAACATGCAAACTCCACACAGAGATGCCCAACGGAGATTCGAACCCTGAACCTCCTGACTGTGAGGCCAACGTGCTACCCAGTCAGCCACCGTGCGGCCCGGCATCAAAACCATGAATTGAAATTACAAATGTGAACAATCCTGGAAGAATTGGAATGTTAGTCCCGGCTCCTGTTGATGCTTGAGACTTGATGCCACACGTTGAGGCCAAAGATTCGGCTTTGCAAAAAACCCAAAACAAAAGCACAACCAAAGTCACTTCCAATAAGAGAACATGGCAAGACTTGTGTGTGTTTGGCATCTGGCGTATTTTTCTGTTGCATTAGTTTTGTGGTGTTTGGAACATTTGATGACGTGAAATAGCGTTTCTTTAAGCAACAAACACAAAAAGAAAATATCAAGTCTGCTCATCATATGAGTTGCGTGTCCTGTGTCCAACCAGAAAAGGATGACATGTCCATCTATGAGGTGAGTCTTCCTCCAGAGGAGAAGGTGACGACGGGTGAGGAGAAGTCACGGGAAGATGAGGACGCCATCAGGAAGAAAGGAGTGAGTGCCGTGGTGAAAGTCTTCCACTTCATCATGAAGCAGAGCTACATTTGTGCTCTCATCGCCATGATGGTGAGCCTAGCGTCCCACACGTCTTTGTGAAATACTCTTGAATGTTCTTGAATTATTTGTGCATGTTCCGTGTTTTTTGCAGGCCTGGAGCATCACCTACATCACCTGGCTGACCTTTGTCTTCCTTATTTGGTCCTGCATGCTGTGGATGGTGCGCGACCGGCGGCGATACGCCATGTTGTCCTCGCCCTTCATGGTGGCCTATGGTAACCTGCTGATAGTTTTGCAGTACATCTTCAGCTTCGAGGGCATTGCACACATCCCAGGACTCTCTGTCGAGAAGAGAAACCTATTTCACTCGCTCTCCTCCAAGGTTTGGAAGTTCTTCTATCTTGTATCATGTTTTTGGATCGTGCAGGTGTACCTGACATGTGTTCACTGTGTCTTCACAGGTCTTGTGTCTGCTGAGCTTCTGGCTGCTGCTGAGGCAGACGCTCACGGAGAGGTCAGAAAAGCAAGAGGAGGACGCGGCGGGTCTCTCAGATGTTCATGTGGACGACCCAAAAATAAAGGGTGAATCCAAATGAGGTGAAATCTGGAGTGTGTGCATGTTGACTGACACGCTATGTGTTTGTAGAGGAAGAGGAGTCGGAGCATGAGGACGAGCACGACGTCATGCACGTGCTTGGCAGTATGGTCATGGCACTGCTGGTCAAATATTGGATTTACATCTGTGGCGGCATGTTCTTCTTCGTCAGCTTTGAGGGAACCATTGTCATGTACAAGATCATCTACATGATGATGTTCCTCTCCTGTGTGGCACTCTACCAGGTAAATCAACATGCGAGCGCCATGATGTGATTTATAAAGACACTCTTTTCAAACACCCCAGCGTTTGTATAATTCGTTTTTTGACAAAAGCTTTTTTACCTCGGGTTTTGTACACGGTCTTGGTTTATGTACGCCAGGCGGTAATTGCTTGTTTTTATTTTTTAGGAATTGAATCTTTTTGTTAGCCACTTTTTAAATACGCTTTTTAACATTGCTAGACTTATATAGTCACTTTTACATGGCAGTATCCAATATAGTAGATATAAGACATAAATAAAACGTATTCTTTTGTGCAAGTGTTGGTGTCAATGTGTTCTGGTCTTTGACTGAGAGATGGGTAGGAAGCAACTTTGGGGACTCAGAGTTGAGTTTGAGCTTGTCGTGGGTTACGGGGGGCTACCAGTTGCCCATGTTAAGGATTATTGTTCCTGTTATGAGATCGTAAAAAGCTGCAATAAAGTATGGTGCTTGTGTGTCTCACCCAACATTATAGTAACATTACTGACACCTAGTGACCGGTGTAGAATACTACATGTCATTGTAACGTCCATGAGTGCGCCTTCTGAATGCCCTGTGTACTTGACTTAATTTAGCAATTTCTATGCTTGATAATGTTTCATTTAGGCAAAAGATATGTAGAATTTGTTTGCATATGTTTATACTAATGGTAGACTGCATTCAACCACAAAACAGGGTTTATCAATTAATGTACTTTGGGTTACAAAAACCATTATACAATGAGCTACGAAATTCGCATACGCGTTGCTGATGTTTTTTATTGAGTTTGTCAAAAAGACTCTTAAAGGTAAAAATGAAGTGAAATGTTTGTTTGTCCATTTAATTAATCTGTTCTAATTATTTCACATTGGGCTTTTTTTGTATCTGAAATTATAATTTTTTTCTGTAACGTGTATTTTCTGGTGCGGGTTAATTGAATTTACATGATTTATTAAGTAAAAAGAAAAAAAAAACGTTTTCACCTTTTGTATGACCTTTTGGAAGATATTAATGAAAACCGGGGTTATTTTTAGCAGTGGTGTTTTTAATTTTACTCTGATTACCCTTTTCTACAAATGAGAGGAAAAGACCAAATATATCGGAGGGGTTAGGTAACCTCTTTAAACAGTTTGAATCCAAACTGCCCATCATTAGTTCATCAAGGTTAGGTTTTAGGATTTTAGCACGTGACGCAAAAAATACACGACCAATTCACAACACTTTGTAAAGGTCAATAATTACGGTTTCAAAATGTGAAGTGAAAAATGTCATAATTTAGCACGGATTTTTTTTACTGGTGCAGTGACATTCTCAAAATGATTAGCGGAATCATTTTGGATTGTATGGGATCTCCTCGGTGTGTGTGTGAGTGTACCTCATGCTGTGGCAGTAGAGAGCATACACAGCTTATACCGATCGACCATATCCCCAAAACTCTGGACACCAGTCCAAAATGGCTGCCCACGTTGTTATAGCTTTGTGTGTTCCAAATTGCACACTCAATAATGGCCTAAGACGAGAAGAGCTGAGAGACATTGCAGAGTAGTAAAAATTGACCGGAATTGCTCCAAAAGCAGCTCAGTCACCCCGCACCCCCTTGAGCACACCGTGTGTCATTGAGCATGTCACCCTTAATGGTTCTTTGGTACTAACTCCATGAAACCTGCTTATGGTAATGGTTCCCTACGTAGGTGCATTACGAGTGGTGGCGAAGAATCCTGAAGTACTTTTGGATGTCGGTGGTGATGTACACCATGCTGGTGCTCGTTGCTGTTTACACCTTCCAGTTCAGACCCGACACGGCGGGGAACAAGGACAGGTAAGCGCCGAGCGTGGTACGTGATAGGTCACCACGAAATACGGAATGTTTTCTAACTGTGACAAGCATTCTCAACCTCGGACCACAACAACCTTTCTTTCTTTTATGCAGCTTCAGGGACCTGGGCCTTGAGAAGTTCTCGGTCTCAGAGCTGTTCACCAGGATTTTCATTCCCACATCCTTCCTTTTGGTGTGCATCCTGCACCTTCACTACTTCCACGACCGCTTTCTGCAACTCACCGACCTCCAGGCAGTGGTGGCCAAAGAGGAGAGCACTATCTACAGGTGAGGCTGACACGTTGCTCTGGTGATTGGATATTGGGTAGTGAAACACTCTAGAGTGGAGGGGGAGGTGTGGTACTTTTTTCCTGCCTCTTTCTGTGACCTGCTTCCTATATCTCCTGCGCCACTCTTCCTTCTTTCTTCTCTCGCAGCCACGCTAAAGTCAGCAGCCGTGTCTATCTGATCATGAATAGGTGGGTAGAGGTCCACTTTGTGCGGCATCCCTCCACCAGCATCCTGGTTCACCTCCTAAAGGCTCTCCTTTCCGTTTTACATCCTTTCACACTATCAACCCATCTGTCCCTTCTTACTACCTCACCCATCTTGCTCTTACATACTACCTTAGTAGTCTTGACTGACAGTCTGACATTCTCCAACTGGCCTGTCCCTGCAAACTACAAGACCTTACAACCTGACTTTGCAATTATTTGACTTTTACGATGACATCGCACGCACGCACGCACGCACGCACACACACACACACACACACACAACAAACCCACCCAAACACAAAACGCACAGAAACCTAATGAAAATCGTGTGGAGTTAATATTTTATACAGTGAGGGAAAAAAGTATTTGAACCCCAGCTGATTTAGTAAGTTTGCCACTAACAAAGAAATGATCAGTCTATAATTTCAATGGTAGCTTTATTTGAACACTGAGAGACAACAATGAAAAAAACAATCCAGAAAAATGCGTTTCAAAAAGAGTTATAAATTAATTAGCATTTCCATGAAGGAAATAAGTATTTGATCCCTTTGAAAAACGTGCTTCAGTACTTGGTGGCTAAACCTTTGTTGGCAATCACAGAGGTCAGCCCTTTCTTGTAGTTGGCCACAAGGTTTGCACACATCTCAGGGGGGATTTTGGCCCACTCCTCTTTGCAGATCCTCTCCAAGTCATTCATGTTTTGTGGCTGATGTTTAGCAACTCCAACCTTCAGCTCCCTCCACAGGTTTTCTATGGGATTAAGGTCTGGAGACTGAATAGGCCACTCCATGACTCCTCCTCCAAACACGGCGAGTTGAGTTGATGCCAAAGAGCTCAATTTTGGTCTCATCTGACCACAACACTTTCACCCAGTCTTTCTCTGAATCAGTCCGATGTTCAGTGGCAAACTTCAAACAGGCCTGTAGATGGATGTTCTTGAGCAGATGGACCTTGCGGGCACAGCAGGATTTTAGTCCTTCACAGCGTAGTGTTACCAACTGTTTTTGTGGTGACTATGGTCCCAGCTGCCTTGAGATCATTGACAAGTTCCTCCCGAGTGGTTCTGTGGTTCTGGGCTGATTCGTCACCGTTCTCATTATCATTGAAACTCCACGAGGTGAGATCTTGCATGAAGCTCCAGACCGAGGGAGATTGGCAGTTAATTTATGTTTCTTCCATTTGTGGATAATTGCACCGACTGTTGTCACCAAATGTCCACAATCTTGTCCCTTACATCCTTGGAAAGCTCTTTGGTCTTGGCCATGGTGCAGAGTTTGGCATCTGGATTGATTGATTGCTTCTGCGGACAGGTCTCTTTTATACAGGTAACGAGCTGAGAGGGCTGCCAATGTCAGCTCCTTACCTGTATAAGATCCACCTGGGAGCTAGAGCTCTTGCTGACAGATAGGGGATCAAATACTTATTTCCTTCATGGAAATGCAAATTAATTTAGAACTCTTTTTGAAACGCATTTTTCTGGATTTTTTTTGTCATTGTTGTCTCTCAGTGTTCAAATAAAGCTACCATTGAAATTATAGACTGATCATTTCTTTGTTAGTGGCAAACTTACAAAATCAGCTGGGGTTCAAATACTTTTTTGTATGCTCACTGAACTAATTCACATGATCGCAAAGTTCCACACAATTTGCTGATGGCATGCATGCTACCGGTTTGAACTCTTTTCTCTTTTCTTTTCTCTCTTTTGGTTGACTTTGGACTACTATGTGTCTTTATTTCCATCCCTACCTACGTCCCCTAATTATGCCCGACCTGTCCACTTGACCACCTGGCCTGCAAAACCACCAACATTTTTCTCAAACTTCAGTCCATTTTTACTCACTATGATGCTGTTGCTATTCCAGTTTGGTGTCTTTTATTGTGCCTGAAGCCTCAACACTCTCCTTGAGCTATTTCTAATAGTTGAACAAAGTAAGCATGCTTGATTTTGGAATGACAAACTCCTACCTAAACAGAGGAACTAGATTGACATTTGCCAGTTCTCAGTCTGTTGTGTTTCTCCTCGCCTAATCCCTCATCTTGACTCCTGAGCAGCATCAAGCAAAAAATAAGTCAGCACAAGTAAGTGTGACTAACCTCAGTGCGGCGCCCGCCTTTGATATGCAGCCAAAGAACCCAACCTCCTGCCTGAGAAGGCCTGCTCCAACCTCCCCACCCATAATTCATCGGACCTAAATGTCCAAAAATATGTATTTTTACAGAGAATGCAGAGGGAATGCTGCACCGCTTTGTGATGCCTGATTGAGCCTTGTGTGTGTGTGTGTGTGTGCGCGCGCACGTGCGTGAGGACAAACTTCCTCCCAATGCACACGTGTGCCGACTCTAGTGTGTTTAGAGCATGTCACATAATGAGTGAATGAATGTGCTGAGTGTGCATAAATACAAGGTAAATATGATTATTAATGATCCAAAGACAAGAGTTGATGATGCATATGATGCTCATTACTTGTAAATGCTCCACCCACAATGGAATAGTCACAATTCTAATGAAATCATCTTTTAGAAAGCCGGTCAACAGGTTGTCACAAAAAGGTTGAATCGAAATAAAAGTGATAAAAAGGTCCTCACAAATGCATCGTGTGGCAGTGTGTGTGATTGCTCCTGTTTGTGTGTTCCTCCAAAATGTCTGCTAGGCTGGCCCACCCGGACGGCAGCCTGGCAGACCTCACCACGCTCAGCACCAGCTCCGTGAACGCCTCGCTGTCCAGGAGCAAAGAGGAAGAGCAGGAGTCGCAGAGCGGGAGGGCCGACTTGGGCGTGTCCATGCAGCAGAGCCTGGTGGTGGTGACGGATGATGCGGGATCGGCTGACACCAAGGCTTGCAGCCTCTCTGACGCCAGACAGTCCAGTACGGACGAGAGCCACCATTTCAGTGTGGGCACCGAGCCAGAACCAAGCACTGAACAAAGCTCCGGTGAAGACTATCTATCCTTATTTTTATAAATGTTTTCATAGGTAGAGCACACAAAACCTATTTAGAATTTTCTAAAACATACAGTTTGTATGGCTAAAAGGTGCTTAAATATGCTTTCTTTTTTATACTCATAATGAGTTGTTAGCAACCACAAAATAGCATTATTTATTGATGAATATATTTCTGAAAAACAATGATAAAGTGAAGCCACAAAATTGCCAAGAGGCAAGGTATCACTTTTCTCACCTCTTTTTCCATTTGCTGGTGGTCCTGGTAGGTAACCCTCGCTGTGTGTAACCCCTGCGGTACCTACTATACACAGTGAAACCAAGTCACTTTTAACCGAAATTTTCTGAGGTAGTTAGTTTTTTGTGTCTAATTTGTCATTCCCTCAAGAAGGGTAGGTTAGCAGTCATGGCAAAGAGGAAAAGTGTGACGTTGGAATGCACCGTTGGAATTCCATTGATCTAAATGATTGATATAAATGCATCTCATTCATTAGTGGAAATCTGCAATGGTGGACTTTCAGACATTGTTTGAGTTTGTGAGTCCCAGTGAATCTCGCTTCCAAAAATGATGTCGCTCCCACAGTCCAAAGCTGTCCTACAAGAGTATCTGCGGCCTGCCATCCTCAGCCGCTACTCGTTATTCACTGCAAGCACAGCCGTGGAGGTCTACCCAGTGCACGTTTTTGTCTCTACAAGATTTATCTGGAGTTCTCTGTTGTGACACAGCACATAACTCAAGCTCTGCTCTCACTTCCACCTGTTACTTGTTTCCTGCAAGTGCAGCTGCACCCTGCATGTTCAGTAGTGTTCAAAATAATAGCAGTCCAATGCGACTAACCTGATTAACCACGGTTATTAGTATATTTGAATTGCTACAAGGCAAACCAGTTACCAGTAGGTGCAGTAGTTTAATGCAGTGCAGTAGAATAACGAGAATGGCAAAGGCTCAGCCAATGATCATCTCCAGGATGATCAAAGAGCAGTCTGGAGTTACCTTTAAGTACTGTGACAGTTTGAAGACGACTGTGTGAAACTAATCTATTGACAAGAATCTCCCGCAATGTCCCTCTGTTAAAAATAGGCACGTGCAGCGTGCATATCATGAATGCTGGGTCTTGTTTGTTTTCTGAGAATCTACTGCGCCTAAAAAGTGAAGACATCCTTCTTGAAAGGTCACATTTAACACGTCCCATTAATTTGTAAATGGCTAGTGATTGAGCCGTGTCCTGCTATTAGATATTAAGACAGGGATCTCAAACTCAACTTACCTTGGGGCTGCTGGAGGCACAGTCTGCATGCAGGCTGGCGCAATTTAAATTGAAAATTTACAAAAATTCAATGTTCTCAAACGTCTGTTTTATTTTGTAACACAAAATAAGATAAACAAGGACGGTGCTGTAAACAAGTTGTGTGCAAAACTACTACAAGTTACATAAACAAGTTAAGAACTAAAGTATCTAAATCAGTAATACATTTCCGGTTTTGGTTTCGTCAGTCTTCTATATCTGCTGTTTTTAAATTTAAAAGTCCTTATTAAGACAGTTCAGTTAACACTTAAATTACATTAAACTTACATTTTATCCGCTAAAGGCACAATTAACACCCGCATTTCTCTCGGAGACTATCTATGTATATATCTATAAGACTGTTAAATTTTACAGTTCTTTAACCTCAGTCAATGGCTTTTTCTGAACATGGCTTCTCTTGCACTTTTTACTGCTCGAGACCTGCCAGCGCTTCTTCTCACATAGCAGAGCTGCATTTGGTTTGAAAAGTTCATGTTTGGGGCTGTGGAATATACAGTATTTTAATTCACTTGGCGTGTTCAGCCGGTGCACGGAGGACATTGCAGCCCTGTAATGGCCCAGGCTAGGGCAGGACCCCTGACATCAATTCCACTCCCACGCCCCGCGGTGTAGGCTACACTGCGAGATGAAAAAAGCAGGAAATCCATCATCGCAATCTGCACGCCACAACCAGACGGTGCACCGCAACCCCCATCCACTGCCATGCCATCCAAGCGCTTTTTCCTTTTCCATTCAACATGGGAGTAGATGGGGGCGCAGTCAGCCCGACTGCAGCCCGCCGCACACAAATCCGACTGGACCGCAGACCACACTGACGAGTTCCCTGCCCTTCTTTTATCTCGCTACTCGTGCATCACTTTGATTTATTCAGAGAGAGAGATGACCTTTACACGTCGTATAACGTCACACTGGGCAGCAAACTTAAATACTTAAAGCACTTAAACACAGCGTGCCGCGGGCCATCGCCTTCCCCGACGCCAGAGGCAGGCGCCCGTAGAGGGCCCATGGGTTTACCCCCCCCTACCCCCCCAACAGTGCCCCGTCCACCCCAGCCCCAGTACCAAACCCTGTTCCCCCACTCACACATGCCAACACGCTTACACCCACACACTTACATTTTCACATATGCACCTGGATGTGCCACCCCCATCAAGGCAGCGAGCAGCACCACCGCGAGCTCCCTCGAGACATGGGGCCATACCCGGCCGCCGGGAATCCCTCAGCCACAGCCCTGTGCACACACACACACACACACGCACTCCTCCCAGCACCGCTGCCGACGGAGACCTGGAGCCGAAACAACCACTCCCTCCCTACCGCCCCCCGCCCCTGGGAGCGTCCAAGAAAACAGGGGTGTAATAGAACCCTCTAATCCCCCCCCCCCCCCACACCCAACTAAGAGTGTTATGAGGTGTGAGATGTGTGTGTGTGTAGGCAGTGTAACCCTCCATATAAATCTTGAGGGCTGCCCTCACATTAAACTTTCATATTAAGGTGGGGCCCACAAAATATTGTCTCGCGGGCCGCCAGTTTGAGACCCCTTCATTAAGATATCATCTTCTTCATTCAATGATTCGTCTCACCAAGTGCCAAATGTGCAAACCCTGGTGCCGTTCCGATCTGCGGCGCGTGGCGTCTAAGTGCTTTTGATTGATTGGTGGTTTGTTTTGGTGGCAAAGCGCCTGCAGTGTTTTAAGGCACGCTGCTTTCATCTCCTCAGACCTGAGGAGCAAATGGCATCTGGTGGTGGACCGCCTCACCGTGCTCTTCCTCAAGTTCTTGGAGTACTTCCACAAGCTACAGCTGTTCATCTGGTGGCTCCTGGAGATTCACATCATCAAGATCGTGTCCTGTTACATTGTTCTGGTCGCCATCCGAGAGGTAGCACAAAGCAACACGGGAGCTACAGAGATATCTCAGATGGATTGCTCTACAAAGGGCATGACATTTTTGGCGGGGTCTATCTACATCTCTTTTGTCTCCTGAGCAGGTGTCTTTGCTCAACTATGTGTTCCTGGCGTCGTGGGCCTTTGCGTTGCCCTACAGCCAGTATCGCCCCCTGGCCTCCAGCGTCTGTTCTGTGTGGACGTGTGTCATCATAGTCTGTAAAATGTTGTACCAGCTCAAGTCCATCAAGCCGCAATCCTACTCCAAGATGTGCACCATGGTAAGCCGTCACAAAACAGCAAAGTCAATGAATTCTACAATGATAGGTGGTAACAATAAAGCTTAGAACCATTTTGTCCTGTACTTTAAGTTGCTCTTTTTAAATAGTTTAGCTGGTCCTGTGATTTCTACTCAGGTTATATATTATATACTCGATAAAACATATTTTTTGTCATTTTAACATGTTATGTTATGTTGAGCCGCACGGTGGATGAGTGGGTAGCACATTGGCCTCACAGTCAAGAGGTTCGGGGTTCGAATCTCCGTTGGGCATCTCTGTGTGGAGTTTGCATGTTCTCCCCGTGCGTGTGTGGGTTTTCTCCCGGTACTCAGCTTTCCTCCCACATTCCAAAAACATGCATGTTAGGTTAATTGGGGACCCTAAATTGTCCATTAGAGTGTAAATGTTTGTTTGCGATTGGCTGGCGACCAGTCCAGGGTGTACCCCGCCTCCCGCCCAAAGTCAGCTGGGATAGGCTCCAGCATACCTGCGACCCTAATGAGGATAAGCGGTATAGAAAATGAATGAATGAATGTTATGTTGATTTTTACCCAATGACATAAACCAAGGCGTAAACGTCGCTGTGGACAGACGCGAGAGGGCAATCTACATTTAGTAATGTGGAATGAGATTGGGAGCTTGGAGAACTTGGGTTAGCTACCTGCCACTATCATTACTTGCGCGTTCCGCACGGTTTATTCATTCATTTTCTATGCCGCTTATCCTCATTAGGGTCGCCGGTATGCTGGAGCCTATCCCAGCTGGCTTTGGGCAGGAGGCGGGGTACACCCTGGACTGGTGGCCAGCCAATCGCAGGGCACATATAGACAAACAAGCATTCACACTCACATTCATACCAATGTTCAAATCTGACTTAAAGTATGACTTGTATGTTTTTTTCCTTCTTCATTAACCTTTTTTTTGGCTGATGGGACTTTTCTCCAGAGTGACTTACACAGTAATCTTTTGTTTGTGGCAATTGATTAGTTCCAGACCCGACCGTGTTAAGTGAATTTCTTCGTGAAGTAGGAATCAATATTAAAAAATAGAATATTTTTATAGTTACAGCATAGAAAACCTCTCTATGAGTGTCTAAATACGGTGTTTGCCATTATTAGAGTCTTGTAGACACCAAACACCCCTATGGAGAACTTTACACTTGTATCATTTTTCCCATGGACCACATTGCTAGTGCGCAGGCTATGGGATCACTGCAGGGCGGCAGTTCCTCAGGAGGTAGAGAAGGGCCTACTGGAACCTGAAGGTTGGCCACACTTGTGTAGGAATGTGAAAAAAGGTTTGGGCGTGGTCTGAGAGGCCATAGGCGCGAATTGACAGCCACGTTCTCGTCAGACTACCCACAGGGCAGGGGATTACCACCACCAATGTGTGACTGGGGAGTGAGTGAATAACGGCTTCTCTTCAGTTTCAGAAAGGGTTTCAAGCGGAGCGAGGAAAAGGGACACTTAGCGTTTTAGTAAAATGCAAAATATGTAAGCATACTGGTTGTTGAGAGTCTAGCAGTCTTTTGCCGCTTCCTTGTGTCATTTCCAGTTAAGTGCTGGTTCGCTTCTGACTCAGAAAGACGCTTCTGAAGCATGTTGACCTTACAGCGGTGAGATCCACGGCTTGAATCTCCATTTGGTCATGGTTTTGTCGTACCCTTAAATGTTTGAATTTGAAAATAAAGGGAAATAATGGAAAATCTGGTCTTTTCACCAGACTTTCCAGCAGCCCTGCATTGGCTGCTTGTATGTATGCCATAATGGGAAATGAAATGTGTGTGTGTACTTCCCGTGGCAGCCGGCGGCCTACACCACTGAGCAGGAGAAGGAAATGCAGGACTCTGTGCTCTATCGAGGTCTGGTGGATCCAGCCAACTGGGTGGGCCTGCAGAAGACTGACGATCTGCTGGGCTACATCAGGGTGAGTACCTGAATGCAACCACATGGGCTTGCTTGTAGACAACCACAATGTATGCCCTATGCTTTATTTTTTGTGCAGCACAACCTCCTTATTCTTGCCCTCCTGGCGTTTGAGGTGACCATCTATCGCCATCAGCAATACTTCCGACTGAGGAACAAAGTGGCGCCTCCCGCCGCCAGGATAATTTTCCACGACATCACACGACAACATCTGGATATTGGCATTGTCTGCTTCATCAAATACTTTATCAACTACTTCTTCTACAAGTTTGGACTCGAGGTAAGACTTCAGGGGGTCCTAGCATGTCAGTGAGGTGAACATGTGATGTACCT
This sequence comes from Oostethus manadensis, assembly GCA_024372805.1. Taxonomy (NCBI): domain Eukaryota; kingdom Metazoa; phylum Chordata; class Actinopteri; order Syngnathiformes; family Syngnathidae; genus Oostethus; species Oostethus manadensis. The sequence goes on along the minus strand of QODF01000211.1, from coordinate 157,504 downwards.
TTGTCAACAGACGTGCCTGCTGCTGGGCGTCAATGTGATCGGGCAGCGTATGGACTTCTACGCCATGCTCCATGCCTTCGCTTTGATAGCAGTCATGTACCGACGCAGGAGGAAAGCCATCGCCGAGACCTGGCCCAAGTACTGCTGCTTCCTGGCCTGCATGCTGACCTTCCAATACTTCGTCTGCATCGGTATCCCCCCGGCTGCCTGCAAAGGTACACCGATTTTCCTCAACTCCACTCCTATTAAAATGCAGTTTCAACACTGCATGGGCAGATGTGAAAGTGCAAAACATGACCAAGCACTTTGGCGACACAGACGATAGAAAAGCTTGAACAGATCCCACACTTAAGTTAATTAGACGTCTTATTTTCTTGTGAGTGCTGACTTGATGTTTGGATGCCGGTAATGCTGGTAACTGTAATGCTCGTTAATAAATCACAGCATTTAAAGCACTTTTCTGAACTTGCACATACAGTGGTGTGGAAAGGTTTGGGCACCCCTGATCATTTTCAAGGTTTTTCATTGGTTGTTTGGATCAGCAATTTCAGTTCAACACATCATAGAGCAGACAAACACAGTGATATTTGAGAAGTGAAATGAAGTTTTTAGGATTTACAGAAAGTGTGCAAAAAAAATTAGGTAAGTGCATAAGTGTGTGCACCTTTAGGACTGAGCATTGGAACACAAACTTTGTTTGGTAAGCTCATTGGCTTACAGTACTTATACAGGTCATGCCAGTCATGAGAAAGGCTGGTAACGGTGGCCAATTGCAAGTTGTTCACCTCTCTGCATCTTCTCTGAAGTATGGCAGCATGGGAGCCATGGATCGTTCAACATCATGGTTTGGGGGAATGATACCGAAAGCTAGCTCAGGAATTCTAGCTGTTAGTTTCCACTGTGAGGTACTTAAAGACCACAATCAAAGTTCTGGTTAAGGCCCGGGGACAGAGAAAAATCTCAGACAAGCGGAGGCGAAGGATGGCGAGAACAGTCCAACTTAACCACAGACCAGCTCCAAAGACCCACAACATCATCTTGCTGCAGATGGTGTGACTGCGTCGGTCAACTATTCAGCGCACTTTGCACAAGGGGAGTGGCTTGAGGTTTTTTAAAGCACATTTGGACAAGCCAGCTTCATTTTGGAGCAAGGTGCTGTGGACTGATGAAACTAAAATAGTTATTTGGACCTAAAGGGGCGGTGCTTGAAGAACATATTCTTGATGAAGAACATAGCGTTCCAAGACAATCACAACGCTATCCACAGTAAAATTTGGTGGGGGGCTGTGTGGTCAGTACAGGTACTGACAATCTTTTTCAAACTGAAGGTGGCATGGATTCCTGTCAGTATCAGCAGATTCTTGCAAACGATGTTCAAGAATCAGTGACAGAGTTGAAGTTGTGCCGGGGTTTGATACTTCAACAGGACAACAACCCCAAACGCTGCTCCAATTCCACAAAGGCATTCATGCTGAGGAACAAGTACAACGTTCTGGAATGGAATCTCAGTTTCCAGACCTGAATATGATGGAAAAGGCTTGGGAACCATCAAAGCTGACTGTTTTGTAAAGAAGAATGGTCAAAGATACCGTCAACCAGAATATAGACCCTTATAGGAAGTGTTTAGAGGCTGTTATTTCTTCAAAAGGAGGATCTACTAAATATTGATGTCATTTTTCTGTTGGGGTGCCCAAATTTTTTATGTATTTTGTTTAAATAATTATGTGTTTGTCTGCTATATGATATTTTTATATCTATATATATTTAATATGATATATTTAACTGAGGGCCGCACGGTGGCTGACTGGGTAGCATGTTGGCCTCACAGTCAGGAGGTTCAGGGTTGGAATCTCCGTTGGGCATCTCTGTGTGGAGTTTGCATGTTCTCCCCGTGCGTGTGTGTGGGTTTTCTCCGGGTACTCCGCTTTCCTCCCACATTCCAAAAACATGCATGTTAGCTTCATTGGCCGCTCTAAATTGTCCATTAGAGTGTAAATGTTTGTTTGTCTGCCCTGTGATTGACTGGCGACAAGTCCAGGGTGTGCCCCGCCTCCCGCCCAAAGTCAGCTGGGATAGGCTCCAGCATACCCGCGACCCTAATGAGGACAAGCGCTATAGAAAATGAATGAATATTTAACTGAAATTGCTGACCCAAACAGCTAATGATTTCTAAAGGAAAATGATCAGGGGTGCCCAAACCTTTGCATACCACTTAATGTGCCCTCTAGTGGCTGTCAGCCGGAAAGCGTTGCTATCGGAGGAATCTGATTGGACGGAGAAGACAACAGTCTCATGACTTGCTTTTCTCAAGTAGTTGAGTAGTTCCGAGGTGAGAAATATTTGTAACGATCTATATGACATAGATTCTGTGTGCTTTCATTTCAGACTATCCTTGGAGATTCCCAAACTCCAAGACAGACTCTAATGTGGTCAAGTGGCTCTATGTCCCCGATTTCCTCTCCAGGCCCAATCCGTCCTTCCTTATCTGTATGTTGCATCCCTTTTGTTCCTCTACGTTTTTTTTACAGTAAACGTTACAGTAATCCCTGGTTTATTGTGGTTAATGATCGCAAACCCGACCGTAATGAGTGAATTTACGCCGACCTCATCCTTATTTGTACATTAAATATTTTGGTAGTTAAACGTAAGCATTTACCGTGCTTTCCAGAAAGCCCAACATAACCAAATACTAATAACTCTTTCCGGGATCTTCACGTCAAAATAAATAACACAATTAGGTTAACTGGCGACTCTAAATTACCCATAGCTATGAATGTGAGTGTGTGTGTTTGTCTGTATGTGCCCGGCGATTGACTGGCGACCAGTCCAGGGTGTACCCCGCCTCCCGCCCAAAGTCAGCTGGGATAGGCTCCAGCGTACCCGCGACCCTAATGGGGATAAGCGGCATAAAAATGGGGGGATGGATGGTTATGGTTATAGATATGGTTTGATTAGTTTTGAACATGCATACATTGTACAATGAATGATTCGTGATATAGTCCACAGTTCCACATGTCCAAAAAGGAGTAGGAAGAAGCTAATACTTACAAACACATACATATACATATTTATATACACACTCATATATTCACACACACACACACATTATATACATTTTTTTTTCTTACAAATATTTTTTTCCTTCCTCTGTTCATTTCTTGATCCACATCCTGCGGTCTGAGTGTGTAAAGTAGATACTAATACTACTAATTGAATACTTTGTTGAGCAGGCCCTTGCAACGTTGATCTCAAAGTCCATGTTATTGTATCTGATCCGTCATACTGCCTGGTTCTTTCTTTGTGCGTCGTACCCTCCTGGAGATTTTGCCGTTGGTACTCCAAGTACTTCGTATCTTTCCCTGCTACTTCGGGTCTTGTGCTTTCTTGCCGGAGTCCACGTTGCATTTTGTCAAATGCTCATTTAGGTAGGCGTGTGTGCCTTTCAACTTCTTTCCCTGTTTCAGCAACACAGTGTGTCAGTTGTGTGTCAATGTGAATGTGTTCCCTCGGGGAGCTGAGTGTGGGGGGGTTCGGGGGTTCAGAGTTGAGTTTTAGCTTGGTGTGGGTTACGACCTCAACAATAGTCCGTGTTTTTATGCAGAATTTGTATTTAAGATTATTGTGCCTGTTCTGACATCCATCAAGGCCGCAGTAGAAGCCGGTTGTTCCGCCTAATCTAAAGTCTGGTGCTTGTGTGTTTCACCCAACATTACAGTGACATTACTGACACCTAGTGGCTAGTGTACAATACTACATATCATTGCAACATCTTTTGATGCGTTTTCTGAATGCCTGGTATTTGTGTTTTACTTAATGTCGTTTTTTTATGCTTGAACATGCTTGAGGCAAAAACTACATGCAATTTGCTTAAATATGCATATGATTTGACTAATAATGTACCGTAGTTAGCCACCAAACAGTTTGCTAATTGATTATTCATTGATATATTTTCGTAAAACCGTGATAAGTGAAGCTGTGAAAGAGTGCCAAGGGATTACTGTAATGTGTTTATGAGCAAGGGCGAAAAGATGGCGACTTATGTATTTGTGGCGGTCCACACCAATTTGTTGGGGTCGCCCATAATAAATCTTTGTGAAATACTGAGATGAGTTTTAAAATTATTATGTTCAATTTCACCGTGTGCATGACATACGGGAAAACGACAACACATGCGCATTCTTTGGTGCATTATAAAAGTACAAGTCCATGAAAGCACTACTTTCCCACTTAAACGACATCCCAGATGATGCTGGGTGGTCCTCTCTCCCCTGTCTCCAGATGACTTCATGCTGCTGCTGTGTGCCTCGATGCAGAGGCAGGTGTTTGATGACGAAAACAAGGCGGCCGTCCGCATAATGGCTGGAGACAACGTGGAGATCTGCAGGGATCTGGACGCGTCCTCCTTCAGTGTTCACAACCCTGTCCCGGACTTCATCCACTGCAGGTAGACACTGTACTACGCTACTACTGTTACACTTTAGTATTGAGATCATGGAATACTACAAGTACACCTTGTGGGGTGTTTTGGTAACATTGATATTATCGACAGATATTGGCATTGAAATTCTTATCGTTTTTTTCCAGTTATATTCTCTATTATATTAATAGTAGCACTGCAAGTAGCACTGCATGCGCTGTCACAGCAACTGCTAAGCAGCTGCATATTGCACCAAACCAAAAAAATTATGACAATTTTACTTTTTTTTTGTGTTGAAAAAGTGGTTCTCAGCTGGTGGGTCAGGACCCAAAAGAACGTCGCGGATGGATTCCGAGTGGTTTGCAGACAGCGAGTCAAAAATGGATGAAAATATGTCATATACCACTCATTTCAGACTTATTTTTAAGTCAAAATGAGCAATATTTTGTCTTCCTCTAAAATGCTTTTTGGACGTGTAGCTTTGTGTGTTAAGGATGACAAGATTATTACGATTAAAACGTGACGCGATTTGTCATTCAGAAAAAAACTGTCTCACGACAATAAATAAATAATCGCATAATAAATGAAAATTAACTGGATAACTTTTCCAGCCTCCTTATACTGTTTTGCCATGTGCATGCGTGTCTGTTTTCCTCATCTCTCTCCTCCAAACAAGCAGGAATATTCATTCTGTGCATCGGTTCAGCACCTAAATACTTCGTACAGCAGTGGCGTCCCATACAACAATGGCGTGAACGGAGTGAGCCCTCTTGTCAGTCAGTTTCTTTTGGGGAAAGCATTGTTCTTTTCAAAATCTTGTCCTGTGTTCCTGCGACTTACAAAAACAGTTGCTTGGTTGGCTTAAATACAAATAGAAAAAATAAAATAATAAAATAAATAAATGAAGGAATAAATACATAAATAAAAATTACTTAAATAAAAGTGTAAAAAAAAAATAATAATAAAGTGTCAAAAACAAACATACAAGTGTAAAAAATAATTAAAAAATACAAATAATTATTTAAACATGTAATAATGTAAAGAATGTGTAAAGAATAATAAAAAAATTTGTTACATAAAAATGTAAAAAAATAATAAAAATGACTTAAAAATATAAACAACTATTAAAATGACTTAAATTATTTTAAAAAATGTCTTTAGCTTATTAGTGGTATTCATCAAATAGAGTTTTCCCACAAAACCGATGGGAGAAAAACTATGAAAAGCAAAAAAAGCCACTTGATCTCAACTTGTTTGTATTCAATTGTTACATTTTTTTAACAGGACAAACTTATTCCTAATGTGTCCGTCGTCCCACTCTTTCAAGTACAGACCAGGTGGCGTTAGGAAGGTGTGCTCCGCAGCATTGATCCCTTCCGCGCTTCACATTCCAGTGTTTAGATGCACAAAGTGGACAAGTCGTTTATTAACGCACTTTGTGTCCATCAACAAGGCCGCACGCCACGGCCTTTCTGCACTTACGCCACCCCTCCTCCGCTGCCGCCAGGATCGAGTTACGGACACGAGGAGGGGGGAGAAATCCATAACCGTCCAAAACACTGTCGGTCACTGTGCTACTTAGGCACTTTTGCCCTGTGCTCTAACTCAATAAATAGCTTTCAAGTATGGAAAAGGTATTTTCTCGCTCACCCATCAAGGCAGCGATTGATTATCTCTGCAGTGTTCTTGGTGCTTTCTATAGTTTCAGCACATCCATCATCTGCTGTATATGATGCCCATAACACACACACACACACACATTTTCCTGTTAGCTTATGAACATACCAACAGACGCAAAAGTTCCATCTGAAGGTGCTGTTTTTTTCCCAATATCAAAGCTGGTGTGTGAGCCAAGATGCTCTGCTCAAAGCGATTTGTCATCATTGCTTTAGCTCTCGCCTCTTTTTTCCCTCACCAGGTCCTACCTGGACATGTTCAAGGTCATCATGTTCAGCTACCTGTTCTGGTTCGTCCTGACCATCATCTTCATCACGGGCACCACACGTATCAGTGTCTTCTGCATGGGCTACCTGGTGGCGTGTTTCTACTTCCTGCTCTTTGGTGGCGAACTCTTGCTCAAGCCCATCAAGAAGATCCTCCACTACTGGGACTTTCTGATCGCCTACAACATCTTTGTCATCACCATGAAGAACATTTTTTCCGTGAGTAGGCACTTACAAGTACTAGCCATAATTAGTGACATATTGACGATGTACACAATCTCTTCCTCCACGCTTTGAATTTTGCAACATCACTCTATGGTGTTTTTAAACAAATAAATTAATTAATCATTTATGCTCTTTCATGTTTGAAATATGGCCTTTCCATCCATCCATTTTCTTCTGCTTACCCGAGGTCGGCTCACGGGGGCATTAGCCTAAGAAGGGAAGCCCAGACTTCCCTCTCCCCGGCCACTTCGTCCAGCTCCTCCCGGCGGATCCCAAGGCACTTCCTGGCCAGTTGAAAGACATAGTCTCTCAAAAAGTCTCCTGGGTCTTCCCCGAGGCCTCATATTGGTCAGACGTGCCCTGAACAGTTTCAGTTTCTCCCGGATGACAGTGCTTCTCACCCTACCTCTAAGGGAGAGCCCAGCCACCCTGCAGAGGAAAATCATTTCGGCCTCTTGTCCCCGCGACCTTGTCCTTTTGGTCCCTACCCAAAACTCATGACCAAAGGTGAGGGTAGGAACGTAGATTGACCAGTAAATTGAGAGCTTTACCTTTTGGCTCGGTTCTCTCGCCACCACAGCGGACCAATTCCAAGTCCGCATCACTGCAGACGTTTTACCTATCACCTGTCCATCTCACGTTCCATTCTTCCTTAAAAAAAAGTTTCTTGGAACTACACCCATTTCCGGGCGAGAACCATGGACTCGGGCTTGGAGGTGCTGACTCTCATTCGGGCCGCTTCACACTCAGGTGCGAACCAACCCAGTGAGAGCTGATGGTCACAGCTCGATGAAGCCAACAGGACCATATCATCTGCAAAAAGATCCAACCCTGCTACCACCAAACCGGAACCCCTCAACACCCTCTGGCTGATATAGAACACTCCCCACAGTATTCCCTATGGACCAACTACAATGGTCGAATGCCTTTTCCAACTCCTCAAAACACATGTAGACTGGTTTGGAATACTCCCAATGACCCTCAAGGACCCTGCAGAGAGTAGAGAGTTGGTCCACAGTTCCACAACCAGGACGAAAACCACACTGTTCCTCCTGAATCCAATTTTTGACTATCCGGCAGATCCTCCTCTCCAGGAGGACCTTACCAGGAAGGCTTGGGAGACACCCTCTGGTCCTCTTTCTTAAAAAGCGGGACCCAATCTGCCAAGACAGGTACATCGCCCTCGATGTCCACGCAATGCTGCAGAGTCGGGTCAACCAAGACACGCTCACAGCATCCAGGGCCTTAAAGAACTCCAGGCAGATGTCATCCACCCCCGGGGCCTGGCTACCGGGGAGCTTTTTGACCACCTCGGTAACCTCAGCCCCTGATATAGGAGAATCTGCCCCAGAGTCCCTGGAATGGCCTCGACGATGGAGGCATGAAACATTGTCCACTCAAACTCAATGTCCGCTGCCTCCCTTGGAACATGGTCGAATCTCTCCCAGAGGTGGGAGTTGAAATTCCTTCTGACAATGCGTTTGGGTCTACCCACTCTGACCAGCATCTTCCCCTGCCTTTGGAACCAACTCACCACCAGGCGGTGATCGGTTGACAGTACGGCCCCTCTCTTCACCCAAGTGTCCAAAACATGTGGCCGCAAGTCAGACGACACGACCACATTGAACTTTGACCCATGGTGTCCCAGTGCCAAGTGCACATGTGGACACCTTTTTGCTTGAACATGGTGTTTGTCATTGACAATCTGTGACGGGCACAAAAGTCCTGTAACTAAACACCACTCGAGTTCAATCACGCCTCTCTAGTTCTCACTGTCGCTGCAAACATGTCCCGCAGTAGAACAAGGAACTCCTCAGAGATCACTCTCCAGTACTTCCTCTTAGGACTCCAAAAATGGCAGGTACTCTGAAATGCTGTTTGGCGCATAAGCACAAACAACAGTCGGGACCGGTACCCCCACCCGAAGGGAAGCTACCCTTGCGTTCAATGGGTTAAACTCCAACATACATGCTTGGAACTGCGGTGCAACAAGAATTGCCACCCCTGCCCATCGCCTCTCACTGCTGGCAACACCAGAGTCCAGTCCCTATTTGACAGAACTGGTTCCAGAGCCCTTGCTGTGTGTCGAGGCGAGTCCAACTATATCTAGCCGGAACATCTCTACCTCGCACACCAACCCAGGCTCTTTCCCCACCAGAGAGGTGACATTCCACCTGTTAGGTTTTTTTTCTAGCGCTGTCTATCCTTTTGAATACGTCCACCTGCATTTTTCACGATGACTTTGACAGAGGATGTTATGACGGAGAGACACTTGTTGTTCACAGATCTTGGCTTGCGGCTACATCAACTCTCTGATCCCAAACCAGTGCTGGCTCATCCAGCTCTTCAGCCTGGCCTGTACCATCAAGGAGTACAACATCAACACCAACCAGGACCACCTGAGTAGGATAGCATGCACCTTTGCATCAGTGCAACACCACATTGTCCCACTAACCCATCGAGTGCGTACGTGCGTGCGTACGTGCGTGTGCTTCTGTGTGAGCAGACAGCGATGAGAAGTGCGAGCTTCCAAGTGACGAGGCAGGCATCATCTGGGACAGCATCTGCTTCGCCTTCCTGCTGCTGCAGCGCCGTGTCTTCATGAGCTACTACTTTCTGCACGTGGTGGCTGACATCAGAGCCTCCCAGATACTTGCTTCTAGGTATGCGTGCTCGTATTCCACGGGAACGTCGGGCATCGGATAGTTAAAAAATGTATTTTCCTTTTCAGTGCAGATATTTGCGTACGACGTGGTGCTGATACAAATGAAGATCTTTTAGCTGTGTTGCCAGTTCACTCTATTGGGTTGCTAATGTGTGTTTGTGCGTGTGCGCCCTAGAGGGGCGGAGCTTTTCCAGGCCACCATAGTGAAGGCGGTACGGGCGCGACTGGAGGAGGAACGGAAATCTGTGGAGCAGCTGAAACGACAGTAAGACTCAATTTGAAATTGTTTTAATTTTTCATTAGTTCTGTCTACTACCTTATTACATTATTGTATTGTTCTTTTTTCCCTAGTCACTGACATTTTAGCTAACCTTTTTTTGCTGAAAAAAGAGGGAAATTCAATGCTGTCTTTAATTTTTTAATCTTTTTACAGCTCATACAGAGAGTAATTGTTTGTTCTTGATGGGTAATTGGTTCCAAACCCGACCGTGACAGGTGACTCACGAAGTACAAGTCCTTATTTATAAATGGAATATTTTGGTAGTTTTGGTAGCTTGCTTATGACATTGTTAATGGTTTTTTAAAACGTATTAGTGCCCTCTAGACATGAAATAGCAACCCTATAGTCACCTTTACACTCTTATTATCCCAGAATGTGTTTTATCTCATCCCTTATCTCAGTCAGTAGTCACCATAAATATAAAACAATACATCAATCCACTACCCACTACACATCGTTATCACATTCAACTACACCCACTGTTATTTCAACATTTGTCTCATAATCGATTTATTTCATTCATTCATTCAGATAAAGGATTTTACATGATGTTGCAATCATTATATCATGTATTAGACAACAAAATACACAAACCAAATAAATGCAACTACACAAGTCTAGAGTTATACAGTTTGATGGAGTTACATTTACACAATTTCACTCACATCTGCAGTCAATTTCTCCTACAATTCAAACAGATTCGTAATCACGGATTGGGAGATGTTAATTGTGTTGGTTAATGTGCACTACATTACCCAGAGGGCTTAGTGCTCACAGCGGCTCCGTGCGAGTAATGGTGATGTAATGTGCCGATAAAGGGTTGGTAAGATATTACTGTACACTGCTGTTGTTAATTTCTTAAAAGAAGCAACAAAGAACATTGATTGGCTATCCATCCATGCATTTTCTATGCCGCTTATCACTAGAGTTGCAGGGACTATTTGGATGTTAATTGTGATGGTTTCAATGTAGTAGTGAGTGTGTGTTTGTGAATCTACTTGCACCCAAAGTAGGGTAACTTGTCTCTGCAAAACGTTGCCACGCGTTCTGTTTTTCTTTTATGACTGCTGCCATGTTGCCTTTCCCTTTCCCTTATTAGCTCTTTTGCATACTCGTAAGCCTCCGTTCCGTCCGGGGATGGTAGGCCGCTCTAGACCAGCAGAAGGTTCTATTTAAGGGAGCTGGTTATGTGCACTGATTCGGTTTTGGTTTCATCTGGCTTGATTAGTCTTACGCATTCTGCCTTGGGTTTTGTGCAAGCAATTAAGCCTATCCCGGATGTCTCAGTCCTACTTTTGTGCAGCTGGACCCCGGTCTGAATATCAAAGTATTACTGACATTACGTAAACGTACTTGGAATTGCCGTGTGAAATTTGAGGTAACCTCTTTTGGAGCTGTGCACTGGGACTGGGCCACCGTGGGAATTGGTTTACCAAAACGAATGAAGACAGAGACACAAGTCTCCTGTGTTATCATGTTGCATGTTGCTGTTGTTACAAAAGTCGGTACAAAAATCAGCTCTGGCCTAAAACTATGTCTAATTGTCCATTTATTTCACTAGTGTACTCCAAACAATGTCCAAAATGTTGGGACAGCCCTTTGAAAAACGGCTGTAGACACAAAGCAAGACATGAAGGGCTGTTCTAGTCTCCTATCCAGCAATTCTACAATTAGAATGATCTGTTTTATCTGAATTGGTTTTTGGGCGGGAGGCGGGGTGCACCCTGGACTGGGCGCCAGCCAATCCCACACACATATAGACAAACAAACATTCACACTCTAATGGACAATTTAGAGCGGCCAATGAAGCTAACATGCATGTTTTTGGAATGTGGGAGGAAAGCGGAGTACCCGGAGAAAACCCACACACGCACGCACGGGGAAAACATGCAAACTCCACACAGAGATGCCCAACGGAGATTCGTACCCAGAACCTCCTGACTGTGTGGCCAATGTGCTACCCACTCAGGCAAAGTGCGGCTATACTTTAAACTATGGCAGTTAAAGTCACGCCAACCGTGTTTGTAGCTATGCTCAATTAGCAGTTAGCGTGATACACTTTGGGATGGCACCTTTGGCGATGCTGCAAAATGGCATAATAGATTCATTTAACAGGAAAAGTTACGCCAAGTGGAAGGTTAATAGCAAAGGACAATGGTTGTGCAGAACCGGCAGCGTAAGCGGTGTGCACGGTGATGAGCAGCCATGAGAGTGACCCGGAACCCAAAAAGAGTTGCATCCTGCCAGGCCGAGGTGGCAACGGGAGGTGTGGTGACGTCTCACATTAGCCTTCTGCCCGTCACGCGCCAGCGTCAGCCACTAAGCTGCCGTTTGAGTAACGATCACAGCATGAGCCTCGAAAACTCGCCACACTGTGTCAGTTTCATACAAGTAAAGTCATGAGACTTGATGTTAGATTGCATTACCTCGGATCGGGTGGAAAAATGTTATCCGTGTGGAAGTGGCTTTTTTGTCCTTGTTGAGCGGCATTATGTAATAACAACGCATTATGTAAACTTTGTCATTTCATTTAGTAATCATTTGCCCCAATGCATCTTGTCATGCATTTTGCTGCATTTTCTAATAGGTTACTACATTTTGAGAAGATTATTTCAAGATGTACGTGACACATTTTTAACACGGTGCATTACGTAAAAACAATCCTAGTGTAGGTTTTGTTGTTTTTAATGTTGGTTTCTTNAGGAAAAGGGACACTTAGCGTTTTAGTAAAATGCAAAATATGTAAGCATACTGGTTGTTGAGAGTCTAGCAGTCTTTTGCCGCTTCCTTGTGTCATTTCCAGTTAAGTGCTGGTTCGCTTCTGACTCAGAAAGACGCTTCTGAAGCATGTTGACCTTACAGCGGTGAGATCCACCGCTTGAATCTCCATTTGGTCATGGTTTTGTCGTACCCTTAAATGTTTGAATTTGAAAATAAAGGGAAATAATGGAAAATCTGGTCTTTTCACCAGACTTTCCAGCAGCCCTGCATTGGCTGCTTGTATGTATGCCATAATGGGAAATGAAATGTGTGTGTGTACTTCCCGTGGCAGCCGGCGGCCTACACCACTGAGCAGGAGAAGGAAATGCAGGACTCTGTGCTCTATCGAGGTCTGGTGGATCCAGCCAACTGGGTGGGCCTGCAGAAGACTGACGATCTGCTGGGCTACATCAGGGTGAGTACCTGAATGCAACCACATGGGCTTGCTTGTAGACAACCACAATGTATGCCCTATGCTTTATTTTTTGTGCAGCACAACCTCCTTATTCTTGCCCTCCTGGCGTTTGAGGTGACCATCTATCGCCATCAGCAATACTTCCGACTGAGGAACAAAGTGGCGCCTCCCGCCGCCAGGATAATTTTCCACGACATCACACGACAACATCTGGATATTGGCATTGTCTGCTTCATCAAATACTTTATCAACTACTTCTTCTACAAGTTTGGACTCGAGGTAAGACTTCAGGGGGTCCTAGCATGTCAGTGAGGTGAACATGTGATGTACCTTTGTCAACAGACGTGCCTGCTGCTGGGCGTCAATGTGATCGGGCAGCGTATGGACTTCTACGCCATGCTCCATGCCTTCGCTTTGATAGCAGTCATGTACCGACGCAGGAGGAAAGCCATCGCCGAGACCTGGCCCAAGTACTGCTGCTTCCTGGCCTGCATGCTGACCTTCCAATACTTCGTCTGCATCGGTATCCCCCCGGCTGCCTGCAAAGGTACACCGATTTTCCTCAACTCCACTCCTATTAAAATGCAGTTTCAACACTGCATGGGCAGATGTGAAAGTGCAAAACATGACCAAGCACTTTGGCGACACAGACGATAGAAAAGCTTGAACAGATCCCACACTTAAGTTAATTAGACGTCTTATTTTCTTGTGAGTGCTGACTTGATGTTTGGATGCCGGTAATGCTGGTAACTGTAATGCTCGTTAATAAATCACAGCATTTAAAGCACTTTTCTGAACTTGCACATACAGTGGTGTGGAAAGGTTTGGGCACCCCTGATCATTTTCAAGGTTTTTCATTGGTTGTTTGGATCAGCAATTTCAGTTCAACACATCATAGAGCAGACAAACACAGTGATATTTGAGAAGTGAAATGAAGTTTTTAGGATTTACAGAAAGTGTGCAAAAAAAATTAGGTAAGTGCATAAGTGTGTGCACCTTTAGGACTGAGCATTGGAACACAAACTTTGTTTGGTAAGCTCATTGGCTTACAGTACTTATACAGGTCATGCCAGTCATGAGAAAGGCTGGTAACGGTGGCCAATTGCAAGTTGTTCACCTCTCTGCATCTTCTCTGAAGTATGGCAGCATGGGAGCCATGGATCGTTCAACATCATGGTTTGGGGGAATGATACCGAAAGCTAGCTCAGGAATTCTAGCTGTTAGTTTCCACTGTGAGGTACTTAAAGACCACAATCAAAGTTCTGGTTAAGGCCCGGGGACAGAGAAAAATCTCAGACAAGCGGAGGCGAAGGATGGCGAGAACAGTCCAACTTAACCACAGACCAGCTCCAAAGACCCACAACATCATCTTGCTGCAGATGGTGTGACTGCGTCGGTCAACTATTCAGCGCACTTTGCACAAGGGGAGTGGCTTGAGGTTTTGTAAAGCACATTTGGACAAGCCAGCTTCATTTTGGAGCAAGGTGCTGTGGACTGATGAAACTAAAATAGTTATTTGGACCTAAAGGGGCGGTGCTTGAAGAACATATTCTTGATGAAGAACATAGCGTTCCAAGACAATCACAACGCTATCCACAGTAAAATTTGGTGGGGGGCTGTGTGGTCAGTACAGGTACTGACAATCTTTTTCAAACTGAAGGTGGCATGGATTCCTGTCAGTATCAGCAGATTCTTGCAAACGATGTTCAAGAATCAGTGACAGAGTTGAAGTTGTGCCGGGGTTGGATACTTCAACAGGACAACAACCCCAAACGCTGCTCCAATTCCACAAAGGCATTCATGCTGAGGAACAAGTACAACGTTCTGGAATGGAATCTCAGTTTCCAGACCTGAATATGATGGAAAAGGCTTGGGAACCATCAAAGCTGACTGTTTTGTAAAGAAGAATGGTCAAAGATACCGTCAACCAGAATATAGACCCTTATAGGAAGTGTTTAGAGGCTGTTATTTCTTCAAAAGGAGGATCTACTAAATATTGATGTCATTTTTCTGTTGGGGTGCCCAAATTTTTTATGTATTTTGTTTAAATAATTATGTGTTTGTCTGCTATATGATATTTTTATATCTATATATATTTAATATGATATATTTAACTGAGGGCCGCACGGTGGCTGACTGGGTAGCATGTTGGCCTCACAGTCAGGAGGTTCAGGGTTGGAATCTCCGTTGGGCATCTCTGTGTGGAGTTTGCATGTTCTCCCCGTGCGTGTGTGTGGGTTTTCTCCGGGTACTCCGCTTTCCTCCCACATTCCAAAAACATGCATGTTAGCTTCATTGGCCGCTCTAAATTGTCCATTAGAGTGTAAATGTTTGTTTGTCTGCCCTGTGATTGACTGGCGACAAGTCCAGGGTGTGCCCCGCCTCCCGCCCAAAGTCAGCTGGGATAGGCTCCAGCATACCCGCGACCCTAATGAGGACAAGCGCTATAGAAAATGAATGAATATTTAACTGAAATTGCTGACCCAAACAGCTAATGATTTCTAAAGGAAAATGATCAGGGGTGCCCAAACCTTTGCATACCACTTAATGTGCCCTCTAGTGGCTGTCAGCCGGAAAGCGTTGCTATCGGAGGAATCTGATTGGACGGAGAAGACAACAGTCTCATGACTTGCTTTTCTCAAGTAGTTGAGTAGTTCCGAGGTGAGAAATATTTGTAACGATCTATATGACATAGATTCTGTGTGCTTTCATTTCAGACTATCCTTGGAGATTCCCAAACTCCAAGACAGACTCTAATGTGGTCAAGTGGCTCTATGTCCCCGATTTCCTCTCCAGGCCCAATCCGTCCTTCCTTATCTGTATGTTGCATCCCTTTTGTTCCTCTACGTTTTTTTTACAGTAAACGTTACAGTAATCCCTGGTTTATTGTGGTTAATGATCGCAAACCCGACCGTAATGAGTGAATTTACGCCGACCTCATCCTTATTTGTACATTAAATATTTTGGTAGTTAAACGTAAGCATTTACCGTGCTTTCCAGAAAGCCCAACATAACCAAATACTAATAACTCTTTCCGGGATCTTCACGTCAAAATAAATAACACAATTAGGTTAACTGGCGACTCTAAATTACCCATAGCTATGAATGTGAGTGTGTGTGTTTGTCTGTATGTGCCCGGCGATTGACTGGCGACCAGTCCAGGGTGTACCCCGCCTCCCGCCCAAAGTCAGCTGGGATAGGCTCCAGCGTACCCGCGACCCTAATGGGGATAAGCGGCATAAAAATGGGGGGATGGATGGTTATGGTTATAGATATGGTTTGATTAGTTTTGAACATGCATACATTGTACAATGAATGATTCGTGATATAGTCCACAGTTCCACATGTCCAAAAAGGAGTAGGAAGAAGCTAATACTTACAAACACATACATATACATATTTATATACACACTCATATATTCACACACACACACACATTATATACATTTTTTTTTCTTACAAATATTTTTTTCCTTCCTCTGTTCATTTCTTGATCCACATCCTGCGGTCTGAGTGTGTAAAGTAGATACTAATACTACTAATTGAATACTTTGTTGAGCAGGCCCTTGCAACGTTGATCTCAAAGTCCATGTTATTGTATCTGATCCGTCATACTGCCTGGTTCTTTCTTTGTGCGTCGTACCCTCCTGGAGATTTTGCCGTTGGTACTCCAAGTACTTCGTATCTTTCCCTGCTACTTGGGGTCTTGTGCTTTCTTGCCGGAGTCCACGTTGCATTTTGTCAAATGCTCATGTAGGTAGGCGTGTGTGCCTTTCAACTTCTTTCCCTGTTTCAGCAACACAGTGTGTCAGTTGTGTGTCAATGTGAATATGTTCCCTCGGGGAGCTGAGTGTGGGGGGGTTCGGGGGTTCAGAGTTGAGTTTTAGCTTGGTGTGGGTTACGACCTCAACAATAGTCCGTGTTTTTATGCAGAATTTGTATTGAAGATTATTGTGCCTGTTCTGACATCCATCAAGGCCGCAGTAGAAGCCGGTTGTTCCGCCTAATCTAAAGTCTGGTGCTTGTGTGTTTCACCCAACATTACAGTGACATTACTGACACCTAGTGGCTAGTGTACAATACTACATATCATTGCAACATCTTTTGATGCGTTTTCTGAATGCCTGGTATTTGTGTTTTACTTAATGTCGTTTTTTTATGCTTGAACATGCTTGAGGCAAAAACTACATGCAATTTGCTTAAATATGCATATGATTTGACTAATAATGTACCGTAGTTAGCCACCAAACAGTTTGCTAATTGATTATTCATTGATATATTTTCGTAAAACCGTGATAAGTGAAGCTGTGAAAGAGTGCCAAGGGATTACTGTAATGTGTTTATGAGCAAGGGCGAAAAGATGGCGACTTATGTATTTGTGGCGGTCCACACCAATTTGTTGGGGTCGCCCATAATAAATCTTTGTGAAATACTGAGATGAGTTTTAAAATTATTATGTTCAATTTCACCGTGTGCATGACATACGGGAAAACGACAACACATGCGCATTCTTTGGTGCATTATAAAAGTACAAGTCCATGAAAGCACTACTTTCCCACTTAAACGACATCCCAGATGATGCTGGGTGGTCCTCTCTCCCCTGTCTCCAGATGACTTCATGCTGCTGCTGTGTGCCTCGATGCAGAGGCAGGTGTTTGATGACGAAAACAAGGCGGCCGTCCGCATAATGGCTGGAGACAACGTGGAGATCTGCAGGGATCTGGACGCGTCCTCCTTCAGTGTTCACAACCCTGTCCCGGACTTCATCCACTGCAGGTAGACACTGTACTACGCTACTACTGTTACACTTTAGTATTGAGATCATGGAATACTACAAGTACACCTTGTGGGGTGTTTTGGTAACATTGATATTATCGACAGATATTGGCATTGAAATTCTTATCGTTTTTTTCCAGTTATATTCTCTATTATATTAATAGTAGCACTGCAAGTAGCACTGCATGCGCTGTCACAGCAACTGCTAAGCAGCTGCATATTGCACCAAACCAAAAAAATTATGACAATTTTACTTTTTTTTTGTGTTGAAAAAGTGGTTCTCAGCTGGTGGGTCAGGACCCAAAAGAACGTCGCGGATGGATTCCGAGTGGTTTGCAGACAGCGAGTCAAAAATGGATGAAAATATGTCATATACCACTCATTTCAGACTTATTTTTAAGTCAAAATGAGCAATATTTTGTCTTCCTCTAAAATGCTTTTTGGACGTGTAGCTTTGTGTGTTAAGGATGACAAGATTATTACGATTAAAACGTGACGCGATTTGTCATTCAGAAAAAAACTGTCTCACGACAATAAATAAATAATCGCATAATAAATGAAAATTAACTGGATAACTTTTCCAGCCTCCTTATACTGTTTTGCCATGTGCATGCGTGTCTGTTTTCCTCATCTCTCTCCTCCAAACAAGCAGGAATATTCATTCTGTGCATCGGTTCAGCACCTAAATACTTCGTACAGCAGTGGCGTCCCATACAACAATGGCGTGAACGGAGTGAGCCCTCTTGTCAGTCAGTTTCTTTTGGGGAAAGCATTGTTCTTTTCAAAATCTTGTCCTGTGTTCCTGCGACTTACAAAAACAGTTGCTTGGTTGGCTTAAATACAAATAGAAAAAATAAAATAATAAAATAAATAAATGAAGGAATAAATACATAAATAAAAATTACTTAAATAAAAGTGTAAAAAAAAAATAATAATAAAGTGTCAAAAACAAACATACAAGTGTAAAAAATAATTAAAAAATACAAATAATTATTTAAACATGTAATAATGTAAAGAATGTGTAAAGAATAATAAAAAAATTTGTTACATAAAAATGTAAAAAAATAATAAAAATGACTTAAAAATATAAACAACTATTAAAATGACTTAAATTATTTTAAAAAATGTCTTTAGCTTATTAGTGGTATTCATCAAATAGAGTTTTCCCACAAAACCGATGGGAGAAAAACTATGAAAAGCAAAAAAAGCCACTTGATCTCAACTTGTTTGTATTCAATTGTTACATTTTTTTAACAGGACAAACTTATTCCTAATGTGTCCGTCGTCCCACTCTTTCAAGTACAGACCAGGTGGCGTTAGGAAGGTGTGCTCCGCAGCATTGATCCCTTCCGCGCTTCACATTCCAGTGTTTAGATGCACAAAGTGGACAAGTCGTTTATTAACGCACTTTGTGTCCATCAACAAGGCCGCACGCCACGGCCTTTCTGCACTTACGCCACCCCTCCTCCGCTGCCGCCAGGATCGAGTTACGGACACGAGGAGGGGGGAGAAATCCATAACCGTCCAAAACACTGTCGGTCACTGTGCTACTTAGGCACTTTTGCCCTGTGCTCTAACTCAATAAATAGCTTTCAAGTATGGAAAAGGTATTTTCTCGCTCACCCATCAAGGCAGCGATTGATTATCTCTGCAGTGTTCTTGGTGCTTCCTATAGTTTCAGCACATCCATCATCTGCTGTATATGATGCCCATAACACACACACACACACACATTTTCCTGTTAGCTTATGAACATACCAACAGACGCAAAAGTTCCATCTGAAGGTGCTGTTTTTTTCCCAATATCAAAGCTGGTGTGTGAGCCAAGATGCTCTGCTCAAAGCGATTTGTCATCATTGCTTTAGCTCTCGCCTCTTTTTTCCCTCACCAGGTCCTACCTGGACATGTTCAAGGTCATCATGTTCAGCTACCTGTTCTGGTTCGTCCTGACCATCATCTTCATCACGGGCACCACACGTATCAGTGTCTTCTGCATGGGCTACCTGGTGGCGTGTTTCTACTTCCTGCTCTTTGGTGGCGAACTCTTGCTCAAGCCCATCAAGAAGATCCTCCACTACTGGGACTTTCTGATCGCCTACAACATCTTTGTCATCACCATGAAGAACATTTTTTCCGTGAGTAGGCACTTACAAGTACTAGCCATAATTAGTGACATATTGACGATGTACACAATCTCTTCCTCCACGCTTTGAATTTTGCAACATCACTCTATGGTGTTTTTAAACAAATAAATTAATTAATCATTTATGCTCTTTCATGTTTGAAATATGGCCTTTCCATCCATCCATTTTCTTCTGCTTACCCGAGGTCGGCTCACGGGGGCATTAGCCTAAGAAGGGAAGCCCAGACT
Source organism: Oostethus manadensis (assembly GCA_024372805.1). Classification (NCBI taxonomy): domain Eukaryota; kingdom Metazoa; phylum Chordata; class Actinopteri; order Syngnathiformes; family Syngnathidae; genus Oostethus; species Oostethus manadensis. The sequence continues at coordinate 137,652 of QODF01000211.1, read as the reverse complement.
TCCCTCTCCCCGGCCACTTCGTCCAGCTCCTCCCGGCGGATCCCAAGGCACTTCCTGGCCAGTTGAAAGACATAGTCTCTCAAAAAGTCTCCTGGGTCTTCCCCGAGGCCTCATATTGGTCAGACGTGCCCTGAACAGTTTCAGTTTCTCCCGGATGACAGTGCTTCTCACCCTACCTCTAAGGGAGAGCCCAGCCACCCTGCAGAGGAAAATCATTTCGGCCTCTTGTACCCGCGACCTTGTCCTTTTGGTCCCTACCCTAAACTCATGACCAAAGGTGAGGGTAGGAACGTAGATTGACCAGTAAATTGAGAGCTTTGCCTTTTGGCTCGGTTCTCTCGCCACCACAGCGGACCAATTCCAAGTCCGCATCACTGCAGACGTTTTACCTATCACCTGTCCATCTCACGTTCCATTCTTCCTTAAAAAAAAGTTTCTTGGAACTACACCCATTTCTGGGCGAGAACCATGGACTCGGGCTTGGAGGTGCTGACTCTCATTCGGGCCGCGAACCAACCCAGTGAGAGCTGATGGTCACAGCTCAATGAAGCCAACAGGACCATATCATCTGCAAAAAGATCCAACCCTGCTACCACCAAACCGGAACCCCTCAACACCCTCTGGCTGATATAGAACACTCCCCACAGTATTCCCTATGGACCAACTACAATGGTCGAATGCCTTTTCCAACTCCTCAAAACACATGTAGACTGGTTTGGAATACTCCCAATGACCCTCAAGGACCCTGCAGAGAGTAGAGAGTTGGTCCACAGTTCCACAACCAGGACGAAAACCACACTGTTCCTCCTGAATCCAATTTTTGACTATCCGGCAGATCCTCCTCTCCAGGAGGACCTTACCAGGAAGGCTTGGGAGACACCCTCTGGTCCTCTTTCTTAAAAAGCGGGACCCAATCTGCCAAGACAGGTACATCGCCCTCGATGTCCACGCAATGCTGCAGAGTCGGGTCAACCAAGACACGCTCACAGCATCCAGGGCCTTAAAGAACTCCAGGCAGATGTCATCCACCCCCGGGGCCTGGCTACCGGGGAGCTTTTTGACCACCTCGGTAACCTCAGCCCCTGATATAGGAGAATCTGCCCCAGAGTCCCTGGAATGGCCTCGACGATGGAGGCATGAAACATTGTCCTCTCAAACTCAATGTCCGCTGCCTCCCTTGGAACATGGTCGAATCTCTCCCAGAGGTGGGAGTTGAAATTCCTTCTGACAATGCGTTTGGGTCTACCCACTCTGACCAGCATCTTCCCCTGCCTTTGGAACCAACTCACCACCAGGCGGTGATCGGTTGACAGTGCGGCCCCTCTCTTCACCCAAGTGTCCAAAACATGTGGCCGAGTTAATCATTGAACTTTGACCCATGGTGTCCCAGTGCCAAGTGCACATGTGGACACCTTTTTGCTTGAACATGGTGTTTGTCATTGACAATCTGTGACGGGCACAAAAGTCCTGTAACAAAACACCACTCGAGTTCAATCACGCCTCTCCAGATCTCACTGTCGCTGCAAACATGTCCCGCAGTAGAACAAGGAACTCCTCAGAGATCACTCTCCAGTACTTCCTCTTAGGACTCCAAAAATGGCAGGTACTCTGAAATGCTGTTTGGCGCATAAGCACAAACAACAGTCGGGACCGGTACCCCCACCCGAAGGGAAGCTACCCTTGCGTTCAATGGGTTAAACTCCAACATACATGCTTGGAACTGCGGTGCAACAAGAATTGCCACCCCTGCCCATCGCCTCTCACTGCTGGCAACACCAGAGTCCAGTCCCTATTTGACAGAACTGGTTCCAGAGCCCTTGCTGTGTGTCGAGGCGAGTCCGACTATATCTAGCCGGAACATCTCTACCTCGCACACCAACCCAGGCTCTTTCCCCACCAGAGAGGTGACATTCCACCTGTTAGGTTTTTTTTCTAGCGCTGTCTATCCTTTTGAATACGTCCACCTGCATTTTTCACGATGACTTTGACAGAGGATGTTATGACGGAGAGACACTTGTTGTTCACAGATCTTGGCTTGCGGCTACATCAACTCTCTGATCCCAAACCAGTGCTGGCTCATCCAGCTCTTCAGCCTGGCCTGTACCATCAAGGAGTACAACATCAACACCAACCAGGACCACCTGAGTAGGATAGCATGCACCTTTGCATCAGTGCAACACCACATTGTCCCACTAACCCATCGAGTGCGTACGTGCGTGCGTACGTGCGTGTGCTTCTGTGTGAGCAGACAGCGATGAGAAGTGCGAGCTTCCAAGTGACGAGGCAGGCATCATCTGGGACAGCATCTGCTTCGCCTTCCTGCTGCTGCAGCGCCGTGTCTTCATGAGCTACTACTTTCTGCACGTGGTGGCTGACATCAGAGCCTCCCAGATACTTGCTTCTAGGTATGCGTGCTCGTATTCCACGGGAACGTCGGGCATCGGATAGTTAAAAAATGTATTTTCCTTTTCAGTGCAGATATTTGCGTACGACGTGGTGCTGATACAAATGAAGATCTTTTAGCTGTGTTGCCAGTTCACTCTATTGGGTTGCTAATGTGTGTTTGTGCGTGTGCGCCCTAGAGGGGCGGAGCTTTTCCAGGCCACCATAGTGAAGGCGGTACGGGCGCGACTGGAGGAGGAACGGAAATCTGTGGAGCAGCTGAAACGACAGTAAGACTCAATTTGAAATTGTTTTAATTTTTCATTAGTTCTGTCTACTACCTTATTACATTATTGTATTGTTCTTTTTTCCCTAGTCACTGACATTTTAGCTAACCTTTTTTTGCTGAAAAAAGAGGGAAATTCAATGCTGTCTTATATTCACAGCGACAACACCTTTGTTTTTTTTAATTTTTTAATCTTTTTACAGCTCATGCAGAGAGTAATTGTTTGTTCTTGATGGGTAATTGGTTCCAAACCCGACCGTGACAGGTGACTCACGAAGTACAAGTCCTTATTTATAAATGGAATATTTTGGTAGTTTTGGTAGCTTACTTATGACATTGTTAATGGTTTTTTAAAACGTATTAGTGCCCTCTAGACATGAAATAGCAACCCTATAGTCACCTTTACACTCTTATTATCCCAGAATGTGTTTTATCTCATCCCTTATCTCAGTCAGTAGTCACCATAAATATAAAACAATACATCAATCCACTACCCACTACACATCGTTATCACATTCAACTACACCCACTGTTATTTCAACATTTGTCTCATAATCGATTTATTTCATTCATTCATTCAGATAAAGGATTTTACATGATGTTGCAATCATTATATCATGTATTAGACAACAAAATACACAAACCAAATAAATGCAACTACACAAGTCTAGAGTTATACAGTTTGATGGAGTTACATTTACACAATTTCACTCACATCTGCAGTCAATTTCTCCTACAATTCAAACAGATTCGTAATCACGGATTGGGAGATGTTAATTGTGTTGGTTAATGTGCACTACATTACCCAGAGGGCTTAGTGCTCACAGCGGCTCCGTGCGAGTAATGGTGATGTAATGTGCCGATAAAGGGTTGGTAAGATATTACTGTACACTGCTGTTGTTAATTTCTTAAAAGAAGCAACAAAGAACATTGATTGGCTATCCATCCATGCATTTTCTATGCCGCTTATCACTAGAGTTGCAGGGACTATTTGGATGTTAATTGTGATGGTTTCAATGTAGTAGTGAGTGTGTGTTTGTGAATCTACTTGCACCCAAAGTAGGGTAACTTGTCTCTGCAAAACGTTGCCACGCGTTCTGTTTTTCTTTTATGACTGCTGCCATGTTGCCTTTCCCTTTCCCTTATTAGCTCTTTTGCATACTCGTAAGCCTCCGTTCCGTCCGGGGATGGTAGGCCGCTCTAGACCAGCAGAAGGTTCTATTTAAGGGAGCTGGTTATGTGCACTGATTCGGTTTTGGTTTCATCTGGCTTGATTAGTCTTACGCATTCTGCCTTGGGTTTTGTGCAAGCAATTAAGCCTATCCCGGATGTCTCAGTCCTACTTTTGTGCAGCTGGACCCCGGTCTGAATATCAAAGTATTACTGACATTACGTAAACGTACTTGGAATTGCCGTGTGAAATTTGAGGTAACCTCTTTTGGAGCTGTGCACTGGGACTGGGCCACCGTGGGAATTGGTTTACCAAAACGAATGAAGACAGAGACACAAGTCTCCTGTGTTATCATGTTGCATGTTGCTGTTGTTACAAAAGTCGGTACAAAAATCAGCTCTGGCCTAAAACTATGTCTAATTGTCCATTTATTTCACTAGTGTACTCCAAACAATGTCCAAAATGTTGGGACAGCCCTTTGAAAAACGGCTGTAGACACAAAGCAAGACATGAAGGGCTGTTCTAGTCTCCTATCCAGCAATTCTACAATTAGAATGATCTGTTTTATCTGAATTGGTTTTTGGGCGGGAGGCGGGGTGCACCCTGGACTGGGCGCCAGCCAATCCCACACACATATAGACAAACAAACATTCACACTCTAATGGACAATTTAGAGCGGCCAATGAAGCTAACATGCATGTTTTTGGAATGTGGGAGGAAAGCGGAGTACCCGGAGAAAACCCACACACGCACGCACGGGGAAAACATGCAAACTCCACACAGAGATGCCCAACGGAGATTCGTACCCAGAACCTCCTGACTGTGTGGCCAATGTGCTACCCACTCAGGCAAAGTGCGGCTATACTTTAAACTATGGCAGTTAAAGTCACGCCAACCGTGTTTGTAGCTATGCTCAATTAGCAGTTAGCGTGATACACTTTGGGATGGCACCTTTGGCGATGCTGCAAAATGGCATAATAGATTCATTTAACAGGAAAAGTTACGCCAAGTGGAAGGTTAATAGCAAAGGACAATGGTTGTGCAGAACCGGCAGCGTAAGCGGTGTGCACGGTGATGAGCAGCCATGAGAGTGACCCGGAACCCAAAAAGAGTTGCATCCTGCCAGGCCGAGGTGGCAACGGGAGGTGTGGTGACGTCTCACATTAGCCTTCTGCCCGTCACGCGCCAGCGTCAGCCACTAAGCTGCCGTTTGAGTAACGATCACAGCATGAGCCTCGAAAACTCGCCACACTGTGTCAGTTTCATACAAGTAAAGTCATGAGACTTGATGTTAGATTGCATTACCTCGGATCGGGTGTAAAAATGTTATCCGTGTGGAAGTGGCTTTTTTGTCCTTGTTGAGCGGCATTATGTAATAACAACGCATTATGTAAACTTTGTCATTTCATTTAGTAATCATTTGCCCCAATGCATCTTGTCATGCATTTTGCTGCATTTTCTAATAGGTTACTACATTTTGAGAAGATTATTTCAAGATGTACGTGACACATTTTTAACACGGTGCATTACGTAAAAACAATCCTAGTGTAGGTTTTGTTGTTTTTAATGTTGGTTTCTTTCTGTCTTCTTGCTGATATTTATAATTTACTATTTGTTTAGATGCAAACTTTTTTTTTTTTTTTTTTACAAACTACATATGCATTGTTCAAATTCACACCGAGGCCAGTTAAATAAAAAACAAACCTTTTTTCATGTTTGACCTATACAATGTGTACGACTCCTAGCAATATCTGCCAAAATCTAATCCACGCACTCACAACATGCACACACAAAATAGAAAGGCTGGCGTCAATAATAAAGAACAGCTTTATCCATCCATCCGTCCATTTTCCTCCGCTTATCTGGGTCCGGGTCGCGGGGGCAGCAGTTTCAGTAGGGAAGTCCAGACTTCCCGGTCCCCAGCAACCTCTTCCAGCTCCATCGGGAGGACACCAAGGCGTTCCCAGGCCAGCTGTGAGACATAGTCCCTCCAGCGTGTCCTAGGTCTTCCCGGGGGCCTTCTCCCGACCGGGCATGCCCGAAACACCTCACCAGGGAGGCGCCCGGGAGGCATCCGGACTAGATGCCCGAGCCACCTCAACTGGCTCCTCTCGATGTGAAGGAGCAGCGGCTCTACTCTGAGCTCCTCCCGGATGGCCGAGCTCCTCACCCTATCTCTTAGGGTGAGTCCAGCCACCCTACGTAGGAAACTCATTTCCGCCGCTTGTATCCACCATCTCGTTCTTTCGGTCATGATCCATAACTCATGACCATAGGTGAGGGTGGGAACGTAGATCCATCGGTAAACAGAGAGCTTTGCCTTCCGGCTCAGCTCTCTCTTCACCACGACGGTCCGGTACAGCGACCGCATTACTGCAGACGCTGCACCGATCCGTCTGTCCATCTCACGCTCCAACCTCCGCCTCCAACAACAATCTATCGGTAAACTAGTGGGCTGGTTGATTACAGAATGACCACAAAACAACAGTACAGGGGAGACAAAAGTAATTTTCCCAAATGATAACTTACATTTCAAATCAAGAGCCAAGCCATCCTTTTCCGGACAGCTCCTTAAGGCTCTTTGCCACTCCACTGAAAGGCCCTGCTGCTTTGTTTACTTTGGGGAAATTCAGTTACTGTGCTCGGGTCTGGAACTAATTGATGGCCATAAATGAGGGATGACTTTAATGAAGTGCTAGGAATTCATTTTGGCGCCCTCTAAAGGCCTTGGACATAGCAGCTGTTTTGCCACTTGTTACTGTTACTACTTCTCTGTGATGTCACCAGGATGGAGCGCATTAAGGTGAGGCAACAAAAGTTCAAGCGGGGCAAGGAGAAGATGCTGAGCATGGTGCAGGAGTCTGGAGACGGTCAGACCCTCGTCCAGCCAAAGGAGGAGGATGATGGTATGACGAAGGCTCCCAGGGGCCTCTCCCTACTGCCTTGAGGGTGGTCGCGTGACGTGGTGCTAATGCTGCTGCTGCTGATGATGCTAGTGCTGCTGCAGAAACTTAGCCACACCTTGTTGTCTTCATGACCCTCAGTTGTTTCTGAAATGCTGCACTGATGTATTTGTTAAATTTTAGGAGCACAGCGAGCGAAAGCCAAGACCAAAAAAAAGCACTGGTGGAGGCCGTGGGTTGACCATGCTTCCAGTAGGTTGACCCCCCACCTGCCTCCCCTATTTTCTCATCCTCCACTGTCATTGGCCCTTGTGTCCTCGACCAGAACGCTGAGGATTCCGGTACTGTCTGGGCTCAGAAGGCACCAGTCGCCCTCCAGTCTTTAGTCTTTTTCTGTCTCTATTTAAGGGCCCGCGTTGGCTGTCGCTCCGTGCTGGTGCGACGAGGCACTTGAAAGTTTGAATGATCTCCTGCATGCAACGACATCGCCTTAAATAGACACCTGAGGAAGGGGGACATAGAGAAAATGACTAACGGCTGGAGTTGCATTTTGTAATTATTGTTTTCTAACTCTCTCACGGCTTGAAGAGCCTGCAGTAGGGAATTGCTCACTTTTACAACATTTTCATGCAAAGATATGAAGTCTGCTTGCTTTGGTTCTCAGAAGGTTTCATTCTTTGCTTGCAGACATGATCAAACCAACAGGTATCACCATCAGAAGATGGCCTCGTTTATTACCTTGGTTGCGCTTTGTCGTTTGGTTAGTTAGCAGGGTTACGCCAAAACTGCAGAACCAGTTGCCATGTTACTCTGGATCCTTGTGGTGCGCGGACCAAAGGATAAACGATCACATTTTGGTGCATATCTGGAATAAAAGGCTCAAATTGAGCAATTTATCTTCACCTTAAGGATGCTGCAGTCGTCCGGCATTGCAAGGCCAAGCGGGGAAGTGACACGTCAGCTCCAGCAGATGGCGCTGCCGTGAAAAAAAAAAGAAGCTTTCAACAGACAAACCTCAGATTTCAGTTTTTCTGTGATTTGGATTTTATCGAAAATGTTTTTTAAAAATGTTGCCTCTGTTTTGGTACAATATTGCACATCACAAACTCGTCCTTTGGCCTGACCTGCACCCTTCCGCAAAAGCAAGTGTCCAAGCAAAGCACCCTATACGTTGCTGACCTACTGTCCGTGCATTATTATATTCAGCACGACTGCTAAATAACCCGCCACGGGGCCAAAGGATGTTGCAAGTGGCACCAATTTGGTGCAGAAGGTGAAAAACACTATTGCTTTGAATTCCATCTTGCCAGCTTGTACGGAATGTCCGCATCAATAACAACAAAAACTTCCATCAAAATGATTTCACTTTGTTTTCTGCACATAAAACTGCATC
>QODF01000211.1:94189-122783 GCA_024372805.1 Oostethus manadensis | reverse complement strand
GAAATGAGTTTTCTCCGCAGGGTGGCTGGGCTCTCCCTTAGAGATAGGGTGAGAAGCACTGTCATCCGGGAGAGACTCGGAGTAGAACCGCTGCTCCTCCGCATTGAGAGGAGTCAGATGAGGTGGCTCGGGCATCGGGTTAGGATGCCTCCCGGACGCCTTCCTGGGGAGGTGTTCAGGGTAGGAGGCCTCGGGGAAGACCCAGGACACGTTGGAGAGACTATGTCTCTCAGCTGGCCTGGGAACGCCTCGGCATCCGCTGGGAAGAGCTAGACGGAGTGGCCGGGGAGAGGGAGCTCTGGGCTTCCCTGCTTGGGTTGCTGCACCCGCGACCCGACCTCGGATAAGCGGAAGAAAAGGGATGGATGGATGGAAGTTTGAAATGTTCGCCAATTCTGCTGGTAGTGTTTAGGCCAGCAGAGAAGGCCTTGCTGCCCCTGACTGCCCACCACTGATATTTTTTAAGTGTTCTTATTGCTCCTTAAAGGCCATGGGTGATTTATAACTTACAAATTGTTTAACAAGGCCTGTTGTGTCGTCCAGCAGCTCCCGTGGGCGTCAAAGTGGCTGATCTGTCAGACAGCCAAGAAAACGACGAGGAGAACGATTCTGGTCCAGGTTTGCGTCTCGTTGTCAGCCTGATATCGCTCCTCTTGTATTGCAGTGTAACCTGTAAAGTACCCTTAACCTTCCAGACAACATCATCAAGCGAGTGTTCAACATCATCAAGTTCACGTGGGTGCTCCTGCAGACCACCGTGGACAGCTTCACCAAGTGGATGAACGAAGTGTGCAGGGAGTACATCGACATCTCCACCGTGCTGCGCATCGAGCGCTGCATGCTCACCAGGGAGGTCAAGAAGGTGGGCGTGGAGAACTCTCTCATAGCTTTATTGCCTTACAAAGACAAGTGCAGTTTGAGTCACCATCTCCTGGCACTTGGATGAACTGCTTGAAAGTTGTTTCTTTATCAACATCTATCTAGTAGCTATCTAATACATGTATGTAATAACGCCTCTGTTGCTCCATCAGGGCAACGTGCCGTCCCGGGAAAGCATTCACGTCTACTACCAGAAGGCCATGAGGCTCAACATGTCGCGGCAGGCCAGCATGGACCTGCTCAGTGAGGACGAGTCGACCGGGGGCTCGACGAGGCGCCGACGAGGGCGGAGGGGCTACCCCATGGAGAGCCAGGCGTCCACGGCCTCCAGGGACAGCATATCAAGGTGCGCTGAGACAAAGCACACACACGCGAAAGACAATTTGTATGTTGAAGTTATGCTTTCATGAGCCACATCATTAAGTACCCCTACACGATGGAAAGAGTTATTATTGTGTCATTATTGTTGGTGGTAGTTTGCTGAGACCCGCATAAGAAAGCGGTTGTGTACTTGATCGTTACCGTCCACTTTCATTGGGGCCAGTTGGACAGTGACCCTCCTCCAGAACCAGCAGATGGGTCTGTGGTGAAAAAAACTTGCATTACCGCAGTGCACATGTTGATTTTTCAAACACTCATGTTTAGGATGAGGTTTGCGTGGTGAAATTCTGGTACAAAGAATTACTAGAATTAATCATCTAGTGAGTAATTATTTGTTAAGGCAGAAACTCTTAATGTTGTGGCCAAACTCGTCATCCTCATATTTTCCTACGTGTCATTTTTCATAAAACCATAAAAGCCGTTCATGAATGACACATCCCAAGTCATCTAACATTCCATCTCATCCCGCCGCTCTCTCAGCGCCTACACCGAGGCCACAACGCTGTTTTCTCGCCAGTCCACCCTGGAAGACCTGGATGGCATGCCAGAGTGCATCCCCAAAACCAGCGAGCGTGCTCGGCCCAAGCTGCGTAAGATGTACGGCCTGGACATGTCCAACTCGTCCATGGACAGCTGCAGCAGCTTCGTGTCCAGGTGCTGGGGATGCGGCACACACACACACACACACACCTGTGCCACATCCATAGTGTCATGTGTGTGCCACTTCATCATGTATTGGATACCTCTGCCAAGGTGTCTGACACACCATTTTTGCAGCAATCTCTCTTTATAGCAGTAGAATTTCTTATTTAGAAATACTGTAGAAATATTTTGGAAGTTTAAGCACAGCACAAACATGTTTACCACCTTTTTAACTTTATTAAAGCCCTCTAGACATGAAATAACACCCCTATAGTCACCTTTACAATCATATTACCCAATATAGTAAACATAAACAAGAGAAAATTAAACTTGTGTGCCACTTCATCATGTATTGGATACCTCTGCCAAGGTGTCTGACACACCATTTTTGCAGCAATCTCTCGTTATAGCAGTAGAATTACTTATATAGAAATACTGTAGAAATATTTTGGAAGTTTAAGCACAGCACAAACCTGTTTACCACCTTTTTAACATTATTAAAGCCCTCTAGACATGAAATAACACCCCTATAGTCACCTTTACAATCATATTACCCAATATAGTAAACATAAACAAGAGAAAATTAAACTTGTGTGCCACTTCATCATGTATTGGATACCTCTGCCAAGGTGTCTGACACACCATTTTGAAAATGGAGGGTGAAAAGTGCACAGACAATCAAATTCTGTTGTTCCAGCGATCAGGCCTGGTGCTTGTGCGTGCCACACAATATTATGTTAACTTACTTGTGTTAGTCATGAGAGGGAAGGAAAATGCCCTGAAAATGAAGCTTAAATTGGCGTGTGCTTTTGACGCGTGCTCTGTAGTTATTGTTGATCTCCTTCGCAGAGGTAAATGTTGCTGTGTGTTTTTTTCATCTTCATTGAAAGTGGTGCCGGCCTTTTCATCCAAAAATATCAAATGTGATAAGGACAGGTCTGGTCCGGAATTTTCATCCTGCAGTTAAGCAAAGTATGTCATGATCTATTCCAGACAGGGCACCACAGAAACTATAGAAGAAGAAGTGGAGGATCAGCGGGCTCAACAGAAAGACGAGCCGGACTTTCCTTGGAAATCCCAGGAGTTGGATGACCGGGAGGAAGAGGTTTTAGCGTGCGGTCGAGGGGGCACCAGAGAGGAGGAGCAGGAAGACCAAAGCGATCACCAGGAGATGCTTGACGTTATTGAAGGACAGGAAGTACAGAATGATGAAAGAAGTGTTCCCTGGGGGTCTTCTAGCCAAGATGAAGGCCCCTCACACAGGCTGCAGGAAGAGGAGGCAGTGGGCTCCGCTCAGGGAAAGGAGATCATCAGCGAGAGTGATGACGCAGGAGTCCAGCAGGAAGCTCAAGCAGGAAGCTTCTGCCCCGCCGACACTGACGCCTCCAAAACATCTGATGGCGATGTGCCGCCCAGCTACAGCAAGGCAGTCAGCTTCGACCGGCTAGAGGTCAGCGACGACGACAGCGACGTGGACAGGAGGCGGCGGCGTATGATGATGTCCTTGGACAACCGCTCGGAGAGCAGGTCTGACATCATGCTGCCCTCCATGACCACTGAGCTGACCGCCAGCGAACTGTTGCTCAACAAGTAAGTCCCCTAAACACAGGGAACACTTTTATAAGCTGTCAAACAACAAGTGGCTGCGTAATTCCTCAAGTCAGGCTGTTTTAGCTGATCAGAAGCCTGAAGAAAATGGTTTGAAAGATATTTGTGGATCTGGTGGGTCACTGCACCACTTAGGGTATTAATTAAAACAAATCTAAAATATGGCAACAAAAATGTTTGACGGTGACATAGTGGAGGACCTTGCATAGTGCCCTGAGGAACACCACTTGTATGTGACCATTCTCCCACCTCTGCCTTTCCAGGATGTTTTATGATGAGGAGCTGGACCACTCAGAGAAGTTCTACAATAGCCAGCCCCTGGTCCTGCAACTGTGCTATGCCCTCTACAACATGCTGGTGGCGCACTCGGAGATGGTGTGCTACCTGGTCATCATCATTAACCACATGGTGTCGGCCAATTTTGCCACTCTGGTCCTGCCTGTCACCATCTTCCTGTGGGCCATGTTGTCTGTGCCACGGCCCAGCAAGCGCTACTGGATGACCGCCATCGTCTACACTGAGGTAGTGTGAGACCATTAGAACTTTCTGTCTACACTTTTCAATCTGGACTGATTAGAATTTGGTGCGTCGCATTTGTGTAACTAAGCATCTCTACGTATTGCTGCCAAACCTTATGCACAAAATTCACATTGGGGTAAAGAAAATCCCTTTATTTTGAACACGCATATCAGGATACATTGAAAAGCATTCCAGTCGTTCGTCCCTCACTCGATGGCGGGTTTTTTGCATTCATTTAAAAAAAAAAAATGATGGCTGTTCTACTATGGAGTTGATGCAGGCGAGAGGCAGAGAGGATTGGCCTCCTCGACCCGAACCCGTGCAGTGTGTTGTTGTTGTTGGACTTCCGTGCAAACCACAGTTTGTCCCCAACAAACACAAGCTGTCAGCTGGGATAGGCTCCAGTATACCCTCAGCACCCCAATGAGGATTCAGCGGCACAAAAAGTGTATTGGTAAAATGACTTTAAGCGGATGTTTTATGTCTTATCCTCCTTAGGTCACCATTGTCATCAAGTACTTCTTCCAGTTTGGTTTCTTCCCATTTAACCAGAGCAAAATAGGCAAGGACAAACCCTACCACCCCCCCAACATCATCGGCGTGGAGAAGAAGGACGGTTACGTCCACTATGACCTGGTCCAGTTACTAGCGCTCTTCTTCCACAGATCCATCCTAAAGGTATCTTATGGCCAACGCCGCCACTTGCTGTTTTTTCCTTTTACCATTGAATATCTCCGGTCCCCCCAACCCGCCCCTACAGTGCCATGGCCTGTGGGACGAGGACGAACCCAAGGAAAGGACGGCGCCATCCCGTCACAGTGAGTCCGAGGACGAAGGGACGGAAAAAGACGAGAGCGAGGAGGAGTCGGAACCCGGTTCCTTGCCGGTCCGCGAGAGGTGTGGCTCCACTCAAACCTTGAGGTCCATCAACTTTGGTACCTCCGTGGACTCGGGTCATGTACAGCTGCATAATTCACAGCAGCCCACCTACCAGCGCCGCACGAGCTCTGGCGGAGTCTCGCACAGATCCCTGCACTCCTCTGCACGATCCAAACGAGGTGAGGCCATCTTGTGAGGTCCATATGTCATATTCCCTTCATGCAGGAAGGACTTGGGTCAATCAAATCCTAAAACTCAGCATCCGACAATTGTCACCACAGGAAGTACGGCCTCCCACGACAGCAGTCACAAGGACGGCAGCGAGGCCAGCATCCACCAGAAGAGCAGGAAGCAGATGGTCTTGGAGAAGCTGAAGGAGCAGTTCTTCAAGGCCAAAGCTTTCACCGCAAAGAAGTACGACGTAGTACTGCAAGTCCGCAGCCCTCTTTGGAGGGCCGTGTTGGGATAGTAACAAGCTAAAAATATGGGAACCTTCAGTACAGAGCATGAATCATTTTGGATGATGACTGATGCTCGGTTTGTGTTGGAAGGTTCATGGAGGTCTATGTGCCCATGCGGCAGTTCTTCTATGACCTCATTCATCCCGAGTACAGCGCCGTGACCGACGTTTACGTGCTCATGTTCTTGGCCGACACGGTGGACTTCATCATCATCGTCTTTGGCTTCTGGGCTTTTGGCGTAAGTGTCGCCAGTACACCAAAAAAAGATTTAAAAGTATTCTAAGTTAGGTGGCCATCATCCTTCTCTTGTCGTTTGTAGAAACACTCAGCAGCAGACATCACTTCCTCCCTGTCCGAGGATCAGGTGCCGGGGCCCTTCCTAGTCATGGTCTTGATCCAGTTTGGCACCATGGTGGTGGACCGGGCCCTCTACCTGCGGAAATCCGTCATGGGCAAGGTCATTTTCCAGGTCATTCTGGTCTTCGGCATCCACTTCTGGATGTTCTTCATCCTGCCGGGAATCACAGAGAAGTAATGAGTTTGTCGTCTCAGCTCTGTGCGGCTTCCAAGCATTACTCATTCAATTTGTGTTCTCCTCTGTTTTGAAGGCGTTTCAACAAGAACAACGTGGCCCAGATGTGGTATTTTGTCAAGTGCATCTACTTCGGGCTGTCGGCCTATCAGATCCGCTGCGGCTATCCCACCCGGGTGCTGGGGAACTTCCTCACCAAGAGCTACAACTATGTCAACCTCTTCCTCTTCCAAGGGTAAGGACAAAAACTAAAAACCAATAACTCATCAGTGGTCGATTTCTTACCGTGAGGATGAAGAGAAATAGGTCATAAGCACCATATATATATATATATATATATATATAAATATAAATATAACAATCATACAGTTTTAGTAGAAAAAAGCTTTAAAAAAAGTCAAGATAACAAATGAGTAAATATGGGGTAGACTGACTCCAAACATGGCTGCCAATCGGCGTGTATGTCCTCTCCAGCCACCACCACAGATTCATGTTCACAGGACACAATAAGTTTGAAATGTTTGATTTGAATATTTTTGAATCAGGCACAAAATCAACGATAAAAAAAACCGTTTTCCTCTCTGAAATAACAACAACAATAATAACGTGAAATAAATTATAATAAATGAAAAGCAACATTCATTCATCCATTTTCTATGCCGCTTATCCTTATTAGGGTGGCGGGTATGCTGGAGCCTATCCCAGCTGGCTTTGGGCGGGAGTCGGGGTACACCCTGGACTGGTCGCCGGCCAATCACAGGGCAGACCAACAAACATTCACACTCTAGTGGACAATTTAGAGCGGCCAATGAAGCTAACATGCATGTTTTTGGAATGTGGGAGGAAAGCGGAGTACCGGGAGAAAACCCACACACGCCCGGGGAGAACATGCAAACTCCACACAGAGATGCCCAACGGAGATTCCAACCCAGGACCTCCTGACTGTGAGGCCAACGTGCTACCCATTCAGCCACCGTGCGGCCGAAAAGCAACATAATCAGTTGTATTTGGAAAAGAAGCGAGAAGAAGCAAGACTTGTTTACTCCCACTCCTTGTCCATAAATATCAACATCAACTTCTGCCCATCTGCATACACACATACTGTACACTCATAGCCCCACACCCGTCCTGGCATCCCTGTGCGGTCACGTGTAATGTGCCACACAATACACAAAAATGAACAAATATAATGACCAAAAATAAACAGCTCTTTTGCGCATAAAAGGCCGAGGGATTGGCCACGTAGGCCTTATCCTCATTCCTTTTATGCATAAGAGAATCATTTGAAACTGTCCCATATTTATACATTGCTTCAGTTCCACACTAAACCCCTTCAGAAGTCTCACCTCGCAAACTGATCAAGAAAAAGGTTTTCTGGTGGTACGAAATCTTAGTTCTTACAAGTCGCATTTGTTTCCTTAGATTATAACTCTTCCCAGTTTTCTCCCAATTGCCGAATATTCCCTGGTAGTAGTTTATGTTATAAGAGTGTTGGTGCTGGCAGTAAGCTCCAGTAACTTTGACTTTAGAAAAAATGAGTTGGTGTGTACAAAATGCATGAGCTTGAAGCATTGTCCATATAAATGGTATACAAGATAATAAAAACTTTAGTGCCCAACACTGACCCCTGGGGGACACCACCAACAATCACCCAACCTCACAAACTGTTTTCTTCCGCTTGAATTTCTTTTAAACCAGCCAAGCACTATTCCCTCGATTCAATTTCTCTCTAGTTTACTGATTAAAATGTCAGGATTGTGTCAAAAGCTTTTTTGTTGATTATTTCTTACAATCTTTCTTATTAACATATTTTTTTATGTTTATGTTCCGCCTTTATGGTTCTCTGTCTAATCAAATCTCTCTTAAGTATATTTTTTTTAACATGCATTTTGGAGCCCTGTTCTACGGACAACTATTATATGCTAGCTTTGTATTGTATTTCTTAATTGGATAGTGTTGATTATATAATAAGAAAAAACATTATATGCATGGTCAGCATTGTTATCATTGTATATTATATCCCAATTATTTTCCAAAAGTTCATTTTTTAGTGCGTTATGTATTCTTTTTTCTGTATTGTGTTTTTTTTAGGTTTTTTTAGTCTATTTTTGGCCCCACAATGGTCGAGTGGTTAGCATGTTGGCCTCAGGTGTGTGGCGTTTGCATGTTCTCCAGTTGCGTGTGTGTGTGGGTTTTCTCCGGGTACTCCGCTTTCCTCCCACATTCCAAAAACATGCATGTTAGCTTCATTGGCCGCTCTAAATTGTCCATTAGAGTGTGAATGTTTGTTTGTCTATATGTGCCCTGCGATTGGCCGGCGACCAGTCCAGGGTGTACAACGCCTCCCGCCCAAAGCCAGCTGGGATAGGCTCCAGCATACCCGCCACCCTAATGAGGATAAGCGGCACAGCAAATGGATGGATGGATGGATGGATGTCTATTTTTCTTTCCAAAGTGTGTATTATTACTTGGAAATACTGGGAAGTGGTCACTAATCTTGTTCAAGAATAATATTCGAATTGCTGTACTGTCTACGTCATTTGATGTTTGAACAGTGACTGGGATGGGGAAAGCTGGGCTTGAACCACCAACCTTATGGTTTCTGGACGGTCTGCTCTACCTCCTGAGCTAATCATTGATAAATAATGACCAGTCATTAATAATTAAAGTGTAATGAATAACATAAACAGAAGAAACAGGTGGGGGGGGGGTTGCCAGTTTTGGGATTCTTTTCTTTAGTATGACACTTTGTCATGTTCTCAAATGTGTTAAAAGAGCTCAAATATTCATAATAAATAATCAATGAATTAATAATTGATCACGTATAATTGCTAATGAAGGATATAAAGAAAAGAAACTGGTGCAATTTGCAGGTTCAGACTGGTCCCGTTCCTGACAGAGCTACGCGCCGTGATGGACTGGGTGTGGACGGACACGTCGTTGTCTCTGTCCAGCTGGATCTGCGTTGAGGACATCTACGCTCACATCTTCATCCTCAAATGCTGGCGAGAGTCTGAGAAGGTTGACTTTTACTAGTCCAACCGGGTCAAAAATGTGATGACATTTCAACTTTTGCTTCCGTCGATCCTCTGAATGGTTTCCCCGCGGGCAGAGGTATCCACAGCCACGAGGCCAGAAGAAGAAGAAGGTGGTGAAGTATGGCATGGGAGGGATGATTGTGATGCTGCTGATCTGCATCGTCTGGTTCCCGTTGCTCTTCATGTCCCTGGTCAAATCAGTCGCCGGCGTTGTCAACACCCCGCTGGACGTCTCCTTCGAAATCACGCTGGCCGGCTTTCAGGTGAGACAAGAATCATCAGGAAGCCTCGTAGGTAATTGTGTCTTCATGAATGAATGTCGTCTTTTCCTCACAGCCTATCTTCACCATGAGCGCTCAGCAAAAACAACTGCAGGAAGTCACAGAAGAGGAGTTTGAGGCTTTTCTCAAGTTGTACAATGATGACAACGTGAGTGCATCAAAGCTTCTCCACTAAATCCTTTTTTCCACATATTATATACCACATATTATATACATATATTATATACATATATTATATACATATATTATATACATATATTATATACATATATTCAATGTGTGTCATTTTGTGCATGAAAGATACTCAAGTGTACATTCATGTATGCTCGGCTACGGTGGCCCACAAGGACAAACCCCTACCGATCACCAAAAGCTCCACATGTAGACATTATCCAAAACCAAAAACACATGAACATGTAAAACACATGCAACGGATGTTGATGGAACAAAAACCCATTTAGCCAGGCTACCAGTGGTGCCAGACCCGAGAGACGTGTTGGCTAAAACATCCTGGCAGCCTGGCTTAAACATCCTGGCAGCCTGGCTAGAACATCCTGGCAGCCTGGCTTAACTTGCAGCTTTTCTGGCATGCAGTTGTTTTGGTGCAGCATTTTCCCTTTGCGGGCCGCACGGTGGATGAGTGGGTAGCATGTTGGCCTCACAGTCAGGAGGTTCAGGGTTCGAATCTCCGCTCGGCATCTCTGTGTGGGTTTTCTGCGGGTACTCCGCTTTCCTCCCACATTCCAAAAACATGCATGTTAGCTTCATTGGCCACTCTAAATTGTCCTTTAGAGTGTGAATGTTTGTTTGTCTGTATGTGCCCTGCGATTGGCTGGCGACCAGTCCAGGGTGTACCCCGCCTCCTGCACAAAGCCAGCTGGGATAGGCTGCAGCATACCCGCCACCCTAATGAGGATAAGCGGTACAAAAAATGGGTGGATGGATTTTCCCTTTGCATTTGTTTTGAATCCTGCAGCATTTATGTGGTTGCAGATTCAGCATTTTTGATGGTGTTTGTGCGTCGTTGGTTTCGGATCATTGCATATTTACCCCTAAGCTATCAGAAACAGAACACAAAGCTTTGTGTGCCAGGTAACAAAGTTACTGTTATATCTAATGATATATGTCAATAATACTTATTATTATTATTATTATTATTTTTTAAAGGTGCTCAGTGTTGACAATGTTCTTACTGCAACTGACTTTCTTCCACCACCAGGAGGCGCTGCAGTGGCTGGAGGGCTACACAGCGGGCGACCTGATCATCGCCGAGCTCAAAGGCAGCTCCAACTCCCTGTGGACCATCAGCCCCCCCAGCAGAAACACCCTCATTGACATGCTGGACCTGGACGAGGACTTCCCAATCACAGTGTCTTGGTCCGTGCAACGGTACGCTGAAAGCAGGTTTCTCTTCATCCAGGCTGGTGAGAACACAAGAGGATGAGGTGACAGTGCGTGGATTTTCTATTTCTTATAGAAACCTCACTCTTGGCGCTAAGGCCGAGATGGCGTCAGGCAAGCGTGTGACCAATCTGGACAAGGAGACCAAGAAAAAGCTGATATTGCTGCTCAATGGAACCAACAGTAACTCGCACGTGTACGTCTGACAGCCGGCCTGTAGATCTACAGCGCACAGACTGACAATGATGGCTTCTCCTTATCTCCTGTACATCCGCAGGACGCTCAGCAACATCTTCCCCCGTTACATCAGAGCGCCCAGCGACTCGGACGCCAAGCCTGTGGAGCAGCTTCATAAAGGTGCGTAAAGGAGGCTTCATGACTGATGCACCCATCAGAACCCTAAAAATGCACATCTCTTCATACCAAACTTTTGCATACTGAAACATCAAAGGATGCCAAAGCCTCTTTGATGTTCTAGATTTTTAAACCAGACCATGTAAATAAAAATAAGTTATGTATCCATCTATCCGTCCATTGATTTTCTTCCGCTTATCTGAGGTTGGGTCGCGGGGGCAGCAACCTAAGCAGGGAAGCCCAGAGGTCCTTCTCCCCAGCCACTCCCTCTAGCTCTTCCCAGCGGATGCCGAGGCGTTCCCAGGCCAGCTGAGAGACATAGTCTCTCCCAGCGTGTCCTGGGTCTTACCCGAGGCCTCCTACCGGTTGGACGTGCCCTGAACACCTCCCCAGGGAGGCGTTCGGGAGGCATCCTGACCAGATGCCCGAGCCACCTCATCTGGCTCCTCTTAATACGGAGGAGCAGCGGTTCTACTCCGAGTCTCTCCCGGATCACAGTGCTTCTCACCCTATCTCTAAGGGAGAGCCCAGCAACCTGTGGAGAAATCTCGTTTCGGCCACCGGAGATCCTTCTACCAGGGTGACTAGTCCCATCCCGCCGGTTAGCCTCCCTTAGCTGCTTCGATACGGACTCCATCATGAAGGACGTTCCCGCAGAGTATGTGCATGGTGGCGTGACGGCCATGTTTCCGTCACCCCCGCTAAGAGCTACATTTAAACATAGCTACGTAGTCACTGCAGGCAGCAAACGCGTGACCAGGTGTTGACTGGCAACCCTGGCGGAAGGACCCGCCCACCCTTGCTTTTTTTTCATGTCGCGTCGGGCATCCCGTAAATGCAAAGGAGGAAAGTCAAGGATAAAATGGAAAAGGTTACGATGTTTTGTTCAGGAGCATGTATTGAGTACAACGTGTATCAGAGCAGCAGTGGTGCGTGTGTCTGCCAGATGACAAGATGCTGGACATCAGCCTGAGCTTGAGGCAAGTGCAGACGGACCAGCGGCAGCTGCAGGAGTGGTGGATCGTCAACCAGACGGAAGACGGTCCCATTGAGAAGAGGAGTCAGAGCTGCGACGCCTGTCTGGAGTTGTACGTGTTCAGCGACCAAGTCAGCCCCCCCAGTCTGGGCTTCCTGGCAGGATATGGGTATGACGCAGACAGTCTTACTGCCTATGGCATCAGGCTCGGGGGTTCCGCAAAAGCTCATGGTGAAGTTTTGGTAAAGGTCAGCACTTTCTGTGTCACAGTCCAATTCTCTTCAAACACCAAACCATGGCAAATCCATTTGATTTTGGTGGCGCCAATTCTCACGAGACCCTTTCAGGCCAACGAAAAGCTTCTTTTCTGCTGATCGTTGTACGTATGCTCCCACGTGGTTTCTTCTAATCTGATTTTTTAGGTCTGAAGAAACCTTACAGCCAGAAGGCCCGTTACAAAAATTCCTTGCCACTTCACCCTACCTCACTTTTTCCAAAATAATCATGCATTTTTATGGCTGAATACAACCCGTTTTAGTCAGGAAATAATTGTGCCTAAATGAAGCATTTTCAAGCATAGAAATAGTCAAATGAAGTAGAAATACAAAAAAAGCAATTCAGCAAAATCATAGTGATGAAGTTTGTGTAGTATTGTACACTGGTCACTAGGTGTCTGTAATGTTGCTGTAATGTTGAGTGAGACACACAAGCACCAGACGCGATGAGCAAAACAACTTGTGTTACAGGTCTGAATGACCTCACAACAGGCACAATAATCCCTAGCGGGCTACTGTTGCGGCCAGAACCCACCCCAGGCCAAAAGTCAACTTGGAACCCCTGACATCACGTTCTATCCCCCCCCACTCCCCCCCCACTCAGCTCACTAAGAGAAAGCATTTACAGCAACACACCCAACGTGGCGTCTTACTTCCTCGTATTCTGTCTACGCTATGGTAACGGTTGAATTGATTTAAACGCGCATCCAAGTTTCATAGTACAATTCCCAGTTCCACATGCCCAAAAAGAGTAGGAAGTTATTTAATCCTACCACCCCAGCCCTTCCACATCAACTGCAATACTCGTGTTACTTCCTGTATTCTAAAAGTACTCTTAAAATACATAGGAAACGTATAAGGCAATGGAACCATGTGGTAAAATAATGCACATTTCTCGTCACCGTATAATTCATACAGCAGTCATAATTAATAATAGTGAATATAAAACAAACTGACAATGAACTCAGGAATGAAGAGTTAGTAACGAGTGTTGACATATTATTCTATGTGCACTTTGGTTCAAGACTCTTCTTCCTTGTATTTTGAAAACATCAACGGCTTGTATTGTTTTTTTCTTTCAATTTTAATAATTGTGATTATAGACATAGAGGGTTTGCATGTTCTCAATATGTGACATTATGGACTATCCTGCATTATCTTTTTTGCAATACGTTACACGCGCAAAGTGTACTTTTATTGTTATTTCCCCAAATCCCCTCACAATAAGTTAGATACGGTAATACCAGAGTGCAAAAGAGAGCATGGAGTGATTTTTGGTCATGGACAAATTTAGCTTTGTTCAGTATTGACGTATTTTATGTTGTATATTTTTAATATGGCCGCACGGTGGTTGAGTGGTTAGCACATTGGCCACACAGTCAGGAGATCTGGAAGACTTGGGTTCAAATCTCCGTTGGGCATCTCTGTGTGGAGTTTGCATGTTCTCCCCGTGCGTGTGTGGGTTTTCTCCGGGTACTCCGGTTTCCTCCCACATTCCAAAAACATGCATGTTAGCTTTATTGGTTTCTCTAAATTGTCCATAAGTATGAATGTTATTGTGATTGGTTGTTTGTCTATATGTGCCCTGCGATTGTCTGGCGACCAGTCCAGGGTGTACCCCGCCTCTCGCCCAAAGCCAGCTGGGATAGGCTCCAGCATCGCCGTGACCCTAATGAGGATAAGCGGTATAGAAAATGAATGAATGAATGAATATTTTTAATATGATTTTTATATTGGGTAATAGAAGTGTAAAAATGACTATAGAGGTGTTATTTAATGTCTAGAGGACTCTAATAATGTTAAAAACACATCTTTAGAAGGTCAAAAACAGGTTTTCTATGGTCTAACTACCAAAATAGTCCATTTATAAACAAGGAATCCTACTTGGCACTATCATCAATGTAGTAGCAACAGAACCATTGTGGTAGAGAAAATACAGCCTCCTCTTGTTTATGGCCATCAATTACTTTCAGACCCGACCGGGACCGAGTATAATTCCTTATTAATAAATTGTATATTTTGGTAGTTAGAGCATAGAAAACCTGATTATGACCTTCTAAGTATGTGTTTTGTAACAAGTATTTTTACACTTCTTAGCATTGTTACAACTCTCTAAACGTGAAATAACACCCCTATAATCACCTTGACACTCCTATTACCCAACATAGCAGACATGCTGTAATGTAGACTCACAATTGTTCAGAACCAGAAAAACTTTATTGCCATTGGAAGTGAACAATTCACCAACTAGGAACTTTCTTTGGCGACTCAGTGCAACGTAGAATCCTAAGTAAACATAGAGCATTAAATAAACATAGAACTAACTAAACATAGAACCCTGAGTACAAAGTTGAAGTAAAGGCACGAGGGTGTTTTTAGTGCAGGTAGTATAAGGTGCCAATAGTACTGGTTATAAAGTGACCATTCATCCCAGTTATCCCACCATCCCAGTTATTATTGGGAGAGTTTGTTTTTCAACGGTACTGCCTGCGTTGGCTATTGTCTCATCAGTGTACTGTTACTGACTAGTGAACCTAAAGCTCTTTGTGATCCAGATACAAAAATGGAAAAAAAATATGTACTAATATTAATTATTAACGATTAATATTGAAGGATTAATTTGATTGTAACTTCGGGTCACAATGTGTATTCTGCGGAAGTAACAATCATGGTAATACACTTAGGTATGCGTACCCCTCCCTGGGAACCCAGGCCATAGGAGATTCAGCGATGACCTGGATAGAGGTGGTGTTTGGAGTCCAAAGTGCAGCCCAGGGGCCATTTTCGGCACACAGCGATTTTTTTAGCAGCCCCTGCCGCCACTCATTGTAAGAGTAATTTTTACTCTAGTATTACTAGCGTTACTAGTATTACTAGTGGGAATGTTGCGATGGCAAGAGCAGTAATGACAAGGGATGCTCAGCGGAGAGACGGAGACCTCCTAGGCGGTGTTCACGTTGGCAGAAGTTCTTCTCACCCGAAAATGATGTTAACGAGGTGTTAGTGAAGCAGCTCCCTGCAATGTCTCACCACTCCGCCCACACGCACCTTGGAACCGTCGTGGCAGCAAGTTATCTACCAACTCCTGTACCAAAACCTTTCTTCTTCTTCTACACGGAATTTTTGGGTTGGGAAAATATTGACTGCTGTTGCAAAAAAATCCTTGAAATTTCCCCAAAAGGAGAGCCCGCTCGTAATGTGCGGGTCGATCCTGAAATGTTGATATCGCCAATACCAGCTCTTCGTGAGCTTAAGTCGATTCTGAAGTCAAAAGGGTGATACTTTTGATAGCTCATTTTGTGTAAACAAAAACATTGAATTGGGAATCCTGCCTTGCAGTGCGAGCGTAGCCCAGGAGACGTTCTACGAGGGGTAACAATTGACTTCCTGTCCCCCCCCCCTCCCCTCTCCTCCAGCATCATGGGCCTGTACGCCTCCGTGGTCCTCGTTATCGGCAAGTTCGTGCGCGAGTTCTTCAGCGGCATCTCGCACACAATCATGTTCGAGGAGCTGCCCAACGTGGACCGCATCCTCAAGCTGTGCACCGACATCTTCCTGGTGCGGGAGACGGGCGAGCTGGACCTGGAGGAGGACATGTACGCCAAGCTCATCTTCCTGTACCGCTCGCCGGAGACCATGATCAAGTGGACACGGGAGAAGACCCAGTGAAACAAGAACTTCTTTGTTCATTTAACACATCGGGTGTTTAGGAGCGCCATTTCTATCACACATGTTGAGCAAAAAGTGTGCTGCTGGATGAGGGAAGTACTTTTATCGACATGATGGCGATGATGATGTTTCCCACCTGAGTGACCATAAGTAGATTTTTTTTACAGCTCATTTCCTGCTCAACAAAGACTCTGCTGTGTTTTTCTACGTCGACAAGAAAGACCTCCAAAGGGCTTCACACCTTTTAAAGCACAAATGTCTTCTCCAACTGGAATGCTTGCGAACCGGGGACGGGGGGCGGTGGGTATTTAGTTCCATTTGGGAGATCCCCTCGTCACTCGGCTTGTTTGGTGTCTTCACTTTCTCAGGAAGAGCTCTTGTCACATGTACTCCTTGTATGACCTTACCACACGGATGAAGACTAGACACCCACAAAGACTTTGATTCAATGGCATGATATGGAATGTTTGGGTACAACACCAAGATGAGCTTCCCACGCGCCTGCCGGGGATCCGTGGTCAACCATCTTGCTTTTTCCTAATCAGGGTAACGCGTATGGAGCAGGCGGACCTGAGGCGAAAGAGGGGCTGAATGGTTCTGACTATGCATTAGATTACATTGTAGCATGAGAGAAACGCTTCATTAGTCCTAATACTTATTGACGAGATGATATGATTCATGGGAAAAGGTGAAGAGTGTGTGTTAAGGCTGTCACGGTGGCGATAGGAATAAAACGAATGGAATTCTGCCTCATTTGACTTCTGTGTGCAGTCATTCCCAGCCTTCCGCCATGTGTGCAAAGCCCCATTAAAGACACATGCACTACAAACATTAAGCCCTTTCACACAGCCTGTAAAAGCCATTGTTTTTACATATACACGGCACTTTCCCTTTTCACACAGCCTATAAAGGCCGACATCTTAAGTGTATATATAGAATTTTAGCCTTCAATAAGCCAATCAAAGCTATAATTGTTACATATAAACAGCTCTTGGCCCNAAACAGTACTAGCCCCTTTCACACAGCCTGTAAAACCCTGCATTTTTATGCTGAAACCGATGCAAAAACAGTACTAGCCCCTTTCACACAGCCTGTAAAACCCTGCATTTTTATGCTGAAACCGATGCAAAAACAGTCCTAGCCCCTTTCACACAGCCTGTAAAACCCTGCATTTTTATGCAGAAACAGTACTAGCCCCTTTCACACAGCCTGTAAAACCCTGCATTTTTATGCAGAAACCGATGCAAAAACAGTACTAGCCCCTTTCACACAGCCTGTAAAACCCTGCCTTTTTATGCTGAAACAGATACAGACATAGTACTAGCCCCTTTCACACAGCCTGTAAGAAGTAGCGTTTTTAACCTCTTTCACATGACCAATTAAAGCTAGCATTTGTACATACGCACAACTCTTTCACACGGCCTGTAAAAGCCACTGTTTTTGTGAATACACAGCGTAGCCCCTTTCACACAGCTTGTGAAAGCGTTGTTACTTACAAGCAGCATTAACACCCTTTCACATGGCCTGTGAAAGACGGCATATTTACGTAGAAACAGCACTGGCCCCTCTCATGCAGTCGATTAAAGCTTCCATCTTTATGGAGAAACCGCTCTTTAGTCCCTTTCATACAGCCTGTAAAAGCCAGCTTCATACATATGAGGAGTATATTAATATAATAAAGTCAGGAATGTTCTAGCAGTATTCACTGCTCAGTGTGAAAAGCACCGACACGGGAATGTCGACACTGAAGTTTACTAGATTCGGAGGTAGCAACAGAGGTAGGACAGCAGCTGTGTGAAAGGGTATTCCACATAGCCAGCTAAAACAGTAGGGTGAGAAAATCTGTTGTCATTGGACGCATGTAATTACTTGCACACACACACGATAAAGTCCTGTTTCACTGCAGTTTGTGTGAAAGCGCACACACACAAAAGACAATAGGTTTTAGTCTTTTAGCCATTGAGAAAAACGGCTACGCATTTTTACTCAAAGCATAAAAAGCCTGTTTATGACATATAAATACTTGATTTTATTAAGATTTATTTAAGACAGGAGGCAGAGCTGGCGGTAGCAGAGATGAAGATGCTGAGGTTCTCTTTGGGTGTGACCAGGATGGACAGGATCAGGAATGAGCCCATCAGAGGGACAGCACATGTTAGAGGTTTTGGAGATAAAGTCAGAGAGTCCAGACTGAGATGGTTGGGACATGTCCAGAGGAGAGATAGTGAATATGTTGGTAGAAGAATGGTGAATTCTTATTTACCAGGCAGGAGGCCTAAAGGAAGAGCAAAGAGGAGGTTTATGGATGTAGAGAAAGAGGACATGAAGGTAGTTGGCGCAAGAGAAGAGGATACAGAAGACAGAGTTAGATGGAGGCTATTGATTCGCTGTGGCGACCCCTGAAGGGATAAGCCCAAAGGAAAAGAAGAAGATATCTTGTAACTGCACATTTGCATACAGTATTTTTGTAGAATTGAAAGACCGCCGCTGGGGTTGGGAGGACAGGTATGTTCTCCCAACACCAAAAGACCGTCATTAAATTGCGTGAGATTCAGCAGAAGATCATTGAGCCCAATGTACATATTGAGGGTTATCAACAGTGTCAGCCTGTCAACTGTTGATCGTGTCCTCAAGCAGAAGAGACTGTGCCTGAACCAGCTGTGCCGAGCGCCCTTCCATGGCAAGTCTAGTAAGTACTGGTTGGTATCTATCCAGACACGTTCAATGGTGATTGCTGTAGGTAGTGATTTACTGTTGTGGCCTAAATGACTTTTTCTGTTTTTCTACAGAGTTTTTTTCAACGGGATGTAATGGAAAAACCCCATGAATGCATCTACACGGATGAAGCTGGGTGGAATCGCACCAAAGGGAGATGGAGAGGCCGTGGCGTGATTGGCCGACGGCGTGGTGACAATGTCACAATGGGAGTTTTCAAAGAGCCCTCCAGGTTGGAGAGTGATTCAACTTGAACTTCTTCTCCTCCTTCCAACATACTCCCCTCTCCTGAACCCCCTTTGAAGTAAGTCTCCTGCAAGCCATGGAAGTACACTGTAGGTGTAGAGGCATGCCGAGCCCGGATACAAAAGCTGTCCCTTTAAGAGTAAAAATCTCACATGTGCAGCTGGAATTGCATGGCTGACTACATCTTCCTTAATCACAAGCAGACTTCAACAGTTTGTAGAAGATGTTGTAGCAATGTGTGCATCCCAGTAGAAGTAAGCCAAGCGTCATCCGTTTCTCAATCACTGGGATAAATTCTACTATTGATTCATTGCGTCAGAAAATGTAAGTTTTTTTTGCATTTAATTAATCACATGCACCGTGCTGATTTTAAAAAAAGTGCAAAATGTCAAAAACTGAATGCCTAAAAATTTAAAGAAACCAGAATTTTGGGGGGGGGGGCCTGATTTGATTTGTAAGGACCCCACTGGAATGAAATATATGCAGGATGATTACTTATCTATTTATCAGTGCTCATGTGAAACTTTGACCATGCAAAATACACATTTTTGACCTGGAATTATTCCTATGAAGTGATTGAGCCAACTATGTTCCATATGTGTAGTTTTTAGATAAGGGTTTTGTTTTAATTGTGCAAGAATAGGGGGTAGGTAGCTTCAGGTCAAATGTCTGAAGGGGTACGCAACTTATGTAAAATGTTTGGGAACCACTGGTGTACAGTGAACAATAAACATTTCCTTCTACAGCTTCGTGTTGGCCGTTTTTCTAGTTTAGTAGTTTGTCTGCCAAGGGGACAGGACAATTGCACCGCATCAAAGGGTGGATGGATGGGGCCATGTACCGTCAAGTGAGTGCTTTTCATTTGGATTGACTCAGGTCACAATTTGACAACAGAGAGGGGGAAGAGGAAGCTGAGGCTTTCTTGAAATTTGGGTTTTGTGTTCACAGTTGAGACCAAAGGAGAGCAACTTTTAGCAATCGAGAAAAAACTGCAATAGTGAATCCAACTTCACAGAATGGTGATCGGGTCTTCACCAATTAACCAATACAGCTCCCTTTGTCCGTTTTCTTTTCATGTTTGGGCTAAAAAGACAAAATTCACAAAAGCAAAATCACGCGTTAAAATCACGCGTGACGAGCAAATAATGCTTAAAGAAGAAAATGTTATATACTGTATAAATGTAATAAGTGCATTATTCATCTC
Organism: Oostethus manadensis; assembly: GCA_024372805.1. NCBI lineage: Eukaryota > Metazoa > Chordata > Actinopteri > Syngnathiformes > Syngnathidae > Oostethus > Oostethus manadensis. Next base: position 102,723 of record QODF01000211.1, on the reverse strand, counting down.
ACCAGTAGCAATAAACTGGCTTTTTGGTCTTACAGTAATTGATAGTGAAGGGAATGCCACACAATGAAAGTATTTATTAATGGGCGTGCAAACATATACATCAAGATATGCTTTGGGGAGGATCAACAAGATGGCAAAATAAACAACAATCCCGTTTATTGTTGCCTTTCCAGCTGTGTTGCTTTCAAGAGCAGCTGCCGATACTTGGAAGCAGGTATACTAATCACATCTGCAGTAAAGGTTCAAGTCTTCTTTTCTTGCATGAATGCTAAAAGCGGACAAGTGTTTTGTCCAGCTTATCAAATCATGCATTAGATGCCTATTGTCGCCATCGAAATACTGAATCAATCCATCACTCAAACAGCTACTATACAAGTATATTATAGTCCACATGGATTATTATACTGGTTGTGTTACCATCACAAGTCATTTTCAGACACGTGGACAAAAATAGACACAGACACAACTTTCATACGCACCTGAAATTAAAACTTTACAATTGATTTACTTGCAACACCTAAAGCAACAGTTTTGAATTCATGTTTACAGTAAATAAGATTATTTCTTGTCTTTGTTTTTTATGCACAGATTTAGGTTTTTACCATGAGGAAAGAGGGGGAACAAAGCACAAAGTGGCTAACAAAGCCCGCCTTCATACTCATCCTCGTCCTCTGCAGCAGCAGGCGCCCCGTCAGCGCCACCCGGTGGAGCAGCAGCAGCCTTTTTCTTCTTGCCCCCACCTCCAGGGACCCTAAGGGAGATGGCCAGCTTGGCGTACTGCCACACAAAGCAATTTTTTATGTATTTATTTTACAGTTTTTGGACATTTATCTGAAAGAATTCATGATGAGAAAATCAAAATGTAAAATGACATTACATCTAAATTAGGGATGGACTATACTTTTTTTTTTCCAGGCCAATATCGATACCAATAAACTCCTGCTTCTCATGATGACACCTATAACTTTTATTTGTTTGTGCACACGCTGCACGGTGGCGTAATGGTTAGCATGTCGCCCACGTAGCCCAGAGATCAGAAGATCTGGGATTGCGTCTCCGTGTGGAGTTTGCATGTTCTCACTGTGCGTGTGTGGGTTTTCTCCGGGTAATCTGGTTTCCTCCCACGTTCCAAAAACAAATACTTGGTGACTCTAAATTGTCCGTAGGTATGAATGTGAATGGTTGGTTGTCTGTATGCGCCCCGCGATTGACTGGCGATGGTGTATCCCGCCTCTCGCTCAAAGTCAGTTAGGATAGGCACAGCATACGCATACCCTTCGTGGGCTTTCGGGGCGCCGTCGTGGTGATGCTGGCTTGCGGAGTTTGGTGTGTTGGGGCTTGAAGTTTTTTTCTTATGTTGTCCCAAAGTGTTTGCATAGCGTTAGTTAGTGTATACCATCCCAAACGATGGATGCTATGTTTGTTTAGCACACGTCTTCACAGCCCTTGATTTGCTCCCACCAACACACCTACAGAACACTCCGGTCTTACTGGAAATTAATGGGTTATTGGAGCTGTTCCACAATGTTATCGGATTTCTTTAACTTTTGTTTTTATGGATGTTAAGCTCTCCATCTGGAGTTGTAAGAAAAAAGACTCACGTCGTTGTCCATGTACTTGAGCAGTGGCGAGTTGCACACGCGGTACACCTGGTCCTCGTCCTGCTCGTCGTAGCCCTGCAGCAGCGTCTCCATGGCCACGCAGTCTTCGCTGCCACTGTAGCCCGGAAGGCTGCCGGAAGGTTGAAGGGTGAAACACGGAGCGGAGGTCAAAGGACGGCGTTTTAACCTCTCACCAACCTGTAACTCTCCCTGACACACTTGTCAGCCGCCACGTAGTCGCCTCTGTGGAGGTGAATCAGCACCTGAGCTGTGGTTTTCTACACAAACACAAAGACACTTTCTCAACCTCATTATTACCTTACAGTGCAGAATGTAGAATCTTACCATATTTCAACTCCTCCTAAAGGGGAGCTATTATGCTTTTCCTCTTTTCTGACCTATACATGTTAGAATGTTGTATTCTGGTGTTAAATGATGCCAACACGTCAGATAATGAGGTCTGTGCATTTGGAAGTGAGCCCTGACGTCCGTTATGGACGGCTGTGCACGCTGTGTTTTTTAACACCGAGTTCCACTGACGTCACACAACCCGGATTTCCGTATATGGGCAATGTTGAGCAATGGCTCCCAGGAATTGTTTGCTCATGTGTGAGGGAAAGCTAATTTTGTTTAGCTTGCTCAAAGAGGCAAGCATCAGGCAGAAGTGGTTGGAGTTGCTGACTGCCGGCCAGCAAGGGAAAAATATATTCATCTGTTAACGGCACTTCACATGGGACTGCTTTGCAAACATGGAGTGATTGGACCAAAGCGGTTGTGTGTGTAGCATTATAGAGTGTGCATACAGGGAGCGGAGGGAGTGTTACTTCCATGCATGCAAATTATCGCCTATGTCTGGATATGCTTATAGCTGTTAAAAGCGGACATTTTAAAAAGGTTAATCACTGTTTACTATCAACTCTGGCTGAGTGGGTAGCATGTTGGCCTAACAGTCAGGAGGTTCAGCGTTGGAATCTCTGTTGGGCATCTCTGTGTGGAGTTTGCATGTTCTCCCCATCTGTGTGTGGGTTTTCTCCGGGTACTCCGTTTTCCTCCCACATTCCAAAAACATGCATGTTTGTCTGCGATTGACTGGCGACCAGTCCAGGGTGTACCCCGCCTACCTCCCAAAGTCAGCTGGGATAGGCTCCAGCATACCCGCGACCCTAATGAGGATTAGCGGTATTGAAAATGGATGGATGAATGGACTATCAACTCCAGTAATGCCAAGGAAGTAGGGTTCAGCAGCTGTCCAAAAGTCCTCGGGAGCGCTTTGGAGTGTGACCAATTACAGCGGAGTGGGCTTGCCAGGAGGCGGCGCGAGGGTGGAGTAAATTACACACTGTTTGGGTGGAAGGCAGGAAACACTGCTAGGTTTCTGGGAGTGTTAACGTGTGTAGCTGCTCTAAGAGTCCAGAACTCAATACAAAGGCCCGAAAATGCATTCTTATCACGTATCAGTGAGAATTAGATGGTTGCATCTAATGGTCAACTCAAATGTTTTTTCATTGAGGCAGCATGGTTCTGGTCCAATTCTCTTGCCTGCAACACTGAAGATCCTCTCAGCAGGTGCAGAGGAAGCTGGTATGGACTGATATTTGGACAGCCATTCGAAACTCTTGGATAAAGCAAGGTATTCTGGGAGATGAAATGTTGTTCTATAATCTCATTTTGAACAATTTGAACGTTTTTACAATATGAATTATCTGTTTTATCTAAGTAGGGTTTCAATGTTAATTTGTGATTTCAAAAAACCCCGATTACTATCCTTACTTACCTACTATAATAAGGTATTGTTCACATATTCAATTCTACTTCCTGCAATTCAAATTTGAATTGCAATTCTGCTTCTTGTATGCAACCGCAATTCAAATTCAAGAACTAAATTGGACTTTAGAGGTCGCCATCAATTCAATTCTACATTTTGTACAGCCCTGCTAACTACAAAAACATTCTATTTATAAATAAGGAATCGTACTTTGTGGAAATTCACTTATCATGGTCAGGTATGGAACCAATTAACAGAGATAAACGAGGCATTACGGCATTTACATTTTTTTTATTAAGCAGGTACGTTGCTTGTCATTTCTATGACAGTTAATAGTGATAAAATCAGATTTAGGCATTGTCTGTACAATTACTGAAGGCTTTGGGGTGGCCAGTTTGATGCTAGAACTGTGGGAAAAACTGTAAATCCACTTAAATAATCTATAAATGATTTTTTTGTCATGTTGTGCCAAATATAAAATTCCACTTAATTTTAAGGTCAAAGATGGAAACAGGCTCACCTTGAAGCACATTGGAAAGTTCTCAATCTCCTTGTACATGTTCTTCTCTTTCTGTAGAGCAACCGCCGCCTCATCCAGTCTGATCACACACACACGCACACAGTTACTTAACAATGAAGAAAACAAACCCTACTCTTTTTTTTTAATATACCTTTTTAACCGTACCAGCAGCCGGGAAGCTTTTCCCAGCAGCTCCACAGCCTGACGCAGACGGTCTTCATTCTAAACACCAAACGAACGCTCATAAAGATGAGAGGCAGAACCATCAAGCATACCTGGAGGATCGCGGTTACCTCAAAGACGCCAGCAGCCTTCTGATACAAATCCACTGCCTTCTCCAAGTTCAAAGGCTCAATCAGCCTGTACACACAAGCAAAAAGATGCAGACAACATTCACTTATTAACGGCCGCCGATTATGCCAAGGCATGCTTCACGACACACCCGACTCACGCAACGAGACCCCTGCATGAGACTGGGTCCATGAGAACAAGACGAGTTTAGATTTTGACAGTAATTTTACAGTGAAAAAATACGACATTGTCACAAATGCAGGTGCGTTTGAAATGTTTATTGTCCCACAAATTGATGCTAAATAATATTGTCAACGTTTTTAGACCAAATAAACCACTGCTATGATAACAGATAATAATAATGATTTCGTGTTACAGATTAAAACAGATTTAAATGAAATTAAAACATGACAAAATTTCTCATTCAGAAAAAATATATGTCATGTGGGCACTAAACCCGGGACGATAAATAAAAATGAACTTGATAATTTTGCCAGCATCAGTACACGTGCATGTGTGTGCGCGTCTCCCCTCCAAACAGGCAGGAAGCGAGTTCCTCGCTCTCATTGGTTTCAGCACCTTGGCACGTTTGTTCCATAGAACAAGGTTATGAACGGATTGAGCCCTTTTGTCAATCATACATAGGCTTGGGCATCAGTTGAATGTGAACAATTCCAGTTCCAATTCCGATTCCTAACCTTTCTCAATGCTGACGCTTTTAAGACTCAGGGTCATGAAAGTTTGCTAACCACAATTCTTTTTCAATGAAATGTCTGAACTTCCACCTGAATTTTTTTTAATGATATCAACTTTTTATTAACTTGAACTATGAATTTCTCACAGATCTATTTTAACAGGAGTACACATCCACAAAACTTTACTTTTAGGAAGCTGATGACAAATCATTTCCACGTATGCTGATGTTTATGTGTTCGTGAGTGTGTGATGCTGCAGGCACGTCAACCTGGCTGAACAATTTGTAAGAGATCTGTCTATGAGATGTGGCTCTTCAGCTACCATATTAGCACTATTATACTTTTCTAGCTCAGTGTTGGTGTGAGCTATTTTGTAAACGGGATGTAGCGCACGTTGCTTTTATTTTGAGTCCAGAAGTGTCGTGAGGGTTGAGAAGGTGAAAGAGACGTGCTGACATACAGTACATGACATCAGCGGGCATCCGGAAACGATTGGTAAGCGTAGCGTGAGACAAACGTTATTTCTTGTCTGACTTCCCTGATTCTTGCTGCGAACAGGACGTTCAATGGAGCACATGAAAGAGGCACTGTGTTACTTCTACACCATGAATGCTCACGGATCCTCCTTTGCATGATATTGTGTTGCAAATGCTGCAATGAGCCAACCACTGTTGTTGTTTTATGAAGTAAAGGCAAACTGTAGCTGCTTCTTCTACGTTGGAGCTTGACGACTTTGTTGTAGCTACCTCAGTGGTTGGAGGCGCAGAGTGCAAAAGAATGTACCATAGTAAAACTTCAATTAGTAGTTTGTAAATTCTTCTCAAATATTTGTGCTACTGTTCTTAAATATAAAAATCTTGTCTCGTTCTCATGCATCGTCTCGTGTTGTGAACAGTGTCTTGTGGTACTCCTAATAAATACTACGGTGGTGAGAAAAAGTGTTTGCCATCTTCCTGATTTCTATTTTTTCCCTGTTTGTCACACTTAGTTGTTTCACATCAAACACATTTAAATATTAGTGAAAACACAACTCAACACAAAATGCAGTTTTTAAATAAAACATTTTATTAATAAGTGAGCCAAAAATCCAAACCTATATGTCCCTTTGTGGAAAAAGTGACTGCCCCCTAAAACGAATAACTGGTTGGGCCACCCTTAGCAGCAACAAGCGTTTGCGATAACTTGCAATGGGTCTCCTACAGCACTGCGGAGAGGTTTTGGCCCACATTGGAGAATTGTCCTGCATGAACCGCCTTTTTAAGGTCATGCCACAGCATGTCAATAAGATTTAGGTCAGGACTTTGACTAGGTCAATCCAAATTATTCATTTCTTCATTCAGAGGTGGACTTGCTGGTTTGTTTTTAATCATTGACCTGCTGCAGAACCCAAGTTTGTTTCAGCTCGAGGTCACCAACAGATGGCTGGACATTTTCCTTCCATCTTTTGGTCACCATTTTTTTGGTAGACGGCAAAATTCATGTTTCTATTTACAACAAGTCTTCCAGGTGCTGTAGTAGCAAAACAGCCCCAGGGCATCACACTACCACCACCATGTTTACTGTCATAATGATGTTCTTTTTCAGAAATGCGGTGTTACTTTTACGCCAGATGTAATGGGAAACACACCTTCCAAAAAGTTCAACTTTTGTGTCTTCAAACCACAGAGTGTTTTCCCAAAGGTTGTGAGGATCATCACGTTTTCTGCAAAATTTACACAGGCCATGATGTTATTTTTGTTCAGCAGTGGGTTTTATCTTGGAACTCTGCCATGCAGGCTGTTTTTGCCCAGTGTCTGTCTTTATATAGAGTCATGAACAATGACCTTAACTGAAATAAGTGAGGCCAGCAGTTCTTTGGATATTGTTGTGGGGTCTTTTGTGACCTCTTAGATGAGTCGTCGCTGTGCTCTTGTGGTAACTTTGCTTGGCCGGCCACTACTGGGAAGGTTCACCACTTTTTCCTGTTTTTGCTTTTAGTGGATTATGGCTCTTACTGTGGTTTGCTGGAGTCCCAAATCTTCAGAAATGGCTTTATAACCTTTTCCACACTGCTGGATCTCAATTAATCTCAGTGAATCACTCACTTGTAGATCTGGATTTTTTCTCTCCCTTAATAATAAAGTCAAAACTTTTTGTGTTCAGTTGAGTTGTCATTGACAAATATTTAAATTGGTTTGACGATTTGAAACATTTAAGTCTGACAAAGATCCCAAATCAGGAAGGGGCAAACATTTTCACAACACTGCATGTGGAATATGGCATCTATAATGTTGGACAAGTGTTGTGGCAACAGTAAAAGTACACAATAGTACATGTTGGAGACACACTCTGGTGGAGACATACACAACTCTTTCGCTTTAAAGCCCCACACACACACACAATGCCATGTTCTCAGTAGGGCTCACGAAAAGCACTTTTGCAGTGTTAGTTTAAGTTCAAACTGTACACAATATTGCAGGAAAAATACTACAATACCAGACATTTACTTGTGCGTAATACTGACTTTCCGGCGCGATCCAGAGCCATGGCAGCAGTGTCAGGCGTCCCGTTCTCCATGTACATCATGCACGCCTTCTCGATGTACTGGATGGCCTCTGGCATCTTCTTGTGCTCCTGTTGTCGGAATACAAACACAGCAGATGCCACCGAGGCTGCTGCACGAGCTCAATGCTGAGCATCTCACCTTCATCATCATGCCCGCCTGCTCAATAGCCCTGAGGAACAGAAAGGCCGGAGTGAAAACAACAAAGCGCGTCCCCGAATGTTTTGGCAAAGAGCTTCTAACAACAGACACTTACTTGGCAGCATGGAAAAGCCTGCAGGGAAGTTAAGAAAAGAACCCCAAGAAACGCAGAGCTAGGAGATGAGTGGGAAATGGCTGGTGAAGGAGAGTATTTGATGGAGGTGGCTGATGAAGGATACGCCTTGTTCTCCGTGTGATATTCGGCCTCCTTCAGGTAAGCATCCTTGGCCTGCTCGTACTGCTTGGCGTTCTTGAAGCACACCGCTGGAAACAGGCGACAGTTGAGCGATTGCCTCCGGGGGCACAAGGGAGTACAGGGCGGCTCGCTCACCCGCTTTGGCGTATTCTGAGGCGGCGCTGTCAAAATCCGGCTTCCACTTTGTCAGGCTTGTTTTCAAGCTACAACAACGAGAGACGTCTGAAAATAGCGTTGCCTGATTTCATGCTCACTGGAGTGTCGCGTGAGGCCTCCCAGGGGCCTGTTAGCTCAAGCTAGCTGGGGTCTTTGCCCTGAGCGGGAAATGTGTGGCTCGACACTTACCATTTCTCGGCTTTGGCTATGTGTTCGTGGGCCTCGTTTATTTTCTGAGCAGCCATGCTGGCATTCGCATCCGAAGGTCGTGTGAGGAAGACGGCGGACGAGCCCGCTGGCTGGTCGACGATGTTTGGGTTAGCGGGGCTGTGACGTCACCTCCTGTCGCAGCCTACGGGTGCCGCGGAAGGACGAAATTGGCCGCTGCGGAACGAGCGAAGCGAGGATACGCAGTAGACCGGGCGTCGTCAACGTTCTTCTTGGGAGAGCTACTTTAACAACATCAACGTGGTTTGTACTGCGGAATACATTTCTTTCCAGCGTTATAACTACAAGACCCAAAGGAAAAGCAGGATATGTAGCTTTATGTAAGTGGTGTGAAAAACT